>CM042177.1:58773929-58856429 GCA_023376005.1 Doryteuthis pealeii
GACCCTGACAAAGCATCTTGAGAATAAGCTAGATGGGAGCTGCACAAGAATGCTGCGTGCAGTCTTGAATAAGTCGTGGAAACAGCACCCCACAAGGAAACAGCTGTACGGTCACCTGCCCCCCATCTCACAAACTATCCGAGTGAGACGGACAAGGCATGCAGGACACTGCTGGAGAAGCAGGGATGAACTCATAAGCAACGTTCTCCTGTGGAAGCCAACACATGGACATGCAAGTGTGGGGCGCCCAGCAAGGACCTACATTGACCAGTTATGTGAAGATGCTGGCTGCTCCGCAGAGGAGCTTCCAGGTGTAATGAATGATAGGGAGGGTTGGCGAAAGATTGTCATGGATACCCGTGCTGCATGCGCGACATGATGATGATGATTTTATTATATTAAAACTTAAATACTTGCACCCGGAGGGTGCATATATTTGCTAGTATGAATAATAAACAGATAGATTAAATACCAACTTTGAATAGATTTACCAACCAAATAATAATTATAGAAAATTTAGCTGAATATTTGAAGTTTTTTTCTTTCTTAAATTGTTACAAGTAATATTATATTGAACAAAGATTATTCAAAAGAGAATTTGTTGAGAAAATGTTGAGCTCCAGAAAAAAAACATTTTTTCTATTTTTTCTATATTGTGACCCTCAACACAAGTGTCAAATTTTTAAAAGATGCTCATAATCTGCCAAAACATTAAGTGTTATGTGCATGGCTAATTTCTTTTGATTTACTCAATAAAGAAAAGAAAGTTTTTATCAGCTTACCAATGACCACATACAGAAATAAATTTTTTCTTTATTTGATGTTATCTCTTCTTGATGTTAAAAAATTAACAAATAACTTTTTTATGAAAAAATTGTTAAAATTATTCCTTTATGAAATTTATATACAAAATTAGGTAATTTATGAGGAAGTGCGTCCCGGTCTCCTGCCTCAGAAATTGCTACCCGGTGACTATTAAAATAATATATACATTTGAGTGTGTGTGTGTGTGTATATATGTATCTATCTCTGTTTAGTGGTATATACCAAATATGTATATATATATATATATACACACACACATGTGTTGTACATATTCTTGTTGGTCTTATGCATGCACTATATATTATCGATTTTGCATGCACTATATATTATCGATTTTTTTAGTTTATGGTGGTGGTTGCTGTTATAGTTTAGAAATATGTGGTTATCAGTGGGTTTGGTGTAAAGAGTGGTGTTTATGTTATACAACACACAGCCAACCTAGCAAGAAAATTCCTAAATAGTGACCGCCCTGTCGGCTGGGGCATTAGAATGCACCGACTGCACCTCTGCAGAGGAGAAAGACTCCCCCAATGGGGCCACCTGTTGGCCGTGGGTGGCGACCCGTGATGCTTAAGGATAGAACCCAGGTGGATGAGCAGTTCATGACATGCAATACTCCACTTTGGCCCTATCTTGGGCTAGACGGGCGGTCAGAGAGGCCCCCTCCGATCAATCGGCTGGTCACATCAAGCCCTAGCACCTATATGATTTTCCCAACCCTATTGCCCTTATGGCAAGCCCCAACCCCTTTTTATCATATGGGTGCTAGAAGGCGGTGGCTGCGGGTCTACATGTCCTGGGAATGACGTTAAACTCTATATGATGGTGAGGTTCCAGTTTTGGAGGTTTGGGGAATGTGGAGCACCCCTTCATCACCATTGCTCCCTGGTCCACTCTGACCCGGAGTGGTAGTACCTGTTAGGGTCCCATCTATGGGTTAAATAGAAAAATGTATTTATAAAAAATTGTATTATCCATTAAGAATTGATTTATTTAAAAACTTTATCGGCATTAAATGACCCACTGAGGTTGATATGCCGGAAAACAAAACAAACCAAACAAACCTAAATAGTGACTACCCCATAAAATTAATAAAAAAAGCATTCGACAAAGCATCATCTCTTAAAAGACAAGAACTACTCTTATACAAACCACACCAAACTAATGACTGAATCCCTATGGTATTTCACCACGGTTGACACATGCACAAACTCACTAAGCTACTCGCTGAACAATATAAAACCCTACAAACCGACCCCACAACAAACTCCATCTTCAAAACCCCGCCCATCAACGCAAAAAAACAACCACCCAACCTACGTAACCTCCTCACTGCATCCAGAAAAAATTTACATAACACCGTACGGAAAGGTAATAAACGATGCAATAAGCCTAGATGCCAAGTTTGAAGCCACATACATACGGAAACCGAAATAAAAATACCCTACACAAACATAACAATCCATCCGCCACACCTAACATGCGATAGCGCTAACATCATATATTATATATACTGCTCACAATGCAGAAATAGCAGATATATGGGAGAAACATCAACATCCTTTAGACTAAGACTAAATAACCACAAATCCACTATAAATCTCAAATCCCCGCATAGTACAATAGCACTTCATTTTAACACCCTATCACACAACCTTACACACCTCAAATGCATTTTAATAGAACACGCATTTCCAACAACGCAATCTAGAAAACAATCAGAAACTAAATGGATTCTAAAATTACAAACACACGTGAAGGGATTGAACGCAGACATCGGAATTCTCTGTTATTATAAATATTTCACAGACACTGCCGCTGTCGATAACAACAGAGACAAAAAAGCCATTAAACAGGAATAACATTCATTTGATAAAGGGTATCTAATGAACCCGAAAATTTATGACAAAAAAATAATAAAAATATAAGTGAATCCAATACTCCATAATATCGAGTTTATTC
Source organism: Doryteuthis pealeii (assembly GCA_023376005.1). Taxonomy (NCBI): domain Eukaryota; kingdom Metazoa; phylum Mollusca; class Cephalopoda; order Myopsida; family Loliginidae; genus Doryteuthis; species Doryteuthis pealeii. The sequence goes on from CM042177.1 coordinate 58,776,717, forward strand.
ATTTATATATTTTTAATGCTTCGTAATAACGCCCAACTTTTAAAAAAACATTTAAAAAAATATATACCGAGAGAAGCATACGGAGACCACCTAATATACAACATATATATATATATATATATATATATATATATATATATTGATTTATAATATTTAATCTATTTGAAATTTAAAAGGAGAATGGTTTGTTTTATTGTTTTGAATTTTGCATCAATCCTAATATGTAATTATTATATGATATTTTAATATATAATTAATATGATATTTAATCTATTTAAGTTTAAAAGAAAAAGAGAAAAAAGTATTCATTAAAGATATTTTCTTAAAAAAAAAAAGATTTATTTATTTTTTCTATCAATACTAATACATAATTTAGGATAATCTTTTATTTACTTATTTTCTATAATAAAAAAATTTAAATTAGAGAACAAAGGGGATAAAAAGAAAAAAAGAAGAAGAGAAATAAAACCAAAAAAAAAAAAAGAAAAAAAAAGAAAGAGAGGGAGAAGGAAAAAGAAAGGAAAGGTGAAAGCGAATCAAAAGCTAAGTATATAATTTTTTCTATTAACGGTTTTTATTTATTTATTCATTTTTTGTTTTTAAATTTTGACATGTATACATATTGGCAACATTTGACCGGATGTCAGCCGATATTAAGAATATTCGTTCTCAACAAACTTTAAAAAAAAAAAAAAAAAGAGAGAAATAAGAAATTACAGTTATTCGCCCATTTCATTCATAAAGGAGGAGAAGAAGAAAGAGAGGAAAAAAAAGGAGAGGAAAAGGAAATAAGAAGAGAAATTATAACCACACAGATAAAAACATAAGCACGTCATTTCTGAAAATAAACTCTGATGATGAAGCTCTAGCTTCGAAATCGATAAGACATAAAAAACATCTTTTTGTCTTTATTTTTTTTATACGCATTGTATTGCCTTCGAATTTTAATATTTTTTATATATATATATATAGGGAAGCAAGTCTTACCACACCTAATGGTATATATAGAATCGAGGGATTATGGGTTGCTTGTGTATATGATTTTGACTTGTGATCTGGGTCTGGTATAGGTGGACTAATGTTTGTTATAGGACACCTCTCTCTCTCTCTCTCTCTCTCTCTCTCTCTCTACGTGAGAGAGAAAGAGTGTGTGTATGTGTCTTACATAGAAAGAAACAGTGAAAGTGAGCCTGTGTAACAGAGACAGAGACAGAAAGAAAGAAAGAAGTAGAAAACGAGAGAGATAGAGTGGGTGGGTGATATAGTAGCGGAAAGACTGGTAGAAAGCGAGATAGATAGATAGAGAAATAGATAGATAGATAGAGGGGGAGAGAGAGAGAGAGAGAGGGAGAGAGAGAGAGAAAGTATGCATGTGAGATAGCGAATAGGAAAGTAATATTTGGAGACAGAAATTCGCGGAGAAACCTATGAAAAAAAAAGAGGAAGTGAGAGAGAAAAAAAAAGAAATTAAAGGGAGGAAAACATGGCAGTAAAAATGAGGGACATTTTGATAGGATTCTAGGGATAGCACCACCGTGAAGATATGTTTTCTGAAGTTTAACTGCAATTGTAGCTTCTTTTATTTCTTTAAAGGCTGGCAATATTCTCTCTATGTTCTCTGGTTGAAAATATTGTTCACATACCTAGAATAATTCTTAAAACCAAAACTATTTTAAATTTTTGTAAAAGTCTTAGAAAATGTAGTAAGCAAAAATCTGCAATACAAAGAATGTTATTTACTATTCTAAACAAAGTGAATAGAATGTTCTGATATTTTTAAGGAACATAATTAAAAATTTTGCAAATGAGAAATCATTAATAATTTAAAATTGGTTAACTTTAAGAATTTCTGAATGCATTTTTGGATTCCTTGGGCTAAAATGCTTTTATAAAACAATTTTTAGGGGTAAGGAAGCTCTAGAACTCATTTTACAGATTAAAATAGATTACAAAAAGTTACCATTTTTTGAAACACTTGAATTTGGAGAGTTATGTCTATTTTTTTTATAATAAAAAAAAATTGTCGTAAACACAGTATCACATCAGGATATTGATCTTCCTATGAAAATATCAGAAATCCTCAATAACATAGAATTGGTTGACTTTAAGACTTTTGGATTGCAGTTTTAGATTCCCTGGCCAAAAATGATTTTATAAATCAATTTTTATGAGTATGGAAGCTCTAGAACTCATTTTACAGACAGAAATAGGTTACAATCTTTGGTGGCACCCCTGAAAATTTGATTTGGTTTGTTTTGTTTTACGGCATATCGACCTCAGTGGGTCATTTAATGCCGATAAAGTTTTTAAATAAATCAATTCTTAATGGATAATACAATTTCTTTTATAAATACATGTTTCTATTTAAGCCATACATGGGACCCTAACAGGTACTACCACTCCGGGTCAGAGTGGACCAGGGAGCAATGGTGATGAAGGGGTGCTCCACATTCCCCAAACCTCCAAAACTGGAACCTCACCATCAGATAGAGTTTAACGTCATTCCCAGGACATGTAGACCCGCAGCCACCGCCTTCTAGCAGCCATATGATAAAAGGGGTTGGGGCAATCATATAGGTACTAGGGCTTGACGTGACCAGCCGATTGATCAGAGGGGGCCTCTCCGACCGCCCCTTTAGCCCAAGATAGGGCCAAAGTGGAGTATTGCATGTTATGAACTGCTCATCCACCTGGGCTCTATCCTTAAGCATCACGGGTTGCCACCCACAGCCAACAGATGGCCCCATTGGGGGAGTCTTACCCTCTGCAGAGGTGCAGTCGGTACATTCTAACGCCCCAGCCGACAGGGCGGTGACAATTTGAGAGCTAAAAATTAGCATAACTCCACCAATTTTTGGAATTGGAAGCTCAAATTTTGGGGATTGACTAACTTTATCATAATCCACACTTGGACAAAATTTCAGAAAAATTAAAGGGGGTGGGTGACATGGCCTGGATTATTTGACCAACAGCTATCCAATGAAAGAGTGGTATGTTCATCAAACTATAAGTGCTTTTTAAAGGAGTTTTTTTTTATTTAATGTTTCGTTATGTGTCCGAACAAAGAGTTTTTTTTAAATAAATATTTTGTTAATTGTTGGAACAAACACATCATTATATTATGTTATGAGCTGAGCTTGGAAGGAATTGCTTCACCCAATACCAAGTTAAAATTCCTTGGTATTTTATTGTAGTCGTCTGGTACCAAACATAGAATTTTAACAGCAGAAAACACATTCCCAATATACTAGGCACTTCCAAAATGCTGTCTCTTTCATTTTAAAAACAAAATTGAAAGTAATTAAATCGATGATTTAAAGCCAAAGTTTTGTCCAAGTCAAAAAGTATTAGCATAATGAGCTTCAGTTAAAATAAATAAATAAATAAAAAAAAGAAGAATATAATAATAATGTTACATATGTAATATATTTTTAATATGTTTCAAACGATTAAATCTTGCTGAAAAATGGCAAAGTGAAGATTTATTATGAACAAACACTTTTCTCACTTTCATGACAATTTTTAAAAATTTGTTCTATTTAAAAGTTTATTCTATGGTGTTAAGTATGGGCTGTTTGATGTCAATATTTAATAAAAGTGTTCAAACATTTAAAAGACCATAAAACAATCAAGCACATGGCATAGAAGACAAAACTCTTGATTAAACAAACAAAATTGAATTAACAGAATGTATACAAAAAGGCAGCATTGAATACTGGGCGAGGTTCAGCCAAAAGTTCTTTTTTAAAGTTCAATGTAAAATGTAAGCTGATATTTCACAATTCACAAAGTGAGAAAGAAAATGTAAAGTTTTTAAGTCACAACAATCAGCAGTCAGGCAATAGTTGAACTGATATTTAGTTTGTCTCTGAAAGCGATAATTATTTAGAGAGAGAGAGATAGATAGATAGATAGTTCGTACCTTCTGCATTAAAAGTTCTTAAAACAGGTGACAAGGATTCTCTTAGGCAGGCAAAATCTTTCTGATTGAAAAATGAAAAAGTTTGGGTTTAAATAGAATTTAGGTAGGCTCCGCAAGGCTCTATTTGATAATTTTTCTTTTTAGGCGGGAACGCCTCTGATTGGTTGAATTTTACGAATTTTATTTTTTTTATTCTCTTTTTTCTAACATGCGCAATCCCATGCGCAAAACAATCATTTTTGTCATTCGATCTCTTTCTGTCGAAGTATGAACTTCCGGTCCGCCACAATTCTTAGAAATCAATAACAAAGTGCCCAACACAGAAGATTTACTTTTATTGAACATCATATTCACCATTTTATTCCGCTAGCCTTTTTTTCAGGCAATTACATAATTCCATTTAGTAAGAATATTTTTTGCTGCCTTTTGCAAACTTCCAAACAAATACTTTTTTTTTAAGAAACATCGCCATTTTGAAAACCATTTACACGTTCTTCAGCTGCACAGAAGTAGCAGATGATAGCACAATAAAATTCAGGTTCAAGTTTATTTAACTATATTACAACACAATATGTGGTTATTTCCAAGTTGAGTAACATGATATTACAGGATGACTCAGAAAAAACAGAACCCAAATTATTTATTTATTTTCCCATTAAACTGACCCTAAACCCTAACCCTAACCCTAAATCTTGCTGAAAATGGCAAAGTGAAGATTTATTATGAACAAACACTTTTCTTACACTTTCATGACAATTTTTTAAAAAATTTGTTATTTAAAAGTTTATTCTTAGAAATCAATAACAAAGTGCTCAACACAGAAGTGCTGGAACGAGCAAACATGAACAGCATGTCCGCCATCATCTGTGAGAGACGCCTGCATTGGTTGGGTCATGTCAGGAGGATGGACAAAGGCTGCATACCAAAAGACCTACTGTATAGCGCATTAGCAGGGGGCACCCGACCAGTAGGGAGACCATGCCTGTGCTTTAAAGATATCTGCAAGAGAGATATGAAGACATGCCACATCAACACCAATACATAGGAGGCTTGTGCTGAAGACCATGTGACCTGGTGACTCCTCGTCAAACAGGGAACGAAAAAGAGAGGAAAGAAGCCGCCACGGAAAAAAGAGTCAAAAGGAAGGAGAGATAACAGCAACTCCAGCAAGCACCACTGTTTGCTGTCACTGTACGAGAGATTGCCATTCTAAAATTGGTTTGTTCAGGCACTCAGGCAGTTGCAGGTAAAAAAAAATGGACAGTACGCCATTGTTTTTAGTAGACGGAAGGATGATGAAATATTTTTTTGAGAATGTTCAATATATTAGGCCCTCACCATTTAAACAGAACAAATACCAATGTATAATTTTTACTTATTAGATAGGTATACCCAATTCGTCGAAAAATCTGTGTTTTTTTCAATACAATTGTGACCTTCCCGTTTTAAAATAAATTACCAAAAATCAGGGAATTATCCGATTTTAATGAAATTTTTAGTGTTGATTCATCAGTGAATGAATTCTATAATGCATCAGTTATTTTATTTCAAAACCTGATTTTTTCAGTTCACTTAACTTTGATCCCCCCTTGTTTTGGGGGCACAAAATATCGGTGTAGTATACGTAATTAAAACTTTTTTCTGCATAAATAAAAAGACAAAAGACTGAAGGTGTGAATAGAAAATTTTTTTTTTAAAGAATCTGCTCTAGTAGTAAATAAGTACCGAAAATCGGAAAATAAAAAAAGGATAAAAAATATAATTTTGGAGAAAATATACATTAATATTTGTTCTATTTAAAGGGGGTGGCACTAAATTTCCAAAAGTGTTTTTGACCAACAAATATGGGTGATTGATATGAAAGTAAATTAGTTATTAAAAAGTTATTTTTTAGAATCTAATAGTATGACATTTTAAACTTAAAATTTTTGCTGCCCATATTTTAAAAGAATTTTATATATTAACATATTTCTTGCTGACTTTTTGAAAACAAAAATGTCAAATTTTTTTGGAACTCTTTATTTTATTTTTTTTTATGAATTTGTACAAAACACAATGCCCCCCCCCCATCAAGGCATAAAATTCTTCAGTCATCTGATGGCGGCAGTGGCAATATGAAAAGAAGCTAAACTCATCTCTTTGATAGTATAAGATGCTTCAGATGCAACGGCCTTACCTACAAGAACATTGGAAAAGTTAAAGGCAGAGAATGGGCCCAAGTTGCCACTCAGATTGAGGTTAACCGGTAGCACAGTAACAGAATTAAAAGCTAAACAAGTAAAACTATTAAGACTGTTGTTATGAAGGAAAGGTACAAGGCAATTACAGCATGTATAATTGGGTTAACAATTTATTGGTTGTGGTATTAAATGTGTGAGTATACAAATTGTGTAAATGTCTATAAGAAGTTGCCAGAGGATTTCTCTTGGCGGGATATATATAAGTAATGCATAGAGGTTCAAGGACACTTATCTTTGTTGTATTTGTCTTAGCAATGTCTCAAAGTTGTCCGGTAAGGTCGCTGTGGTTCTGTTATGTCTGCATGTCGGAGTTGACGTGTTTCTCGCACGGGTGCGGACTCTGGTCTTCTGCTAGTGCGTGCCGTATCTGTTCCCTTTGCCTGTCGGGCCTGTTCTGCTGAATCAGGGTTCAGTGTCTCTGCCCCCTATTCTCCGGACTTCCGGGTGAGGGCAAATAACCCAATTTCCAATAACAGGCATTAAAACGACTTGGAGGAATAGTGCTAACTCCTGACACTGAATAGGTGGGTGATGCAAAAATAGAAGTGGTATTAGGTTGTTCATGTGTACTGTTATTCTCATAGCATAGTGTATGTGGTGCTTGCGTGTATTTTAAGACTGAATTCTCAAAGCATTGAAAAACTTCACAACCAGACATTTGGGTATTATGAATTTTATTTCAACTGGTCTCTTTATAAAAAGGTCAGTATCTTCAGATAGCCATACACATGCATTGTAGATGTATGGGGGGATAAAGAAGCTTCCAAATAGAAACATTCTCAACTCACCCCGTATATTGGATATATATATATATATATATATATATATGTGTGTGTGTGTGTGTACACACACACAAATTCCTTCACACAAGTACAATGCGATACATGGTCTATTTTTAACATGTTTGAATTAAGTGTTTTCCTTCTAGACTAGTTGCCATACTATGGTTAACAGGCCCTGTCTGTCCTACTATTTACACATAGCTGGAGGGAGAATATTTGGATGCATACTTTTCCCATGTGTAGTAGCACATTTATATCTTGGACGATTTGGTTGGTCTCATTTTTAACCAGAGGGTGTTGCAGGATGATAACGGTCATACAAATAAGGAACACGAGTGTTAATATATAGATCTTTTTCCAAGGTGAATAATCATATGAAATACGTATCAATTAATAGAAATTCAGTTCAAGGGGATACCTATAATTAAAACAGAGCATTCTTTCATCTCTTACAGAATATAAAATAACTGACGAAGAATGTTCTCAAAGTTTGAAAAATATGAAGAAAAAAGGACACGAATGTGTGACTACTGTACTCAGAGTTTGCAAAGTATGAAGATAAGCATGAATATGGTAGACAGGTTAAGAGTTAAAGAATAAAACAACTAGAATTCGAATGAAAGACATGTATTACAGACATAAAACAATAGGGTTGCAGACTTTTTGATTTATCTGCACAAATGTTTACAATTTGTCCACTTAACTGAAATCCTGAGGTAGGGTTGGTTATCGAAGCCCCTTAGTTACGGCCGTCTGATAGTTCGGTGGATATGATAGACGTTTTATTTTGATGTCTAACTCCGGTACTAGTCAATCAGAAAGAGAGTGAGCGACCCTTTTTTTTTAGGTCTGTCTCCGTTGAGGGCTGAATCAGAAAGAGGGTGAAAGAATTTGCGATACAGAGGCTCGTAGACAAGGATGATAACCCCTACCTCAGAATTCTTAATAAGAAACGAATATAATGATTATACTAATTGTGACCGTGAATTATAAGCCCTGTTCTACTATAGAATTCTACACATGGAAACACCAGTGTTAGTCAACCAGTAAAACCATACATATATAAGCTCTGTGTAGACACTTGATTCCCTGAAGAGGACCTGGCAAAAATAATGGCTGATAAGGATATATATATTTACCAACTCCTCCGCACGAGCAGGATACGACACAAGGTCAATTTCTTAAGCGGAGCTGAACAGGTTTTAATTCAGTTTTCCTTCTCCTAGACTGGTTACCTAACCAAGGTTAAAGAGCCCAGTCTGCCCTACTATTTACCCATAGCTGGAAGGAGAGTAGGATTCATACCTTTCCCAAGGGTATTAGCGTTAAGTGAAATGCAATTGCCACGTCCAGGATTTGAACTCGGGGCGACGTGTCCATTTCCCATGAAATCTGATAAGGATATATTTCTCTAGACAGTCAAGGAATCTGTGTTATTATTACGACTTCATAATAATATTGATGATGATATTAATGAGAATTATATGTCTATCAGTAATCGGAATTACGTCACAAATTCTAAATTTGTGTAAATAGAAAGATCAGTAGACTAACAGCTGTTGGTATTTCACATAACACTAATACCCTTGGGAAAGGTATGAATCCATATATTCTCCCTCCAGCTATGGGTTAAATAGTAGGGCGGACTGTGCCCTAACCTTGGGTAGGTAACCAGTCTAGGTTGGTCGTTGATTGGGTTTGTGGTAACCCTTGATGCACCTATTCTTTCCTATCGACTGTGCCAAAAAGTGTGGATGATCCAACACAAGCCTTCACCACTATAAACGAATCAGTGTGGACGTTCATTGTATGAACATTCATACGTCGAAATCGACAGGAGAGTCCATCATATATTTACCAAACCCTCCGCACGAGCAGGATGTGACACAAGGTCAATTTTTAAGTGGAGTTTAACAGGTTTGAATTCAGAGTTTTCCTTCTCCTAGACTGATTACCTAGCCATGGTTAAAGAGCCCAATCTGCCCTACTATTTACCCATAGCCGTTGGGAGCATTGGATTCATACCTTTCCCAAGGGTATTAGTGCCATGTGAAATGCCAACAGCTTTATCCAGGAATTGAACTCAGGTTGATGAGTCCATTTTCTGCGACTCTAACCATTACACCTCCATATGTATGTATATATATATATGAAGTTATATATATAGACTTAAGTTAAATTCATTAGATTTTTTATCTTAAACTAGAAAAATCAGTAGATATTCATTAAATTCATTAGATTTGTCTTTATCTTAAACAAATTATATTTTCAAATAAAATCTTATAACTGTTGTGATGTGTAGTTTCATATTCATTGTTGTAGCAATAGTAGTAATTCTCCGAGCGTATTTGAGCTCTGTGTTAGCTTCTCGTAGCTAATATCTCCCATGTCCTCTAGACTGTCTCTATATATCGCCTGCTGTAATGCACATATGTAAATGAGATAACACGCCATTGGCTACCTCACTACAATAACTATGCCAAAATCACCTTCAAATAAACGTTTTCTTTTTACAAAATTCATTTCCATCTCACAAGATATTTTGGTGGTTAATTCTTTTAAGTTCATTATTCATTAAAAGACATCTCACGAATTATATACCAAGATGTATTCAGGGTTAATTGCTGGCTCAAAAAATGGTAGCGAGATTCCATGTCAGTACTACTGTGTAGTTGCACAACTTGAGAAAAATGTAGATGGAAACTACATATGGATGTTGCATGCTCTGTTTGAGCAAATCCTGGAAACACCCTTCTACAAACCAGCAGCTGTACGGCCACTTTCATCCCATCTCACATTGCGATATATGGATGTGCCCCACTCGAGGTAAGATACACATTCTCACTTTTGGCCATGTTGTTAGTATTTCTGAACTCCCAATGTTGTGTCTTCGAATCGAACTACATTCAGGGTAGGATTAAGGTCACAAAAAACAAATAAATAACAAGACAGGGTAAGGGTGTCAATGTCCGCCCTACAGAATTATGCTGACCAAAATGGCTTTCCCGATAATTTCAAATTGGTTCGCACGTGTGCATAAAGCCATACAGACTCAAAGTGATTTTAAATAAGTCTTTTATTTGTTCTCACAATAAAGCCGTACAGACTCAAAGTGATTTTAAATAAGTCTTTTATTTGTTCTCACAATAAAGCCGTACAGACCACACAGTATTTTTGATAATTCTTTATTTCCATACAGTGTAAGCCATGAAAACTGAATTAAAATGAAAAACTTTGTATAAGCCACAAAATGTTTAAAAAATGGTAACAAGTTTACAAACAATAAAACAAACAAATTTCACACAAATAAAAGGTTAAAAAACAAAAATTACCAGGAAAGGGTTACGCCTCATAATTTTACCAAAAATTCTAACTATAAAAAACATTTAAAGCTAAACTATGAATTAAGAACTTACAAAGGGTTTGGGGTATTTAAACTTATTTGCCACAAAAGGCACAGTGTTTTAACTGGGGAAAAAGGATAATTTAGCGAAATTACAAATTAACACAAAAAATAACACATGTAAACTAACAGAGCAAATACAATTTCAAGAAAAGAATGGGAAAATAGTTCACGATAGGGGTTTTGATATGAACGGGACTAAATCTAAGTAGTTTTTATACTAAGAATGCGGTTATCAATTATACCGCCCAAAGAACTCAGCATCTGAGAATTCAAAAAGCTCTACTTTCAGTTGTGACCCTTAGCCTGCCTGTTTACCAAAATTACTACTCACAGTTCAAGACCCTACAAACTTTCATTTTTTACTAAAACCTTTTGCTTTTACTGCACAACAGCAGTGATTTTCTTTTACAAGCAACACAAAGGCAAAATAGGTACTCCAAACAATCTCAAAAAAATGCATTTACACATATTTAGGGGTTTTTAAAACCCAAGAACTATTTTTCCTAAGGAAATCTTACAAGGGGATGAACAGGTCACAGAGTACCTTTACAGGGGAAGGGCGAAAGTGGAAGGGGAAGGCGTAAATCAGGCCTGATGACTATGAAGACAAAATACTATTATTACTAACAAAACTGCCTAAACACTGGCAGCCACACCAGTGTGTGTTCTCATATGTGGTCCTAAACATGATTTTTGTGAAAAGGAAGCACCACACACTCCACAAGAATATGGCTTTACTCCTGTGTGTATTCGCATATGCCTCTCCAAATCTGATTTTCGGGCAAAGGAAGAGTCACACACTTCACAAAAATGTGGCTTCTCTCCAGTGTGTATTCTCATATGTGGACCCAAACTTGATTTTTGTGAAAAGGAAGTGCCACATATTTCACAAGAATATGGCTTCTCCCCTGTGTGTATTCGTATATGCGTCCTCAAATCTGATTTTCGTGAAAAGGAAGAGTCACAAACTTTACAAGAATATGGTTTCTCTCCTGTGTGTATTCTCATATGTGGCACCAAACTTGATTTTTTTGAAAGGGAAACACCACACACTTCACAGGAAAATAGCTTCTCACCTGTGTGTGTTTGCATATGCCTTCCTAAATCAGATTTTCGTGAAAAAGAAGACCCACACACTTCACAAGAATGTGGTTTCTCTCCTGTGTGTATCCTCATATGACCCTTCAAATGTGATTTTTGTGAAAAAGAATAGCCACATACTTCACAAGAATGTGGCTTCTTTCCTGTGTGTGCCTGCATATGTGCCATCAAATCTGATTTTCCAGAAAAGGAAGTGTAACACACTTCTGAAAATATGGCTTTTCTCCTAATCCTGTTGGAAAAGAAAAGAAAGCGCCACACAATTCACATAAACAAGGTTTATCTCCTTTGTGCATATACTTCTTTCACAAAAACTGGTCGTCAGAACAAAATTTCTCTCCGGTGTTTATATGCATATGCTCCACCAATCTGATTTCCGTGAAAAGAAATAATGCTTTACTTCACAAAGATCTGTTTTCCTTCAATATCTGTTCACTTATGTTGCTTCAAATGTGAATTTTTCTGAAAATCCAGGTTACCCCAAAAATACTATATTCAAATTCAGGGAATTATTTCATCTGGATTAAAAATCTGTAAAAAAAGAAAGAAAAGTAATTATTTAATATAGTTCATATAAAATCATATATTTCAATATGTTCAGATTCATTCAATATCATATTCACAAATGTAAAATAAAAACGATTTTTGTAAATTATACAGAATTTTATTTTAAAATAATATGGTCCAAAAAAACTTCCATTTAGATACTAACAATTTAAGATATCCACAAAAATATATTTATATAAAGATAGATAGATAGATATAAACAGAATGAAATAGAGATAGATACATAGATACATAGATATGAAAAGACTGAGATAGATAGATAGATAGATAGATAGATAGATAGATAGATAGATAGATAGATAGATATAAACAGACTGAGATAGATAGATAGATAGATATAAACAGACTGAGATAGATAGATAAATAGACAGATATATATATATATAAACAGACTGAGATAGATAGATAGATAGATAGATAGATAGATAGATAGCAGACTGAGATAGATAGATAGATAGATAGATAGATATATAGATATAAACAGACTGAGATAGATAGATAGATAGATATAAACAGACTGAGATAGATAGATAGATAGATAGATAGATAGATAGATATAAACAGACTGAGATAGTCTCCATCAGATATAAGCAGACTGAGATAGATAGATAGATAGATAGATAGATAGACAGATAGATAGATATAACAGATAGATAGATATAAAAATAAATAGATATATTTATATATTTTAATGTATTTTCTGATAAATCAAATGGACAGAGGTTACATACTTTTTCAGCAAGTCCTATTTATGCCAAATAAGACTTGAACCTCATTTATTGGGCATATTGCTAATATACATTGTGGACGTTGGTCATCAGAAAATGTCTTAGTAGTCAAATGTAAATACATTCACTCTATCATCTTACATCAAAACAGCCTATGGATGAGAAAGATTTTATTTAAAAAAATGTCTATTTCTACCAGCAGGAAGTGATTATTAGACCATAAGTTTTTTTTGTTTGTTTTTTTTTTTCATTTTAGTGTATTTGTAATTGTCTAGCTCAATCGGTAGAGCATCCGGCTAGAAACCACAAGGTTCCTAGTTCGATACCGACCCTCGCCAACTCAGTGTATGAGTAGCACAGGGATCTGTGCAGTAAAGTAAGGAGCTGATGGTAGGTGTGGCGCTCCACCTCAGACGCTAAAATAATCTCCTTGGTCTAGCGCTAGTGAAAGGGGGATAGACTTCCTCGCTGATTGGCTGATACCGACTTATTTATTCATTGATTAGCAGATATAAGAAAATAGGATTTAGTGGAATTTTATAGAACTGAAGATAATCAAAACTGTAATATCTGCATTCAAAAATACGTTTTTAAAATTCAATATTTTAATTATTGCATATTTTTCTATCAAGTAAATTGTAAGATAGATAAAAGTGATAGGTTCATTGCTGGTATCGGAAATTTGGATTATCTGCCTCTTAATCAGTTCCTGGAACCAGAAGCCGGGGGGGGGGCAGATCCCTAAAAATCATAAGAACAGAATCTGCAGGCACTGAAGTCGGACCAGTTTTTTTGTTTTTTTTGCAGTGGCCGAATTAAGTCTAGTATATCTGCTTTGAGGAATTAACACTCCCTAACCCGTAATCTTAACCCCAATCAATGTAGGGTGAAGTGTTCTTAAATTTTCCAACTTACGATGTTCAAATAAAATATTCTTAACTATAAAGCATTGTTAAAACTTATCACTTAATGGTATTATTTTTTGAGGTATAAAAATTTATTAAACACTGTCCCTAGGGTCGAGAAAGTTCAAGAGTGCAGTTAATTAGATGTTCTTGTCGGTAATCTTGAACTTTTCTGAATATTAATAATATAATATTTTTTGTTTGGGGAATTCTTTTTTATCACAAAAAAAAAAATATCTTACATTTTTTTCAATCCCATAAATACAAACAAAATGTCTTACAAATATTCTGTACCGCCCTGTCGGTGGGGCGTTAGAATGCACCACAGTAGAGGGGTAAGACTCCCCCAATGGGGCCACCTGTTGGCCGTGGGCGGCGACCCATGATGCTTAAGGATAGAGCCTAGGTGGATGAGCAGTTCATGACTTGCAATACTCCACTTTGGCCCTATCTTGGGCTAGACGGGCGGTCGGAGAGGCCCCCTCCAATCAATCGGCTGGTCACATGAAGCCCTAGCACCTATATGATTGCCCCAACCCTATTGCCCTTATGGCAAGCCCCAACCCCTTTTTATCATATGAGTGCTAGAAGGCGGTGGCTGAGGGTCTACATGTCCTGGGAATTACGTTAAACTCTATCTGATGGTGAGGTTCCAGTTTTGGAGGTTTAGGTAATGTGGAGCACCCCTTCATCACCATTGCTCCCTGGTCCACTCTGACCCAGAGTGGTAGTACCTGTTAAGGTCCCATCTATGGGTTAAATAGAAAAATGTATTTATAAAAAGAATTGTATTATCCATTAAGAATTGATTTATTTCAGAACTTTATCGGCATTAAATGACCCACTGAGGTTGATGTTCCGTAAAACAAAACAAAACCAAATATTCTGTAGTCTAAAGTTGAATAAAATCTCTTAGTGCACATTTTGTATTTTCTGATGACATTTTATTCAATTCTAAATTAATCATGTTTAAGTTTATATATTTTGAAGGGGATATCAATTTAAATTTCACTAGCTGTGGATTGAAGAAGATAAGAAACATTCTCCACACTCAATGGTAAACTCCTAAACTCCATGAAACAATTCATGTACCTAGGTTGTAATATCTCATCAAAAGAAAGCGATGTTAATGCAAGCATAGGAAAGGCATGGGCTGCTTTAAACAGATAAAAACTGATAAAATAATCAATATATACTTACTTTTTATTCTAATAGGTCGAAAAAGTTAAAAAATAATTTTTTATGCTAAGAAAAACAAACAATAGTTACTGAGAAGCATCTCGTCTCTTTGTATAAAAACAAAACAAATATGTCAGTTTTGCTCTTCCATATATTCTAAGAATCCCACTTTACTATTCAACAATAAAAATTACAAATTCTTTTAAAAATATTAATATAGCATGGATCAGACCAATTTTTATTTCACCTGAATTCTAAAATTCATATATTTAAATATATATGGAAATTTTCGTGAAAATCAGACTATTGATTGATTTTTCATAGAATTAAAAAAAAAAAAAAAAACCTCTTATCGTAACTTGTTTTTAGCTACGTTAGATTTCAATTGATTAAACAGCGCAAAAAATGAAAACATTGTTTTTCAATCATAATTTTCATTATTTCCGTAAGCTGAAAATTAAAAAAAAAAATCATCAGGAGTTTGTTTAATATTTTTTCTTTTGAATGGAAAAAAAAATTTCAAGAAAATAATTTTTCTGCAAGTTTCATTGTGTTAAATAGGTACCACTAATTTTACCCTGTGAAATTTACCCCCCATAATTTACAATAAATTTGACGATAAATGAAATGATTTATCTGTTGTTTTCATAGTCAATAAACGTAAACAATTAATGTTCTTTTCACTAAGAGATTTAAACAACTGAAATGGACAGTTATTAAGGAAAATTATTTAAGCAGATGTTTATTATTAAATTAAATAGTTGACAAAGGTTACTTTCTTTCAATACGTGTTTATGACTGTAGAATTATTTTTCGTATTCATTGACATTTAAAATTTTTTTTTTTTTGAAATAATAAAGAAATTAAGAAGAAGGAATTTTTTTCATTCGATCAAAAACGATTATATGGAAAGTTACAGCGGACTCGTTTTATTCTAGCAGTTTGTGTACTTTTAAAAAGTGAGATGGAAATTACCTTTTTTTCATTGCTTACCAATTTCCCTTCTTCTCTTCGTCAACAATGTAATATTCTTTTCGAAGTATATCACAACAGCAAGCAAGTCATTGTTGTTTTTTCGTTTTTAGTCGTTCTGTTTTCACCGCCGGTGTCCTGACTTCATGTCCCCTCGAGACTGATGTACCTTCGCGGGGTCCAAAATTACCACATTTTCTCTTTCCCGTTTTAAAATTTCCAATAAAGAATGTCACAATAATCACCAAAGCAGAGAGTAAATAATTTAACTTGCTATATTACATTTTCGTTTTAAATTAGTTTAATTAGCATTTTTCAGAGATCAGTATTTTTTTTTCTTAAAAAAAAGTTCATTTT
This sequence comes from Doryteuthis pealeii, assembly GCA_023376005.1. Lineage (NCBI taxonomy): Eukaryota > Metazoa > Mollusca > Cephalopoda > Myopsida > Loliginidae > Doryteuthis > Doryteuthis pealeii. The sequence continues at coordinate 58,792,876 of CM042177.1, forward strand.
CTAATATGTGTCGGGAAAAAAATGAAAACTACTCTCCTGCAATCTTCTGAGGGAAGAAAGCAGGAATAAAGATTACGTCGTAATATATACATGTGGTTGGTGTCTACTTTCCTTTTGATTGGTCGAATTGGTAAATAAATACCTTGTCACCACTCACGAAGGTATTACGTTTCTTCTGGACTAATTCTACTAGACCTAAGGTTACGATTCCTTTTTACCTACTTGCAAGGTCGCAACAAGGTTTATTGCAAGCTTTTTTCCCCGTTTAAGCTTGACCAGGAAGTCTTTATTTATCTCCTCACTCAAGTGAACTGGCAATTCGCCAAATATGAAACTTCTTATAACTATGTCAAAAGCAAATCCAAATAAACCCATTAATGTTTCGTTTAAACAAATTTATTTCAATTTTTACACAAGATTCCTGTGGTTAATTCTTTTCAGTTGATTGTTTATAAAAAGTAATCTCATGGATTATAGACAAAAACCTCCCAGATTCTTGATAAATTGTACGATGGTCCGAGACTCAGCTAATGAAAATGGTGGAAGGTGAAACTTACTCTGGTAGTAAGATTGAGAATGTCTGGGCAGTTGTAGGGAAGGAAGCAGCCAACACAAGGATGCAAAAGCGTGAAATGAGATACTACTACTACAGGAAAAGAAGATTCAGAAGAATAAAAAAATTAAGTACGCTTACCACAATATCCAGCCATATGTTTCCGCTGACAAATTTGGAAGAAGCAGAATAAATATTTTAAACCAAGTCAACTCAGTTTTGTGTTGATTCGTAACAGTTATGATCAACATGGCCCTTAATTTTTTTTCTTACCCTTGTGGTGAAACTGGAAGTTCTTACTACGACGAGGAAAAGTCAAGTGGCGAAAATTAATGTTCTGTGTAAGAGGATTGCGCAGCCTGGTAAAAAGAAAAATTGAAACAAATATTGGTACATTTTCGACCAATCAGAGACGTTCGCGCCTAAAAGAAGTTTACCAAGTAGATTCGGTCTGGAGCCTACTTGTTTCTTATAAATAACGGAATTTTCGGATCCCAAGTATTGAGAATTCTGAGGTATGGGGGTTATCGTCCTTGTCTACGAGCCTCTGTTTCGAACCAACCAATCACGAGCCAGGATACTTTGGCGGCAAAGCCGAATAGGCACTTTACAAAAATAACATTTTTGTAAAAGACTTATGAAAGAACTTTGCCCGGTATTCTGCATTACCTTTTTGTAAACCTTTTCTCAATACAATTTGTTTGTTTTAAAATTGAATTTTGTTTTTTTATGCCATGTGCCTACATAATTGAATGTTCTTATGGTGTGTTTTATGTTTTGAATAATATTTCATGAAGTTTAATTTTAAACTGGCGACCTCACAACTTATATCAAAGAATCCTACTTATTACCACTATACCCTGAAGCTAGCATAAAACATTGAGTTTTTCTCTACATTTTTCCTTTCTTCCAACTTAGAAGTATTTGTTAATAATACCTAATCTTAACTATAAAGAAATAGACACAAGCGGCAGTACTCCAAGGTTTGTAATAGAGGTAACCACGAGTGTGGCAGACAGGTTGAGAGTTAAAGAATAAAACGAACGACTAGAATATGAATAAAAGACTGTATTATAGAATAACAATAAAGTTGCAAACTTTAGTTCGTTCGCGCAAATAATAATTTGTCACTTAACTGGTGTATCCTGAGATATGGGGTATTAACGGAGCCCTTGCTACAGCCTTCTGATAGTTCGGATATGATGGACTTCTGTTTTGCGTCCTACTCCGATTCTGGTTGTTTAAGAAAAGGTGGAGAGACCCTGTTTTAGGTCTGTCTCCGGTGCTAGCTGGATCAGAAGAGCCGGCATGAGTTTGCTTATTTGGCTTTGCCGCCAAAGTATGCTGGCTCATGATTGGTTGGTTTGAAACAGAGGCTCACAGACAAAGGATGATAACCCCCATACCCCAGAATTCTCAATATAACATTATATATACTGCCTCAGTTTTTGTTTGTATCATATCTATTTCATTGTTTTATATTATTTCGTTACTAAACTACTGCCTGTTTCTTTGTTTTTACCTTGATGCTAGCATAAAACATTGAGTTTTTCTCTACCTTTTCTCTTTCTTCCTTCTTAAAAGTATTTGTTAATAATACCCAATCTTAACATTATATATACTGCCTCAGTTTTTGTTTGTATCATATCTATTTCATTTTTTTTATATTAATATATATAAAACATATTTTATATTTGGTGGAAAATAATGAACATAAAAAACACCATATATTTGATTAGAAATGAATAATGTAATCCATTTAGAGTAAATAAAGAAAATTTTAGATTTCTCTCCATATTCTGTGACTGGTTAGAATCTTGGAATGGCATTTCTCAAGGAATCATAAATTAACAAAGCACACCCTCCACTGCCTTGGATCATACAACCGATACATTTTATAGAAGAATTGTAAAGGCTGTATATATTACCTGACAAATTTTAAATTGATCATCTTGGAGCAAAGTTTGATCAGTACCAGTGATCAGAATAATATGTCGATATGTCAAATGTGTTTGAGTGTGAAAAAAATAGAATGTTTTTAGTTTTAAAACTGAGCTTACCACTTAATCAGTAATCCATTAAAATTGATTTGAAGAATTCACAAGAACCAAACTGGTTTGAAGTGATAGAGGATTAAAAGTTAGATGTGTGTAAATTTAGAATTGATGTTAAAGAGGATGATGACAATAAATGTTGAAGTCTTCCTGTTATACTATACTTAACAGGTTATTGCTTATACAGAATAGGCATAATAATATATACAAATTAAAAGTTACATGAGTGTAAATTTAGAATTGATGTTAAAGAGGATCATGTCAATAAATGTAGAGGTCTTCCTGTTATACTATACTTAACAGGTTATTGATTATACATTTTTTAAGAAAATCAAATGTGATAGGTGAAGAAAAAAATAATATCTGAAACAGATAATGTGAAAGAAATACTTGAAATAATCAGTTATTTTCAGGGGATTAATAGAGGTTCTCTCTTATATCTTATTATAATGAAGATTGTGTGTTTTTCTGTCTGTAACCGAAACTATATTCCTACTCAAGTCGCTATTCTCTTAGTTATTGACATCACATTCTCCATGATTTTATTTTTATCTAAACCTCAATTATTAATAAAATTGTCTTACATTATTAATACTGTTAACTATGTCTCCATACTGACAACATGCAATTATATTTATATATACAACAAAATAGCGCTTTACAGTGTAAACGGGAAGGATAATTTGCATATTAATATTAAAAAATCGAATTTAATAAATATGTGCTTCGTATTATTGATTTCTAACTGTTTGGTTTTATTTTAATGAATATAAGCAAAAATCTCTTCAAAGAATCTTAAATGAAATCCATTAACAAGATAAAATAACTGTCATTTTATTCTTTACTTCCTCTTTTAACTAAATACTTAAATTAGAAAAAATAACAATGAAAGACGAGATTGATGGAAGAGTAAGTTTCAGTTGTTCCATTTTTATTATACTCCCTCTGTTTCAAATCTTTTATTATACTCCCTCTGTTTCAAATATTTTTATCTGCATTCTTATTTAGTTTCATTAGCCTTTCTAATTTAATACAATATTTTATTACATTAAAACTTAAATACTTGCACCCGGAGGGTGCATATATTTGCTAGTCTTTATAATACAACTACACATTTTGAAGCACAAAAAGTGATGGTGTTGCCATAAGTGCAATACAGTTAGGACAATCATATTGGTATATGAAGGGGTCCAATTGCTTGAAGGGGTCCTCTCTGACTGTCCGTCTAGCCCATGTATGTGTAAAAGCAGAGTGTTGCGTGACATGGTCTACTCAGGCATTCTTAGGCATCACAGCTTACCACCCACAGCGAACAGGTGACCCTATCAGGGTAGGGTTTGGGGGGGGGGTCGAGGTAATCCAACTAAAAAAAAAAAGAAAACTTCAAATATTCAGCTAAATCTTTTATATGTAATATATTTTTTATAAGTATCATTTGATTTTTAAATTTCTTTATAATTTGAGCATGCAATGTTAGACAGTCCTCATTGTTTTTTTAAAACAGGTTACCTGGTATTATCTACCTATATATAGTTTGTTTTATTTTAATATATATTTAAAGTTATCAGAACTAAGTTTCCATTTCAAATTTTTTATTTTTTACTCCTTTGATAAATTTATTTCATTTTTTTTACTCCTTTAATAAATTTGATGATTTTACTTTACTTATAATACAAACTCTCTGATATTAAATTTTCAACTCCTATCCTCAGGCAATATTTATTTTACGTCGCCCAGAGGGTGTTTTTTATTTTGCAATTATTCAGCTAAATCTTTTATATGTAATGTATTTTTTTATAAGTATCATTTGATTTTTAAATCTCTTTATAGTTTGTATCTAATTTATTTGCTTGTCTGTATTTAATTTCTTTCTCATTTATATCAATCATTTGTTTATATAACTACTGTTTGTTCCCTGATTAATAATTCATTTGTTGCTGTATTTGAGTGATAATCATTTGATAATTACAATATTGTAAATCTACAGAATAATCATTGAAATTTAAAAAAAAACATGCAAATCTATTAATAATGGAGATTCGCTTCCGATTTTTGTCTGTAACAAAAACTACGTCAATGCTTACGTCACACTACCTAAAACGTCACAACATAGAATAAATACACTCATAATTTGAGCATGTAATGTTAGACAGTCCTCATTGTTTTTTTCAAACAAATTTTAATAAATACATACCTGGTATTATCTACCTATATATAGTTTGTTTTATTTTAATATATATTTAAAGTTATCAGAACTAAGTTTCTATTTCAAATTTTTTTACTCCTTTAATAAATTAGATATAAATATAAAGCTAAATCTTTTATATGTAATGTATTTTTTATAAGTATCATTTGTTTTTTTAAATCTCTTTATAGTTTCTATCTAATTTATTTGCTTGTCTGTATTTAATTTTTTTTTCTCATTCATATTTGTTTATTTATTTAACTACTGTTTGTTCCCTGATTAATAATTAATTTGTTGCTGTATTTGAGGTAATAATCATTTGATAATTACAATATTGTAACTTTACAGAATAATCATTGAAATTTAAAAAAAACAAAAATCATGCAAATTAGAAAAATGCAGATTATGATTTTTAAAAAGTTGTTAATTTTTTCTTATATTCATTTTTTTAAAAATTCACCCTGGTTACCGAGATACTGGATATTGGAAAGTGTGTGCCTTACACGTATTTCTTGTATATGTGATAAATGTCTCCATGTGTTATTATCAAAGTCTATTTTGTTATGTTCAGCACACGTGTCGGAGTTGTTTGTTTCAACCAGTTATAATATATATATAACCTTGAATCTTACAAGTGTTTCAGATTTAAAGGCAGAATTTCCAATTCGCTTCAAAGATCTAGGCCTCATGAAAGGGAAATAAAAAATACTTATAAAAGAAAATGACGGGCCTATTTGTCTGTACCCACTCAGATGTATACCACATCCATTACTACACAAAGTTAAAGATAGGTGGATTAAATTGTCCTTTAGAATGTCATCACAACTCTAACAGTATTATTCAATGGTACTCAGACTTGGTGAATACCCCAAAACAGAGAGAGAGAGAGAGAGAGAGAGAGAGAGAGAGAGAGAGAGAGAGAGAGAGAGAGAGAGAGAGAGAGCGAATCTATTTGATGGAAAATGTTAATGAGAAATTGTCCAAACTGAAAGGCAGCATTTGTTTCTCCTAATTGGATAATTGGACACATGGCCTAGTGGATAAGGTTGTTAGCTTAAGACAGTTCTAAGTGACAGTTATCTCTGGATTCCAGATTCAATCCTGACCAAAGCTGTAACATAGAAAAATAATTATTGGACGTTCTTCTTAAACCATTTTCAACTGTATAATCTTTTGTGTTTTCTTAATCTAAAATCTGTGTTTGTCTTTTCCTTGCCACCATACACTTCATACTAACACTGTTTATTATACTATCGAAATACTATTGGAAAGTGTTTCAGATTTAAAGGCAGAATTTCCAGTTCGCTTCAAAGATCTAGGCCTCATGAAAGGGAAATAAAAAATACTTCTAAAAGAAAATGTCTGTACTCACCCAGATGTAATCCACACCCAAAGTTGAATATAAGATGGATTTGACTTCAGAATGTCATCACACCTCTAACAGCCCTCCAGTATTAATCAGTGGTACTCAAACTTAGTGAATACCAAGAGATATATATATATATATATATATATATATATATATATATACCTGATTAAAAATATTAATGAGAAATTGTCCAAACTAAAAGGCAGCAATATATTTACCACACTTGATATAAGTTCAAGCTCTTGTTAAATCCTGCTGAATGAAGAATGTCACAAAAATTGAGATCAAATTTTCAACAGATCTTGTACCTTTTTTAGACATAGGTGATTTTTTTTTCCTCTTTCATCTCAAAATAATTTGTTTTGTTTGATTTGTTTTGTTTTATGGCATATCAACCTCAGTGGGTTATTTAATGCCGATAAAGTTTTGAAATAAATCAATTCTTAATGGATAATACATTTTTTATAAATACATTTTTCTATTTAACCCATAGATGGGACCCTAACAGGTACTACCACTCCGGGCCAGAGTGGACCTGGGAGCAATGGTGATGAAGGGGTGCTCCACATTCCCCAAACCTCCAAAACTGAAACCTCACCATCAGATAGAGTTTAACGTCATTCACAGGACATGTAGACCCGCAGCCACCGCCTTCTAGCACCCATATGATAAAGAGGGGTTGGGGCTTGCCATAAGGGCAATAGGGTTGGGGCAATCATATAGGTGCTAGGGCTTGACATGACCAGCCGATTGATTGGAGGGGGCCTCTCCGACTGCCTGTCTAGCCCAAGATAGGGCCAAAGTGGAGTATTGCAAGTCATGAACTGCTCATCCACCTGGGTTCTATCCTTAAGCATCACGGGTCGCCACCCACGGCCAACAGGTGGCCCCATTGGAGGAGTCTTACCCCTCTGCAGAGGTGCAGTCGGTGCATTCTAACGCCCCAGCCGACAGGGCGGCAAAATAATTTGCATATCTCTGAAATAGTTACTTCTTTGTTGTCAAATGGGAAAAAGGAAAGGTTAATTATGAAACAAATTTTTTATTTATTCAAAATGATATCCAAAGAAAAAAATTGTCCCACTTGGCAAGTAACATTTGCTTGAAGTGCATCATCCTCATCATCATGTCGCGCATGCAGCACGGGTATCCATGACAATGTTTCACCAACCTTCCCTATCATTCATTACACCTGGAAGCTCCTCTGCGGAGCAGCCAATATCTTCACATAGTTGGTCAATGTAGGTCCTTGCTGAGCACCCCACACTTGTATGTCCATGTGTTGGCTTCCACAGGAGAACGTTGCTTATGCGTTCATCCTTGTTTCTCCAGCAGTGTCCGTCTCACTCGGATAGTTTGTGAGATGGGGGGCAGGAGACCATACAGCTGTTTCCTTGTGGGGTGCTGTTTCCACGACTTATTCAAGACTGCATGCAGCATCCTTGAGCAGCTCCCATCTCGCTTATTTAATGTTGAAAAATATTTTTTTAAACTAAGTCTAATTGAAATTATACATTGCAATACTAACACAAACAACTCTCTCAATAATAGATTAAATTAAATTAAAATTAAAAATTTTAAAAAAATATAAAATTAAATTAATTTCAATGGTTAATTAAATGTACTGTAATTTTTTTTTATTGTTTATTTTTTTTAAGCAATACATAATTAAAAACAACCTTAATCTCCTAAAACCGTAACCCAATTTGCAAAATGTTAATTCATAGACTGTAGTTAAACTGTCATTGGGTACCACCAAAAATCCTTCCGTTTTAATTTTCCGACCTAAATCAGAGTCAGCCATTTGTTGTATAACCATATCATAATATAAAAGGGGAGAGAGACAAACAGACAGGGTAGAGATGGGGTGGCAGTTTAAATAAAAATAAAATCATGGAGAATGTGATGTAAATAACAAAGGGAATTGTGACTTTGGTGCTGATATAGTTTCAGCTACAGAAAGACAGATGCACAATCTCCATAATGATAAGATTTTTAAGACTAATTCAAATGATATCTCATTAAAATATTTGTTAGAGTCCAGGTGGTGCAGCCATAACCTTGAAGTGCATAGAATGGACTTTTGTGTAAAAGAGAATAATGATCTGAACATCATTATTTTTGAAGGAATCAGATTTTGTTGTGAAGAAGGAACAAAAATTTTGTCAACTTTATTGGTTAAAGGAACTATGATGTGCAAGAGTTATGTCCCGTTGAGTAAATCAGAATTGATGAGTTAGCAAAATTCTTATGTTAGGTACAAACACAAATAATATTATAACAATACTGTGTTTCTCTTTTCTTTTGACTAACAAAAGCTGACAAAATTTGAAATCAGTTAGCTTTATGAGTCGAATAGTCGGTGCTATAATTGATAGAAGTTATTAAAACTAGGTTTTCTGAGACAAAATAAAAATTAAAAAAAAACAGGACATGATTTTGAGATTTTACAATTCCCTGAGAATCATGTTCAATCACAAAAAATACAAACTACAAATCCTAATAAACATGATTCACTAATAAAACATTTACATGAATAAATAATAACATATTACAGTAAAAATGCTCTGTAAACTTTAAATATGATTGAAATATTACTTTTTCCTAAGTACAATATTTGTTGCAAATAAGAAAAGAATGTAGAATATCCAAGTTGAAAGTGTTTGTTTAAACATTTTATTGTCAATGAATAATATAATTTAATTCCCCTGAAAAGAAAGAGTCACACTTCACAAGAATGGGATTTGGTTGACAATGAAGAGTCACACACTAAAGAAGGTTTTACTGAAAATGAAGAGCCACACACTTCAGAAGAATGTGGCTTCCCTCCAGCATGTGTTTGCATATGCTTTTTTAAAGATGATTTTTGTGAAAATGAAAAGCCACACACTCCACAAGAATATGGCTTCTCTCCAGTATGTGTTCGTATATGCCTCACTAAACCTGATTTTCGTGAAAAGGAAGAGCCACATACCTCACAAGAATATGGCTTCTCTCCTGTATGTGTCCGTATGTGCTTCACCAAACTAGATCTATCTGTAAACGAAGAGCTACAGACTTCACAAGAATATGGCTTCTCTCCTGTGTGTATTCGCATATGTGTCACCAAATGTTGTTTTTGTGAAAAGGAAGAGCTACACACTTCACAAGAATGTGGCTTCTCTCCTGTGTGTGTTCGCATATGTACTACCAAATGATGTTTTTGTGAAAAGGAAGAGTCACATACTTCGCAAGAAAATGGCTTTTCTCCTGTGTGTATTCGCATATGCCTGCACAAATATAACGTTTGTGAAAAGGAAGAGCCACATATTTTGCAAGAATGTGGCTTCTCTTCTGAGTGTGTTCGCATATGCCAATGCAGATATGATTTTTGTGAAAAGGAAGAGCCACACATATCACAATAATGTGGCTTCTCACCTGAGTGTGTTTGCATATGGTTCACCAAACCTGATTTCTGTGAAAAGGAAGAGCAGCACACTTCACAAGAATGTGGTTTATATCCTGAGTGTGTTTGCATATGCTTCTGCAAATGGGATTTCTGTGAAAAGCAAGAACCACATATTTCACAAGAATATGGTTTCTCTCCTGTGTGTAATCGCATATGAAGCACCAAACCTGATTTTCGTGTAAAGGAAGAACTACAGACATTGCAAGAATATGGCTTTTCTCCTGTGTGTGTTCGTATATGCTTCACCAAATTTGATTTTTGTGAAAAGGAAAAGTCACACACTTCACAAGAATATGGCTTCTCTCCTGTATGTGTTCGCATATGCATCCCCAAATCTGATTTTTGTGAAAAGGAAGACCCACACACATCACAAGAATAAGGCTTCTCACCTGTGTGTGTTCGCATATGTGTTATCAAATGTGATTTTCGTGAAAAGGAAAAGCTACACACTTCACAGGTGTGTGGCCTCTCACCTGTGTGTGTTCGCATATGTGTTATCAAATATGGTTTTCGTGAAAAGGAAGAACTACACACTTCACAAGAATATGGCTTCTCTCCTGTGTGTGTTCGCATATGAATATTCAATCTTGATGGTAAAATAAAGGATGACCCACACACTTCACATGAATAAGGTTTATCTCCTTTGTGTGTTTGCATATTTACCTGTCACTGGGGCTCAGAAAAGAAAGAATAAGAGACTTCACAACAATATGATTTCTCTCCAGTGTTTATCTACATATATTGAATCAAAATCTGCTTTCGGAGAAAAAAAACAACTTTGTTCTTCCCAAGAATGTTTTCTTCCAGAATGTTGCTACAATTTTTTTTGTTTTTGTGGTGGGTGGGAATTCAGGTCCCCAAGCAAATACTATATTCAAATTCAGTGAAATACTTCATCCAGGCTAAAAATCTGTAATGAATAAAAATAATAAAAAAATATAAGTTAAGATAAAGAAGAGTAATAAAGAAAAGAAAACAAGAGAAAACTATAAAAGAAAGAAGAGTAATAAAGAAAAGAAAACAATAGAAAACTATAAGTTAAAAGAAAAAAGAGTAATAAAGAAAAGAAAACAAGAGAAAACTATAAGTTAAAAGAAAGAAGAGTAATAAAGAAAATAAAACAATAGAAATCTATAAGTTAAAAGAAAGAAGGTAATAAAGAAAATAAAACAAGACAAAACTATAAGTTAAAAGAAAGAAGAGTAATAAAGAAAATAAAACAAGAGAAAACTATAAGTTAAAAGAAAGAAGGTAATAAAGAAAATAAAACAATAGAAAACTATAAGTTAAAAGAAAGAAGAGTAATAAAGAAAAGAAAACAATAGAAACCTATAAGTTAAAAGAAAGAAGAGAAATAAAGAAAATAAAACAAGAGAAAACTATAAGTTAAAAGAAAGAAGAGTATAAGTTAAAAGAAAGAAGAGTAATAAAGAAAATAAAACAAGAGAAAACTATAATTAAAAGAAAGAAGAGTAATAAAAAAACAAGAGAAAACTATAATTTAAAAGAAAGAAGAGTAATAAAGAAAATAAAACAAGAGAAAACTATAAAGAAAATAAAACAAGACAAAACTATAAGTTAAAAGAAAGAAGAGTAATAAGAAAATAAAACAAGAAAAACTATAAAGAAAATAAAACAAGACAAAACTATAAGTTAAAAGAAAGAAGAGTAATAAAGAAAATAAAACAAGAGAAAACTATAATTTAAAAGAAAGAAGAGAAATAAAGAAAATAAAACAAGAGAAAACTATAAGTTAAAAGAAAGAAGAGTAATAAAGAAAATAAAACAAGAGAAAACTATAAAGAAAAGAAAACAAGAGAAAACTATAAGTTAAAAGAAAGAAGAGTAATAAAGAAAATAAAACAAGAGAAAACTATAATTTAAAAGAAAGAAGAGTAATAAAGAAAATAAAACAAGAGAAAACTATAATTTAAAAGAAAGAAGAGTAATAAAGAAAATAAAACAAGAGAAAAACTATAAAGAAAATAAAACAAGACAAAACTATAAGTTAAAAGAAAGAAGAGTAATAAAGAAAATAAAACAAGAGAAAAACTATAAAGAAAAAAAACAAGACAAAACTATAAGTTAAAAAGAAAGAAGAGTAATAAAGAAAATAAAACAAGAGAAAACTATAAAGAAAATAAAAACAAGACAAACTATATTTAAAAGAAAGAAGAGTAATAAAGAAAATAAAACAAGAGAAAACTATAAGTTAAAAGAAAGAAGAGTAATAAAGAAAAGAAAACAAGAGAAAACTATAAGTTAAAAGAAAGAAGGTAATAAAGAAAATAAAACAAGAGAAAACTATAAGTTAAAAGAAAGAAGAGTAATAAAGAAAAAAAACAAGAGAAAACTATAAGTTAAAAAGAAAGAAGAGAAATAAAGAAAATAAAACAAGATAAAACAAGAGTTATGTTTTATAGAACTAAAGATATTTGTGAAAAGTTGTTAACTTGTAAATAAAAATTGTAATATCTTTATTTAAGCAGACAAACGTCAGATTCGAATCCTGGGAAAGAAGAACAATAAAATAAACTGAACCCTTATTTTATGTCCGTGTTTTTGCAATAAATGTTTTATTTTTCTTGCACCCGTTATTTTACAATATTAAATATATTTTCTTGATTCTTTAACAAATAAAGAAAATATATTTAGTATTGTAAAATAACGGGTGCAAGAAAAATAAAACATTTATTGTAAAAACACGGACATAAAATGAGGGTTCAGTTTATTTTATGGTAGAAATTTACGAGGAAATTGTTTCTTTTTACCCGAATCCTCTTCTTTTTCTTCACACACATACAAGAGATACCTAAATGTACATATAGAAATAATGGAGAGTCCTTAAAGCAATGTCACTTACTAACGTTGTGTTGGGGGCAGAACCCCCACCCGAGAAGGGTGTAGACCTAAATGTCTAACCCATGTATGTGAGGTGCTGCAGAAGAAGAAGAAGAGGGGATTCGAATCTTGCATGCTTAAATAGCAAAACCCTGGAGGTGAAAAACGGGAACCCGAGGGAATATAACTCTAGGCAAATAATACCACACAAGGTTTATTGTAATTGCTCAAACCAAAGAAAATTTATTGAGATTATTTAAGATTTATGAAGCTATGTGTGAAACATTTCAACTAGGAAAGTTACACCGCGCCTTCAGAAAATGAAAGAAAGAAAAAAAAAATAATAAAAAGGACATGCACTCTAAACCGTTGTTTTCGTTTGTTTTTTTTTTTTTTTTTTTTTTTTTTTTTTTTTTATAAAATATCACATTTCTTATTTTTTATAATGTTTAATAAAAATTGTATTTGAAAATTCTATTGTTTGGTTTATTTCCTTTTAAGCTGACACCCCCTCGTAGTGGTTTATACCAAGGCCTTAAAAGTCCGGCTGCGATGCGGGTGGACAGAACAAGCCAGTAGTACAAGCTGAAAGCGAGTTGGTTATACGTGCATTCCGCATTGTTCTTCCCCCTCAACTATTTGACCCAGTACGAGTAACAGTGGGTCGCGTTTTTGAAGTGGTTAGCTGCAAAGCCCACTAAATTTCGCAACCACTTTATTTACCTGGTCTGGTGGCTACGCCACTAAAGCTCGCTACTGGCCCTTCCCCGCTGCGTCGGGATAAGCGCCTCATATTTTTCCCGACAAAAGACAGGCCAATTGAATCAGAGAAAATACATCTTTTTTTTCTTTTTTTTTTCATCAATTCATTGTTTTTAAAACTATGAAAAGAGAAAATACACAACGAAAATTATTTTTGAGTTTTAAGAAAATAACTTTTTTCGGTTGTTGAATTGTTAAAAATTTGATTATTTTATTTTATTTTTTATTTATTTATTTCATTTTTTATGTAGTCTTCTGAATTTGATCTTTGTAGAATGTAAAAATTAGGGATTGTAATTTTTTTTTTATTCAAATGACAAGTAATTAAATACAAACATTTATTCAAGTTTTGTTAAATAAGATATTCATTATAATAGGGACTGACGTTTTTGTCGTCTGCTAGGAATTTTAAAAGCGAATTAAAAATAATTAAATCTATCATTTAAGGTCAAACTTTGTTTAAATCGATAAGTAGTAACATAATAACCATTATTAAAAAAAGAAAAATATCATTAGATATGCAGTTTATTTTTAATACATTTAAAGGGATTTGTTTTGGTCAATTTCGACGCGATCCGCCATTCTGTCTCTTTTTCAATGGTTTTAAGTGCTTGTTTACAATTTTAACGTAACATTTGGGATGGAAAAAATGTTTACCAAAAATCAAGTAATTATCCGATTTTAATGAAATTTTCAGTATTGACTTATCAGTTAATGAATTTTATAATGCATCAGTTATTTTATTTCAAAACTTTAATTTAGTATTTTTGCTATGAAAAATTAATATATAAAATTCATTTAAAATAAAAATATTCTGAAGTTAATTTTAAAATGTTATATTTTTAGATTCTAGAAATAAATATCTATTTAATGCAAACCTTATTTTAGACACATTAAGTAATAAGTTTTGAAGAAAAACTCTATTGAAAATGTCCCCCCCCCTTTTTAAACAAAAAATATATCAATGTATAATTTTTTTCTTTCATAAGATAATAGCCAATTAAATAATTATCTAAATGAGTAAAAAAAAATTAATTATCTATTACTATTTTACATTTTATTTTTCGATTTTCGGTACTTATTTTCTCATATAATAGCCACCGTAAAAAAATTTGTTTGTTTCTATTCATAACTTCGGTCTTTTATCTCTTTATTTATACTGTAATTAGTACAATATAAGACCAACTTGAAAAAAATGTTACGCCCCCAAAATTAAGTGACCTGAACAAAATGAGAAAGTTTTGAAATAAAATAAATAATGCATTATAAATATCGTTCATTGATAAATATACACTGACAATTTCATTAAAATCCGATAATTCCCTGATTTTTGGTAAATTATTTTCTGTAGGGGGGGGGTCTAAAGTAATTTTGTCAAAAACGCGTTTTAGGCTCATTTTGCCAGTAGCTACATTATAAAGTCATTAATTAATAAAAGAACTGAAAATTTGATTAAGATTAAACAATTCCTGGATTTTAATTAATGTAACGAGGATTCAAATCACGATTCAGTAATAATGGATCTGAGGGATTAACTTAAAAAAAATCTCCCTCTACTTAGGCGACGCCGAGTAGCCGCTGCTATTAATTATCATTTAATCAAAACAAAAATTAAAGTGGAATCAGCAAAGACACATTCAGATTTGTTTCAGACGATAAAGTTGAAAATAAATAAAATATCTTGTCTGTTGTTGTCATAATCGATAAAACAGAAAATGTAAGTTCAGTAAAAGATAGGAACAATTGAAATGGACAGTTATTACGAAGAATTAGGGCTTACTTCTGATTTAGGTCGGAAAATTAGAACGGAAAGTTTTTTGGTGGTACCCAATGACAGTTTAACTACAGTCTATGAATTAACATTTTGCGAATTGGGTTACGGTTTTAGGGGATTAAGGTTGTTTTTAATTACGTATTGCTTAAAAAAAATAAACAACAAAAAACTCAATTTAACCCAAATTACTATACATTTAATGTTGAAAAATATTTTCTTAAATTAAAGTTAATTGAAATTATACATTGCAATACTAACACAAATAACTGTCACAATAATAGATTAAATAATTAATTTCAATGGTTAATTAAATATATAGTAATTTGTTTTTTTTTGTTTTTTTTTTAAGCAATACGTAATTAAAAACAACCTTTACCCCTAAAACCGAAAACCAATTCGCAAAATGTTAATTCATAGACTGTAGTTAAACTGTCATTGGGTACCACCAAAAAACTTTCCGTTTTAATTTTCCGACCTAAATCAGGAGTCAACCCTTATCTCACTCTCCACACGCGCGTGGACGAAAAAAAAAAAAAGATACTAAAAGAAAAAAAATACTTACAGTGAGAAGGAAATTCGATTTTGTCATTGTTTCCTTCTTCTCTTCGTCGACAATGTATTTTTTTTTTTTAATTACAAATGAATTAAGTTTCGATGCATATCACAACAGTGAACAAGTTAATCTCGTTCCTTCGTTTTTTTGTTTGTTTTAGTTGTTTGATTTCACCGCCGGTGAACTGAATGTTTGTTCCCCTGCTGACTGATGTACCTCCATGGAGTCCGAAATCATCACTTTTTATCTTTTCTTTTGATCATTTTCAATAAGGAACGACACAACTTGTCCAATTTTAAGGAAAACAATGTTTGTACTACGAACACCATTAAATCTAATTTTTAAAAAATGATTTCATGATAAAAAAAAAAAGGCAAGAAACCGGTGATATCTCACATAAATTATTGCAGGTGTGGAATACGTAGATTATCTAGCGCTTCGCACGAATACACCTGCACAATCCGTATAATTGCTGTCTAGTCTAGAGAACTACGTGAACTCAAATAGAATGTTCATTTGCAAGATAGAAACATTTCTACACTGGATGGTAACTCTCTTAAATTAGTTTGGTTTGGATGTTTGGTTTTACGGCATATCAACCTCGGTGGGTCATTTAATGCCGATAAAGTTTTGAAATAAATCAATTCTTAATGGATAATACAATTTTGTTTATAAACTCTTGTTTTTCTATTTAACCCATAGATGGGACCCTAACAGGTACTACCACTCCGGGTTAGAGTGGACCTGGGAGCAATGATGATGAAGGGGTGCTCCACATTCCCCAAACCTCCAGAACTGGAACCTCACCATCAGATAGAGTTTAACGTCATTCCCAGGACATGTAGACCCGCAGTCACCGCCTTCTAGCGCCCATATGATAAAAAGGGTTGTGGCTTGCCATAAGGGCAATAGAGTTGGGAAAATCATATAGGTGCTAGGCTTGACATGAACAGACGATTGATCGGAGGGGGCCTCTCCGACCGCCCGTCTAGCCCAAGATAGGACCAAAGTGGAGTATTGCAAGTCATGGACTGCTCAGCCACCTATGTTCTATCCTTAAGCATTACGGATCGCCACCCACTGCCAACAGGTGGCCCCATTGGGGGAGTCTTACCCCTCTGCAGAGGTGTAGTCGGTGCATTCTAACGCCCCATTGACAGGGCGGTCTCTTAAATTAGTAGACCAATTCACATACCTAGATAGCAATATCTCATCAACAGAAAGCCATATCAATGTGCTCATAAAAAAGGCATGAACTGCTTTAGACAGATTATCGATCATATGGAAATCTGATTTCTCTTAGATAAAGTGAGAATAATTCCGGGCTGTAGCTGTGGCGAGCCGGAAGTTCTTACTTCAGCAGACGAGAATCAAATGACAAAATTAAATAGTCTGCGCAGGGGATTGCGCACCTTAGTAAAAAAGAAAATTCAAAATAAAAATGTGTACAATTTCAACCAATGGGAGACGTTCGTGCCTAAAAGGAAATCTATCAAATAGACCCCTTTTTGGAGCCTATCCTGGACTATAAAAAAGCCAACTTTTCGGATCCCAACCAGAAAGATATAACTTGCCTAAGGGAATTCACGTCACCCTTTTTAAGAACATTTCGCTAACATGCTGAAGGTATGAACTATCTCACTCTTTAAATAACCTACGCTATTGGAGATAAACATTAGATGCATTCAACTTATGCCTGACTGCTGTGTTGACTTTAAACTTCCACCTTTTCTTTCTCACTTAGAGATTTCTAACATCTCTACTTATATTTTACGTTGAACTTTTCAAAAAGCACCTTTTTACAGAACTTTGCCAAGTATGATGTATTACCTTTTGTAAACTTCATGTTAATACAATGTTTGTTTTAATTGTGAGTTCTTGTCTTTTATGCCATGTGCTTATATAAATATATTCTTATAGTGTGATGTGTACTTTGACTAAATAACTACAAGGCTATGAAAACCCTAACCACTATTATTTAGTTACCCCTAACTCGACCATCCTCTATATAGCCATGTCAGTGCTATTGTATGCGTGCACCACAACGCTTTGAGAAAAGGCTATATGGGAACTATTCATAGAACTGTCTTAAAAAAATATTGGAAGTAGTTGTACAAAGTAGCTATTGAAAAAGAATGAATTCTAATATGCTTTTTGCAAATACACCTGCTCAGGTCAAATCTTTGCTTCATAGACTGGAGCAGGCATCAAGATGCATTGGTCTCTACGTGAATACAGATACACCTGCTCAAGTCAAATCTCCGCTTCATAGACTGGAGCAGGCATCAAGATGCATTGGTCTCTACGTGAACACAGATACACCTGCTCAAATCAAATCTTTGCTTCATAGACTGGAGCAGGCATCAAGATGCAATGGTCTCTATGTGAACACAGATACACCTGCTCAAGTTAAATCTCCGCTTCATAGACTGGAGCAGGCATCAAGATGCATTGGTCTCTATGTGAACACAGATACACCTGCTCAGGTCAAATCTCTGCTTCATAGACTGGAGCAGGCATCAAGATGCAATGGTCTCTATGTGAACACATATACACCTGCTCAAATCAAATCTTTGCTTCATAGACTGGAGCAGGCATCAAGATGCATTGGTCTCTATGTGAACACAGATACACCTGCTCAAGTCAAATCTCCGCTTCATAGACTGGAGCAGGCATCAAGATGCATTGGTCTCTATGTGAACACATATACACCTGCTCAAGTCAAATCTTTGCTTCATAGACTGGAGCAGGCATCAAGATGCATTGGTCTCTATGTGAACACATATACACCTGCTCAAGTCAAATCTTTGCTTCATAGACTGGAGCAGGCATCAAGATGCATTGGTCTCTATGTGAACACATATACACCTGCTCAAATCAAATCTTTGCTTCATAGACTGGAGCAGGCATCAAGATGCATTGGTCTCTATGTGAACACAGATACACCTGCTCAAGTCAAATCTCCGCTTCATAGACTGGAGCAGCATCAAGATGCATTTGGTCTCTATGTGAACACAGATACACCTGCTCAGGTCAAATCTCTGCTTCATAGACTGGAGCAGGCATCAAGATGCAATGGTCTCTATGTGAACACATATACACCTGCTCAAATCAAATCTTTGCTTCATAGACTGGAGCAGGCATCAAGATGCATTGGTCTCTATGTGAACACAGATACACCTGCTCAAGTCAAATCTCCGCTTCATAGACTGGAGCAGGCATCAAGATGCATTGTCTCTATGTGAACACAGATACACCTGCTCAAATCAAATCTTTGCTTCAATAGACTGGAGCAGGCATCAAGATGCAATGGTCTCTATGTGAACACAGATTACACCTGCTCAAGTTAAATCTCCGCTTCATAGACTGGCAGGCATCAAGATGCATTGGTCTCTACGTGAACACAGATACACCTGCTCAAGTCAAATCTCCACTTCATAGACTGGAGCAGGCATCAAGATGCATTGGTCTCTATGTGAACACAGATACACCTGCTCAAGTCAAATCTCCACTTCATAGACTGGAGCAGGCATCAAGATGCATTGGTCTCTATGTGAACACATATACACCTGCTCAAGTTAAATCTCCGCTTCATAGACTGGAGCAGGCATCAAGATGCATTGCGTCTCTACGTGAACACAGATACACCTGCTCAAGTCAAATCTCTGCTTCGTAGACTGGAGCAGGCATCAAGATGCATTGGTCTCTACGTGAACACAGATACACCTGCTCAAGTCAAATCTTTGCTCATAGACTGGAGCAGGCATCAAGATGCAATGGTCTCTATGTGAACACAGATACACCTGCTCAAGTTAAATCTCCGCTTCATAGACTGGAGCAGGCATCAAGATGCATTGGTCTCTATGTGAACACAGATACACCTGCTCAAGTCAAATCTCCACTTCATAGACTGGAGCAGGCATCAAGATGCATTGGTCTCTATGTGAACACAGATACACCTGCTCAAGTCAAATCTCCACTTCATAGACTGGAGCAGGCATCAAGATGCATTGGTCTCTAATGTGAACACATATACACCTGCTCAAGTTAAATCTCCGCTTCATAGACTGGAGCAGGTATCAAGATGCATTGGTCTCTATGTGAACACATATACACCTGCTCAAGTCAAATCTTTGCTTCATAGACTGGAGCAGACATCAAGATGCATTGGTCTCTACGTGAACACAGATACACCTGCTCAAGTCAAATCTCCGCTTCATAGACTGGAGCAGGCATCAAGATGCATTGGTCTCTACGTGAACACAGATACACCTGCTCAAATCAAATCTTTGCTTCGTAGACTGGAGCAGGCATCAAGATGCATTGGTCTCTATGTGAAACACATATACACCTGCTCAAATCAAATCTTTGCTTCATAGACTGGAGCAGGCATCAAGATGCATTGGTCTCTACGTGAACACAGATACACCTGCTCAAGTCAAATCTCCACTTCATAGCCAGGAGCAGACATCCAAGATGCATTGGTCTCTTACGTGAACACAGATACACCTGCTCAAACAAATCAAATCTTTGCTTCGTAGACTGCGAGCAGCATCAGATGCATTGGTCTCTATGTGAACACATATACACCTGCCTCAAGTCAAATCTTTGCCTTCCATAGACTGGAGCAGGCATCAAGATGCATTGGTCTCTACGTGAATACAAATACACCTGCTCAAGTCAAATCTCTGCTTCGTAGACACAAAAACGCTGCTTACTGTTTAAAAAAATCCTCTAAAGAGCACCTTACAAACCAGCAGCTGGACGACCACGTACCTCCCATCTCACAAATTATCCAAATAAGATGAACAAGATATAATGGACACTGCTGGTAAAGTAAAGAATTTTGACTGACCTGCAAAATATCACATTGATCTGCTCCATGTAGACACTGAATGCCGTCTAGAGGACATACCAAGAGTGATGGCTTATAGCAATGTATGGTGAGAAAGGGGATGATGATGCTTCTTGTAAATACACCTGCTCTAGTAAAATCGTTGCTGCATAGCCAGGAGTAGGCAGCAAAAGGCATTGCAGTTCGAGAGAATCAGTGAAAAAGAGGACAGAGATTGTAACAGAATTTTTTTCTTCACCTTTCATTTTCCATAAGGTGCCTATTTAAACATTAAAAGTATGCATACATTATAAAGAAAAGAGAACACTAGCGGCAGTACTCAGAGGTTTGTAATGGAGATAACCGCGAGTGTGGCAGACAGGCTGAGAGTTAAAGAAATAACGAACAACAGAAATATGAATAAAAGACTTGTATTACATATAAAGAACAATTGCAAAACTTTAGTTCGTTCGTGGTCAAGTAATAATATGTACATAAGTGTCACTTATCTGCGGTTTATCCTGGGATATGGGGGTATTATTAACGGAGCCCCTTGCTACGGCCCTTCTGTTCCGTTCGCGATATGATGGACTTTACTGCTTGCATCTCGATCTCCGAATCTGTTGTCGTTGAAAGTATAATATCGGAGCGACCTTTTGTTCAGTCTGTCTCCGGTGAGTGTTGATTCAGAAGAGAGTATGAGTTTGTTTATTTGGCTTTGCCGCCAAAGTATGCTGGCTAATGATTGGTTGGTTTGAAACAGAGGCTCGCAGACAAGGGACGATAACCCCCATACCCCAGAATTCTTAATAACATCAACCTATGGCAAATATGAACATTTGACAATTTTTACTTCTAGACACACAGACACACACCACACACACACACTCTCTCTCTCTCTAAGTAGTGGGACCATTTAAAAAAACTTTTAGTGGAAAAATCCTGTAATATCAGATGCAATATGGTGGTTACTGGTTGTTCTCTGTCTATAGCCAACAGAGATATGTTAGTCAATGGAAGAAAGGGACCTATATGGTGGTTACTGGTTGTTTCTCTTGTCTATAGCCCAACAGAGATATGTTAGTCATGGAAGGAAAGGACCTATATGGTGGTTACTGGTTGTTCTCTGTCTATAGCCAACAGAGATATGTTACTGATGACACAGAAAGGACCTATATGGTGGTTACTGGTTGTTCTATGTCTAATAGCCCAACCAGAGATATGTTACTGATGACAGAAAAAGGACCTATAATGGTGGTTACTGGTTGTTCCTCTGTCTATAGCAAACAGAGATATGTTAGTCATGACAGAAAAGACCTATATGGTGGTGGTTACTGGTTAATCTCTGTCTATAGCAAACAGAGAATGTTAGTCATGACAGAAAGGACTATATGGTGGTTACTGGTTGTTCTATGACTATAGCCAACAGAGATATTTTGTTAGTCATGACAGAAAGACCTTTTATGTGGTTACTGGTTGTTCTATGTCTATAGCCAACAGAGTATGTTAGTCATGACAGAAAGGGACCTATATGGTGGTTACTGGTTGTTCATTTCTCATAGCCAACAGAGATTATTATAGTTTTTTTTTTTTCCATGAGAGAAAGGACCTTATGATGGTGGTTACTGGTGTCTATTTCTATACAACAGAAAGATAGTTATCATGACAGAAAGGACCTATATGGTGGTTACGTTGTTCTCATTTCTAAGCCAACAGAGATATGTTAGTCATGACATGAAAAGGACCTATATTGGTGGTTACTGCGTTGTTCTATGTCTATAGCCAAAGAGATAGTTAGTCATGACAGAAAGAGCCTATATGGTGGTTACTGGTTGTTCTATGTCTATAGCCAACAGAGATATGTTAGTCATGACAGAAAAGACCTATTATGGTGGTTACTGGTTGTTCTATTTCTATAGCCAACAGAGATATGAGTCATGACAGAAAGGACCTATATGGTGGTTACTGGTTGTTCTATGTCTATAGCCAACAGAGATTATTTGTTATTCATGAAGAAAGGACCTATATGGTGGTTACTGGTTTTGTTCTATGTCTATTAGCCAACAGAGATAGTTAGTGCATGGCAGAAAGGACACTATATGGTGTTACTGCGTTGTTCTCTGTCTATAGCAAACAGACGATATGTTAGTCATGACAGCAAAGGGACCTTTATATGGTGGTTTACTGCGTTAGTTCTATGACTATTAGCCAACCAGAGATTATGTTAGTCATGACGAAAGGGACCTATATGGTGTTACTGCATTGTTCTCTGTTCTATAGCCAACAGAGATATGTTAGTCATGACAGAAAGGACCTCATATGGTGGTTACTGGTTGTTCTCTGTTCTATAGCAAACAGAGATATGTTTACTGATGACAAAAGGAAACCTAAATATGGTGGTTACTGGTTGTTCTATGCTAATAGCCAACAGAGATATGTTACTGATGCACAGAAAGGACCTTATATGGTGTCTACTTGGTTGTTCTCTGTTCATATAGCCAACAGAGATATTTAGTATGGCAAGAAAGGACCTATATGGTGGTACTGGTGTTCTATGTCTATAAGCCAACATGAGATATGTTAGTCATGACAGAAAGGACCCTATATGTGTTACTGGTGTCTCTGTCTATAGCCAAAACAGAGATATGTTTAGTCATGACAGAAAGGACCTATATGGTTGGTTACTGGTTGTTCTCTGTCTATGAGCCAACAGAGATTATGTTAGTCATGAACAGAAAGGACCTATATGGTTGGTTTACTGGTTGTTTCTCGTGTCTTATAGCCAACAGAGAAGATATTGTTAGTCATGACAGAAAGGACCATTAATGGTGGTTAGCTGGTTGTTTCTCTGTCTATAGACCAAACAAAGCATATGTTAGTCATGACAGAAAGGACCTAGTTATGGTGGTTACTGTTGTTCTATTCTATAGCCCAACAGGATATGTTAGTCATGACAAGAAAGGACCTATATGGTGGTTAACTGGTTGCTTCTATGTTCTATAGCCAACAGAGGAGATATGTTTACTGATGACAGAAAGGACCTATTATGGTACGGTTACTGGTTGTTCCTCTGTTATGTAGCAACATCAGAATATGTTAGTCATTGGCAGAAAGGACCTATATGTCGGTTTACTGGTTGTTCTATGTCTATAAGCAACAGAAGGATAGTTAGTCATGACAGAAAAGACCTATTAATGGTGGTTACTGTTGTTCTCTGTCTATAGCAAACAGAGATATGTTAGTCATGACAGAAAGAACCTATATTGGTGGTTACTGGTGTTGTTCTCTGTCATAGCCAACAGGAGTTATGTTAGTCATGACAGAAAAGGACCTATATGGTGGTTTACTGGTTTGTTCTATGTCTATAAGCCAACAGAGGTTATGTTAGCATGACAGAAAGACCTATATGGTGTTACTGGTTGCTTCTATTCTATAGCCAACAGAGAGATATTGTTAGTCAGAGAGGAGAAAGGACCTATAATGGTGGTTACTGGTTGTTCTATTATCTATAGCCAACAGAGATTATGTAGTCAGACAGAAAGCGAACCTATATGGTGGTTATGGTGTTCTATTTCTATAGCCAACAGCAGATACTGTTAGTTCATTGACATAGAAAGGACTATATGGTGTGTTACTGGTTGCTTCTACTGTCTATAGCCAACAGAAGATATGTTAGTCATGACAGAAAGGACCTATATGTGGTTACTGGTTGTTCTATGTCTATAGCCAACAGAGATATGTGGTCATGACAGAAAGAACCTATATGGTGGTTACTGGTTGTCTATTTCTATAGCCAACAGAGATATGTTAGTCATGGACAGAAAGGACCTATATGGTGGTTACTGCGTTGTTCTATGTCTATAGCCCAACAGCAGATATGTTAGTCATGACAGAAAGGACCTATTATGGTGGTTACGCGTTGTTTCTTATGTTCTATAGCCAACAGAGATATGTTAGGTCATGGGCAGAAAGGACCTAAATGGATTGGTTACTGGTTGTTCTCTGTCTATTAGCAAACAGAGATAATGTTAGTCATGACAGAAAGGACCTATATAAAAAATAGAAATAAAAAAACGGTGCCGTTTACTGGTTGCTTCTATGACTATAGCCAACAGAGATATGTTAGTCATGGACAGAAAGGACCTATATGAGTGGTTACTGGTGATTCTCTGTCTATAGCCAACAGATGATATGTTAGTCATGACAGGAAAGGGAACCTATATGGTGGTTACTGGTTGTTTTCTCTGCTCTAGTAAGCAAACCAGAGAATATGTTTTACTGATGACAGAAAGGACCCTATATGCGTGGTTACTGGTTGTTACTTATGTCTATAGCCAACAGAGATATGTTACTGATGACAGAAAAGGACTATATGGTGGTTACTGGTATGTTACTCTGTCTATAGCCAAAGAGATATGTTAGTCATGGCAGACAGAAAGGACCTATATGGTGGTACTGGTTGTTACTACTGTCTATAGCCAACAGAGATATAGTCGATGACGAAAGGCACCATATGGTGGTTACTGGTTGTTCTCTGTTATAGCAAACAAGATATGTTAGTCATGACAGAAAAGGGACCCTATATGGCGTTTACTGGTTGCTTCTCTGTCTATAGCCAACCAGAGATATGTTATTTCATGACACGAAAGGACCCTATATGTGGTTACTGGTTGTTACTCTGTCTATAGCCAACAGACGATATGTTAGTCAAACAGAAAGACCTATATTGGTGGTTACTGGTTGTCCTGTCTATAGCCAAACAAAAGATATGTTAGTCATGACAGAAAGGACTATCATGTTATGGTTACTGACGTGTTCATATTTCTATAGCAACAGCAGATTATGTTAGTTCATGACAGAAAGACCTCCTATTATCGGTGTTACTGGTGTTTCTATGTACATAGCCAACAGAGATCATGTTACTGATGACAGAAAGGACCTATAGGTGCGTTACGGTTGTCTACTTTGTACTATAGCCAACAGAGGATATGTAGTCATGCAGAAGGACCTATATGGTGGTTACTGGTTGTTCTATGACTATTAGCAACAGAGATATGTTAGTCATGACAGAAAAGACCTATAGGTGGTTACTGGTTGTTCTTACGTCTATAGCCAAACAGAGGATATGTTAGTCATGACAGAACAGAAAGGACCTATAGTGCGTTACTGGTTGTTCTCTTCTATAGCCAACAGAATATGTTTAGCATTGACAGAAAGGACCTATTATGTGGTACTGGTTGTTCTCTGTCTATAGCAAACAGAGATATGTTAGTCCATGGACAGAAAGGACCTTATATTGGTTGGTGGTTACTGGTTGTTCTATTTCTTATAGCCAACAGAGATATTAGTCATGACAGAAAGGACCTATATGGTCGGTTACTGGTTGTCTCTATGTCTATAGCCAACACGAGATATGTTACTGGATGACAGAAAGGACTATATGGTGGTTACTGGTTGTTACTCTGTCTATAGCCAACAGAGATATGTTAGTCATGGCAGAAAGGACCTATATGGTGTTACTGGTTGTTCTATGTCTATAGCCCAAACAGAGATATGTTGTCATGGGAAGAAAGAAAGGACCTTATGGTGGTTTACTGGTTGTTCTACTGACTATAGCAAAACAGAGATATGTTAGTTCATGACAAAAGGCACCTATATGGTGGTTACTGTGTTCTCTGTCTATAGCCAACAGAGATATGTTAGTCATGACCAGAAAGGACCATTTATGGCTTCGGTTTAATTACTGGTTTGTTCTCTGTCCAATAGCCAACAGAGATATGTTAGTCATACAGAAAGGACCTAGTATGGTGGTTACTTGGTGCTTCTCGTCCATAGCCAACAGACGATATGTTGTCATGACAGAAAGGACCTATAATGGTTGGTTACTGGTTTGTTCTCTGTCCATAGCCAACAGGAGATATGTTAGTCATTGACAGAAAGGACCTATATGGTGTTACTAGGGCAAGTAAGATTTTCACTTTCTATTTTTGCAATGAGATTAAGAACATCAAAAATTATTAAATTACCAATTTTATGAAGAAGTTAATATTAGATCTGTAGTCTGGAAGAACATTAACCAGATTGGTTAAAGTTAGACATTTCCTGCATTCAGTCGAACCAATTTTCATGCAGCAAACCTAGGTTTCACTTTTACCTGGAGAAATCCTATGCATATTGTCACCAAAGTGTTTTTTTGTCTATTTATTCAATGCTTCGCCAAGTTATGTGAGTCCATCTCTCTCGGGGATTGCGCACCCTTGTAAAAAAGAATTCAAATAAATGTGTACAATATCATTCAACAATGGGAGACTTGTGCCTAAAAGGAAATCTATCAAATAGACCCTTTTGGACCTATCTGGATATAAAAAAGCCAACTTTGGATCCCACACCAGATAAGATATAACTTGCCTAAGGGAATTCACAGTATCACCCTTTTTTAAGAACATTTCCGCTAACATGCGAAGTATGAAATATCTACACTCTTAAATAACCTACGCCTAGTTGGAGATAAACATTAGATGCATTCAAACTTATGGCCTGACTGCTTGTTTGCTTTAACTTCCATTTTCTGTCTCAGCTAGAGATTTCTAAACATCGTCTACTTATATTTTACGTGAATTTTCAAAAAAGCACCTTTTTTACAGAATTTGCAGTATGGTGTATTCAATTTTGTAAACTTCATGTTAATACAATGTTTTGTTTTAATTGTGAGTTCCTTGTTTTTATGCCATGCTTGCTTATATAAGAAGCTATATTCTTGATAGTTGTGATGTAGTATTTTCTTAAATAACTAGCAAAGGTATGAAGGGCCCTAACCAACTATTATTCTAGTTGTCACCTAATTGCGACCATTCCTGCTATATAGCCATAGTCAGTGCTAATTATGTATGCGTGCATCACCAAACGGGGCTTTGAGAAATGGCTATGATGGGAAATTCAATAGAACTGGTCTTAAAAATATTATGGAAGTAGTTGTTACAAAGTAGCTATTGAAAAAGATGAATTCATAATATGCTTTTTGCAAATAACCTGCTCAGTCAATCTTGCTTCATAGACTGGAGGGCAGGTATCTAAGATCAATTGGTCTCTACGTGAATACAGGATAACACCTGCTCATGTCAAATCTCCGCTTCATAGACTGGCGCAGCATCAAGATGCTTGGTCTCTACGTGAAACACAGATACACCTGCTCAAATCAAATCTTGCTTCATCGACTGGAGCAGGCATCAGCACTGCAATGGTCTCTATGTGAACACAGATACACTGCTCAAGTTTAAATCCTCACGCTTCACATAGACCTGGAGCAGGCATCAAGATGCCATGGTCTCTAGTGAACACAGATACAAACCTGTCAGGTCAAATCTCTGAGCTTTCATGACTGGAGCTAACGCATCACGATGATATGGTTCTCGTATGTGAACACATATAACTGCTCAATCAAATCTTTGCTTCATAGACGGAGCAGGCATCAGAGCAGGTCTTCTATGTGAAAAGAAAATGACGATACAAACCCTGGCTCAAGTCAACTCTCCGGCTTCATAGACTAGAGGAGCAGGCATCAAGGATGCATTGGTCTCTATGTGAACAATATACACCTGCTCAGTCAAATCTTTTGCTCATAGACTGGAGCGGCATCAAGATGCATTGTTCATATGTAGAAACATAAATAACACTGACTCAAGTTCA
Source organism: Doryteuthis pealeii (assembly GCA_023376005.1). Taxonomy (NCBI): domain Eukaryota; kingdom Metazoa; phylum Mollusca; class Cephalopoda; order Myopsida; family Loliginidae; genus Doryteuthis; species Doryteuthis pealeii. The sequence continues at coordinate 58,820,935 of CM042177.1, forward strand.
AATGTTTTTGAGCTTGTAGACTGGAGACAGGCATCAAGATGCATTGGTCTCTATGTGAACACATATACACCTGCTCAAATCAATCTTTGCTTCATAGACTGGAGCAGGCATCAGATGCTAATATGGTCCTCTCATGTGAACACATGATACACCTGCTCAGGTCAAATTCTCACGCTCATAGACTGGGATGCAGGAAACAGAATACAAGATGACATTGGTCTCTATGTGAACATCGAGGATACACCTCGTCAGAGTCAAGATCTCTGCCTTCATAGACTGGAAGCATGGCATCAATGATGCAATTGGTTACATATGTGAACTACATATACACCTGCTCAAATATCAAATCTTTGCTTCATAGACTGGAGCAGGCAATCATAAATGCATTGGTCTTATGTGAAACAAAGAGTACACTGCCTCAAGTACAACATCTCCGCTTCATTAGACTGGAGCAGGACAATCAAGTTGCATTGGTCTTCTTATCTGTGAAACACAGTACCCTGCTCAAATCGAATCTTTGCTTCATAGACTGGACAGGCATCAAGATGCAATGGTCTTCTATGTGAAACAGATCACATCGCGCTCAAGTTAATATCTCCTGCTTCAATAGACTGGAGGCCAGGCATCAAGATGCATTGGTCTTTACGTGAACGCACAGATACACTGCTCAAGTTCAAGGTTCTGCTTATGATGCTAGGAGCAGGCATAAAGATGCAATTGGTTCGTCTTATGTGAACATCAGATACCCTTGCTCAAGTCCACAATCTCCACTTCAATAGAACTGGATCAGAGCATCAAGATGCATACTGTCTCTATGTGCACTATACCACTGCTTACAAAGTTAAATCTCCGCTTATGACTGAGGCAGGCATCAAGATGCATTGGTTCTACGTGATAAAGCACAAGATACACCTGCTCAAGTCAAATCTCTGCTTCGTAGAACTGGAGCAGGCAATCAAGGAATGCATTGGCTCCTCATTACGTGAAAAGATAGAATACCTGCTCAAAGTAATCTTGCTTCATAGACTGGAGCAGGCATCAAGATGCCAATGGTCTTATGTGAAAATATACACTGCTCAAGTTAAATCTCCGCTTCATAGACTTGGGCAGGCATCAAGTGCATGGTCTCTATGTGAACACAGATACACCTGCTTCAGTCAAAAATTCCAACGTCTCATAACTGGAAGCAGCATCATAAAGCATTGGGTTTTCCCCCTCCTATGTGAAATCAGATACACTGTCAAGTCAAATCTCCGACTTCATAGACTGGAGCAGGCATCAGATGCACTTGGGTCTACTTATGTGATACACTATAGCACCTGCTCAGTTAAATCTCCGCTTCAATAGACTGGAGAGGTATCAAGATGGCATTGGTCTCTATGTGAACACATATACCCTGCTCAAGTCAATATCTTTGCTTCATAGACTGGAGGCAGACATCAGATGCATTGGCTCTCTACGTTGAAACAGATACACACTGCTCAAGTCAAATCTCCGCTTCATAGACTGGAGAGGCATCAAGATGCATTGGTCTCTACGTGAAACATATACACCTGCTCAAATCAAATCTTTGCTTCGTAGACTGGAGCAGGCATCAAGATGCATTGGTCTATATTGTAAACACATATATACACCTGCTCAAAATCAAATCTTTGCTTCAATAGACTGGAGCAGGCATCAAGATGTCATTGGTCTCTACGTGAACACACGATACACCTGCTCAAGTCAAGATCCTCCACTTATCACCAGGAGCAGAACATCAAGATGCACTTGGCTCTAGTGAACACAGATACACCTGCTCAAATCAATCTTTGCTTCGTAGACTGGAGGCAGGCAATCAAGAATGCATTGGTCTCTATGTGAACACATATTACACCTGCTCAAGTCAATATCTTTGCTTCATAGACTGGAGCAGGCATTCAGATGCATTTGGTCTCTACGTGAATACAAATACACCTGCTCAAGTCAAATCTCTGCTTTCGTAGACAAAAACGCTGCCTTACGTTTAAAAAATCTCTGAAAGAAGTACCTTACAAACAGCAGAGCTGGACGACACGTACCTCCCATCTCCAAATTATCCAAAAAGATGAACATAATATCAATGGAACTGCTGGTAAGTAAAGATTTTGGACTCGACATGCAAAATATCACATTGATCTGCTCAGTGTAGACACTGAATGCGTCTAGAGGACATACCAAGAGTGAATGGCTATAGCAATTGTATGGTGAGAAGGGATGATGATGCTTCTTGTAAATACACTGGTACTAGTAAAATCGTTGCTGCATAGCAGGAGTAGGCAGCAAAAGGACATTGCCGTTCGAGAGAATCAGTGAAAAGAGGACAGAGATTGTAAAGAATTTTTTTCTTCACCTTTCATTTTCCGATAAGGTGCCTATTTAAACATTAAAAGTATGCATACATTTAAAAGAAAAAGAACATCTAGCGGCGACTTTCCGAGGTTTGTAATGGAGATAACCGGAGTGTGGCAGACAGGCTGGAGTTAAGAAATAACGAACAACAGAAATAATGAGATAAAAGACTTGTATTACATATAAAGAACAATTGCAAACTTTAGTTTCGTTCGTGGTCAAGTAATATAATTATGTAATAAGTTCTTAGCGGTTTATCTGGATATGGGTATTAACGGAGCCCCTTGCTACGGCTCTGTTCCGTTCGGTATATGATGGACTTCTGCTGCATCCGACTCCGAATTCTGGTTGTCAGTTGAAGATAATAGGAGCGAGACTGTTGTTCCAGTCTGTTCCGGTGAGTGTTGATTCAGAAGAGAAGTACTGAGTTTGTGTTATTTGGCTTTTGGCGAAAGTATGCTGGCTAATGACTTGTTGGTTTAAAACGAGGCTCGCAACAGGGCACGCATATAACCCCCATAACCCCAGAATTCTTAATCATGAAACACCTATTGGCCAATATGAAATTTGACAAATTTTACTTCTAGACACACAGACCAACACAACACGGCACACTCTCTCTCTCATCTCTAGGTGGTGGACAATTTAAAAGAAAACTTATTAGAGTGGAAAAATGCCTGTAATATCTAGATCATAACGTGGTTACAGGTTCGCTTCTACTGGATATAGCCAACAGAGATATTTAGTCATGGAAGAACAGGACCTATAGTGGTTTACTGGTTGTTCTTGAACTATTAGCCAATCAGAGATATGGTTTATCATGGAAGAAAGGACTATGATGGTGTTACTGGTTGTTTCTAGATCTTATAGCCAACAGAGATATGTAGTACTGAGAAGAAAGGACCTATAGGTGGTTACTGAGTTGTTCTCGTCTAAGCCACACAGAGATTATGTTATCATTGACAGAAAGGACTGTAATGGTGGTTACTGATTGTCTATGATCTATAGCAACAGACGATATGTAGTCATGGACAGAAAGAACCTATTGGTGGTTACTGCGTGCTTATCTCTGTCTATAGCCACAGAGATATGAGTCATGACAGAAAGACCCTATAGGGTGGTTACTGGTTGTTCTATGCACTATAAGCCAACAGAGTATGTGCTAAGTCAGAAGAAAGGACTTTAATGGTGGTTACTGGTTGTTCTCTAGTTTAGCCAACAGAGGATATGTTGTCATGACAGAAAGGACCCTATAGGTGGTTACTGGTTTTCTATTTACTATAGCCAAAGAGATATGTGAGCATGAGAGAAGGACCCTATATGGTGGTTACTGTTGTTCTTGACTTTTATAGCCAACAGAGGATATGTTAGTCATGGAAGAAAGGACCTATATGCTGGTGTACTGATGTTCTATATTATAGCAAACAGAGATATGTTAGTCATGAAAGAAAGGACCTATATGGTGGTTACTGGTTGTTCTTGTCATAGCCACAGAGATATGTTGAGTTCATGAAGAAAGGACCTATATGGTGGGTTACCGTTGTTCTATGTCTATAGCCAACAGAGATATGTTTAGTCATGACAGAAAAGACTATATGGTGGTTACTGTTGTTCTATGACTATAGCCAACAGAATATTTAGTCATGGAAGAAAAGGACCTATATGTTGGTTACTGGTTGTTCATGTCATAGCCAACAGAGATATGGTTAGTCATGGAAGAAGGACCTATATGCTGTACGTGATTGTTCTATGACTATAGCCAACAGGAGATATGTTAGTCATAAGAAAGGAACCTATATTGCCCGGTTACTGAGTTGTCTACTGCTCATAGCAACAGAGATATGTTAGTCATGGACAGAAAGGACCTATATGTGGCTTACTGGTTGGTTCTATGATCTATAGCAACAGAGATATGTTAGTCATGACAGAAAAGGACCTATATGCTGTGTTACTGAGTTGTTCCTCTTGATCTATAGCCAACAGAATTATGTTAGTCATGAAGAAAGGACCTATATGGTGGTTATGTGTTCTCTGACTATAGCCAACAGAGATAGTTTTATGGAAGAAAGGACCTATATGCTGTTAACTGATGTGTGCTATGCTCTATAGCCAACAGAGATATGTATCATGGAAAAGGACCTTATGGTGGTTACTGGTTGTTTCTCTGCTATACAACAGAGATATGTTAGTCAATGGCAGAAAGGACCTATATGCGTGTTACTGGTTTGTTTATGTCTATAGCCAACAGAGATTGTTAGTCTGACAGAAAGGACTATATGCGTGGTTACTGATTGTTCTTGCTATAGCAACAGAGATATGTTAGCATGGACAGAAAGGACCTATATGGTGGTTACTGGTTGTTCTCTGTCTATAGCCAACAGAGATATGTTAAGTCATGCAGAAAGTGACCTATATGGTGGTTACTGGTTTTTTCTTCGTCTACTAGCCACAAGAGATTGTGGGGGTAGTCAGACAGAAAGGACGGTATATGGTGGTTACTGGTTGTTCTTGTCTATAGCCAAAGAAGATATTGTTAGTTCATGACAGAAGGACCTATAATGGTGCGTTACTGGTTGTTCTATGTCTATGCAACAGCAGATATGATAATCCATGGACAGAAAGGACATATATGGGGTTACTGTTGGTTCTGTCTATAAGGCCAACAGAGATATGGTTACTATGACGAAAGGACCTTATGGTGGTTACGGTTGTCTCTGTCTATAGCCAACAGAGATATTTAGTCAGACAGAAAGACCTATATGTGTGTTACTGGTTGTTCTATGTCTATAGCAACAGAGATATGTTAGTCATGAAGAAAGACTATATTGGTGGGTGTACTGGTTGTCTATGTCTATAGCGAAACGAGAGATATGTTAGTCATGGACAGAAAGCGACCTATTATGTGGTTACTGATTTTCTCTGTCTATAGCCAACGAGATATGTTAGTCATGAGAAAGGACCTATTTATGGTGGTTACTGGGTTGTTCTCATGTCTATAGCCAACAGAGATATGTTAGTCCATACAGAAAGGACTATATGGTGGTTAATGGTTTGTTATCTGTCTATAGCCAACAGAGATAATGTTAGTTCATGCAAGAAAGGACTATATGGTGTTACTGGTTGTTTCTTCTGTATTAGCCAACAGAGATAATGTTAGTCATGAAGAAAGGACCTATAATGGTGGTTACTATATATTAAAATGGTGTTCTATTTCTATAGGCCAACGAGAGACATGTTTAGTCCTGACAGAAAGGACTATATGGGTTATGCGTTGTTCTCTGTCTATAGCCAACAGAGATATGTTACGTCATTGAAGAAAAGGACTATATGGTGGTACATAATGGTTGTTCTCTTGTCTATAGCCAACAGAGAAGTTTAGTCATGAACAGAAAGAAGACCTATATGGTGGTTATCTGTTGTTTCTTTGTCTATAGCCAACAGAGACTATGTTAGTCATGACAGAAAGGACCTATATGGTGGTTACTGTTGTTCTTGTCTATAGCCAACAGAGTATGTTATCATGACAGAAAGGAACTATATGGTGGTTACTGCCGTTGTTCTATTTCTATAGCCAAACAGGATATGTTATCATGACAGAAAGGACTATATGGTGTTACTGGTTGTTCTCTGTCTATAGCAACAGAGATATGTTAGTCATGAACAGAAAAGGACCTAATGGTGCTTACTGTTGTTCTCTGTCATATAGCCAACAGAGACTATGTTAGTCATGAGAAAGACCTATATGCGTGTTACTTGGTTGTTCTCTGTCTATAGCCAACGCAGAACTATGTTTAGTCATGACAGAAAGGGACCTATATTGGTGTTACTGGTTGTTCTCTGTCTAATAGCAACAGAGATATGTTAGTCGATGAAGAAAGGACCTATATGGTGGTTACTGNGGTTACTGTTGTTCTCTGCTATAGCCAACAGAGATATGTTAGTCATGGAAGAAAGGACTATATGGTGGTTACTGGTTGTTCTCTGTCTATAGCCAACAGAGATATGTTAGTCATGAAGAAGGACCTATATGGTGGTTACTGGTTGTTCTATGTCTATAGCCAACAGAGATATGTTAGTCATGGAAGAAAGGACCTATATGGTGGTTACTGGTTGTTCTCTGTCTATAGCCAACAGAGATATGTTAGTCATGACAGAAAGGACCTATATGGTGGTTACTGGTTGTTCTATGTCTATAGCCAACAGAGATATGTTAGTCATGACAGAAAGGACCTATATGGTGGTTACTGGTTGTTCTCTGTCTATAGCCAACAGAGATATGTTAGTCATGACAGAAAGGACCTATATGGTGGTTACTGGTTGTTCTATGTCTATAGCCAACAGAGATATGTTAGTCATGACAGAAAGGACCTATATGGTGGTTACTGGTTGTTCTATGTCTATAGCCAACAGAGATATGTTAGTCATGAGAAAGGACCTATATGGTGGTTACTGGTTGTTCTATGACTATAGCCAACAGAGATATGTTAGTCATGACAGAAAGGACCTATATGGTGGTTACTGGTTGTTCTCTGTCTATAGCCAACAGAGATATGTTAGTCATGACAGAAAGGACCTATATGGTGGTTACTGGTTGTTCTATGTCTATAGCCAACAGAGATATGTTAGTCATGACAGAAAGGACCTATATGGTGGTTACTGGTTGTTCTATGTCTATAGCCAACAGAGATATGTTAGTCATGACAGAAAGGACCTATATGGTGGTTACTGGTTGTTCTATGTCTATAGCCAACAGAGATATGTTAGTCATGACAGAAAGGACCTATATGGTGTTACTGGTTGTTCTATGTCTATAGCCAACAGAGATATGTTAGTCATGAAGAAAGGACCTATATGGTGGTTACTGGTTGTTCTATGTCTATAGCCAACAGAGATATGTTAGTCATGACAGAAAGGACCTATATGGTGGTTACTGGTTGTTCTATGTCTATAGCCAACAGAGATATGTTAGTCATGACAGAAAGGACCTATATGCTGGTTACTGGTTGTTCTATGTCTATAGCCAACAGATATGTTAGTCATGAAGAAAGGACCTATATGGTGGTTACTGGTTGTTCTATGTCTATAGCCAACAGAGATATGTTAGTCATGACAGAAAGGACCTATATGGTGGTTACTGGTTGTTCTATGTCTATAGCCAACAGAGATATGTTAGTCATGAAGAAAGGACCTATATGGTGGTTACTGGTTGTTCTCTGTCTATAGCCAACAGAGATATGTTAGTCATGACAGAAAGGACCTATATGGTGGTTACTGGTTGTTCTCTGTCTATAGCCAACAGAGATATGTTAGTCATGACAGAAAGGACCTATATGGTGGTTACTGGTTGTTCTATGTCTATAGCCAACAGAGATATGTTAGTCATGGACAGAAAGGACCTATATGGTGGTTACTGGTTGTTCTCTGTCTATAGCCAACAGAGATATGTTAGTCATGACAGAAAGGACCTATATGGTGGTTACTGGTTGTTCTATGTCTATAGCCAACAGAGATATGTTAGTCATGACTGGTTGTTCTCTGTCTATAGAACAGAGATATCAGAAGGACCTATATGGTGTTACTGGTTGTTCTATGTCTATAGCCAACAGAGATATGTTAGTCATGAGAAAGGACCTATATGGTGGTTTGTTGTTCTATTCTATAGCCAACAGAGATATGTTAGTCATGACAGAAAGGACCTATATGGTGGTTACTGGTTGTTCTATGTCTATAGCCAACAGAGATATGTTAGTCATGACAGAAAGGACCTATATGGTGGTTACTGGTTGTTCTCTGTCTATAGCCAACAGAGATATGTTAGTCATGACAGAAAGGACCTATATGGTGGTTACTGGTTGTTCTATGACTATAGCCAACAGAGATATGTTAGTCATGACAGAAAGGACCTATATGGTGTTACTGGTTGTTCTATGACTATAGCCAACAGAGATATGTTAGTCATGACAGAAAGGACCTATATGGTGGTTACTGGTTGTTCTCTGTCTATAGCCAACAGAGATATGTTAGTCATGACAGAAAGGACCTATATGGTGGTTACTGGTTGTTCTCTGTCTATAGCCAACAGAGATATGTTAGTCATGACAGAAAGGACCTATATGGTGGTTACTGGTTGTTCTATGTCTATAGCCAACAGAGATATGTTAGTCATGAAGAAAGGACCTATATGGTGGTTACTGGTTGTTCTCTGTCTATAGCCAACAGAGATATGTTAGTCATGACAGAAAGGACCTATATGGTGGTTACTGGTTGTTCTCTGTCTATAGCAAACAGAGATATGTTAGTCATGACAGAAAGGACCTATATGGTGGTTACTGGTTGTTCTATGTTATAGCCAACAGAGATATGTTAGTCATGACAGAAAGGACCTATATGGTGGTTACTGGTTGTTCTCTGTCTATAGCCAACAGAGATATGTTAGTCATGAAGAAAGGACCTATATGGTGGTTACTGGTTGTTCTCTGTCTATAGCCAACAGAGATATGTTAGTCATGACAGAAAGGACCTATATGGTGGTTACTGGTTGTTCTCTGTCTATAGCCAACAGAGATATGTTAGTCATGACAGAAAGGACCTATATGGTGGTTACTGGTTGTTCTATGTCTATAGCCAACAGAGATATGTTAGTCATGACAGAAAGGACCTATATGGTGGTTACTGGTTGTTCTCTATAGCCAACAGAGATATGTTAGTCATGACAGAAAGGACCTATATGGTGGTTACTGGTTGTTCTCTGTCTATAGCCAACAGAGATATGTTAGTCATGGAGAAAGGACCTATATGGTGGTTACTGGTTGTTCTCTGTCTATAGCCAACAGAGATATGTTAGTCATGACAGAAAGGACCTATATGGTGGTTACTGGTTGTTCTCTGTCTATAGCCAACAGAGATATGTTAGTCATGACAGAAAGGACCTATATGGTGGTTACTGGTTGTTCTCTGTCTATAGCCAACAGAGATATGTTAGTCATGACAGAAAGGACCTATATGGTGGTTACTGGTTGTTCTCTGTCTATAGCCAACAGAGATATGTTAGTCATGACAGAAAGGACCTATATGGTGGTTACTGGTTGTTCTATGTCTATAGCCAACAGAGATATGTTAGTCATGACAGAAAGGACCTATATGGTGGTTACTGGTTGTTCTCTGTCTATAGCCAACAGAGATATGTTAGTCATGACAGAAAGGACCTATATGGTGGTTACTGGTTGTTCTCTGTCTATAGCCAACAGAGATATGTTAGTCATGAGAAAGGACCTATATGGTGGTTACTGGTTGTTCTATGTCTATAGCCAACAGAGATATGTTAGTCATGGAAGAAAGGACCTATATGGTGGTTACTGGTTGTTCTCTGACTATAGCCAACAGAGATATGTTAGTCATGACAGAAAGGACCTATATGGTGGTTACTGGTTGTTCTCTGTCTATAGCCAACAGAGATATGTTAGTCATGACAGAAAGGACCTATATGGTGGTTACTGGTTGTTCTCTGTCTATAGCCAACAGAGATATGTTAGTCATGACAGAAAGGACCTATATGGTGGTTACTGGTTGTTCTCTGTCTATAGCCAACAGAGATATGTTAGTCATGACAGAAAGGACCTATATGTGGTTACTGGTTGTTCTCTGTCCATAGCCAACAGAGATATGTTAGTCATGACAGAAAGGACCTATATGGTGGTTACTAGGGCAAGTAGATTTTCACTTTCTATTTTGCAATGAGATAAGAACACCAAAAATTATAATTTACCAATTTTTGAGAAGTTAATATAGATCTGTAGTCTGGAAGAACATTAACCAGATGGTTAAAGTTAGACATTTTCCTTGATTCAGTCGACCAATTTTCTATGCAGCAAACCTAGGGTTCACTTTTCCTTGAGAAATCCCTATTGCATATTGTCACAAAGTGTTTTGTCTATTTATTCAAATGCCTTCGCCAAGTTATGTGAGTCCTAAGTGGTTAGGCAAATTAACTCTCCAAGAAAAAAATATTTCAGGGGAAAAATATGGAATGTTTTTCTTTCAAGCAAAATAAAAAAAATTCAGTCAATAAGACAATTTATAAGTGATAAATAATTATTTCATTTTATAAAAAATAATTATTATTTACTTTTTTTCTTTTCTGAAACACAGATGCAAAATACATAAAAGTCAATGAAACAAAATTGTTTACCGTCCAATAAATACCTTTCTTTTTCTTTTTTTGTCTGTTTAAACATAAGTTCCTTTTTTTTGTTATTATTTTTTTTTGTTATTATTTTTTTGTTATTATTTCTTTTTTTTTAAACATAAGTTCCTTTTTTTGTTATTATTTCTTTTTATTTCCTTATTTTTTCATTAAATATAAGTTCCTCCTTGTTCTCTTTTTTAAATTTTTAATTTTACTTTAAATCCGTTTCCAAAAACAATCACTTCTTTTGTTTCTTTCCCTTTCAAATCAATTCGGCTTTCTTCAAATAATAATCTCTTTTCCAATTTCTTTAACTTTTACCCTTTTGTTGATAAATAAATAATAAATCCCTTACTGGCAATAATTCTTGTTCTTTTCAATCCAATTTTTCCACTTATTGTGTTAGTATAATATTCAATTCTAAGACTAACAACAACAAGAATGGAATTAATATTTCCTTTAATTCAAACAATATATTTGCTAGGCATAAAACACAAACAACAATATAAAGTCCTTCCTGTATATAAAGTTGAGTTTAAGGGACTTACCGGTGCGTTGGAGAAGAGTTATTAGGGTGGTTTCCTGGAGCCCCTGAATTCGTTGCCTCGTGGCACCGCTGGCGGATTCTGTCTGACTACTTTTTGGATATTGCGCCAAAACTCTGGGCTATCACGTGATTGGTAAATCCAATCACAGAGCCTCTCCCTCATTCACTCTATATACAGGAATAACCATTTTACTGACCCAACACACTCTTAATTATTCATCTTGTTCCTTCTAATCTCCTGATTCAACCATCAACTCCAAAAAACATTATCAACTCCCTTCTCTAACCGTCTCTCTCCTATCATGTGTCCAGTTACTGTCTGCTCAGTCAATTTTTTCCCAGTCATTTTTCAAATCAAAACAAAACCTAAGGGAACTAACCCCTTTTTTCTCTGGCCAAGGGCAGCAACTCTTACCTTTCCATTTATTTTTGAACTTTTATACATTATCCTTTTCTTTTACCCAATAAATAGTTAACCCTTTTTACTATATAATTCAGGATATTCTTAGATTTCTCAGAATATCATGACACATATTTTAAAAGTAGCCACTGGTCACAGCTTAAATCATCCATTGCCTTTGCAGTAAGATAAAAGAAATTATCCAAACGGACACTGATAATTGTAAATTCTACTCTGGCCAATCAGGGTAATCACTTTCACAAAATTTCACAAGAGGACATATAAAAGTTGTAGGGCTTCTTGTAATTCCATAAATGTTCTTAAAGATTGTTTAAAACAGAAGTTCATTTTCATGAAGTGAACAGCAACTTCCTTAAGATTATTCAGTAATTAAAAATTTTATTTTATTTCTCTTATTTGGCAAAAATTTAATTTAATTTTTCTTACTCGGCAATTGAAATTCAATAATTTTTATTGTTTAATGCTGAAGATTGGTTCATATTTTAGTATTGTAGATACTGCCAATTTTGAGTTCACAGACTTATTTTACAAAATAAATTTAAACCGGCTGATTGAAAAAAAAAAATTTCAAAAAAATCGGGAATTAATCCATTTTATGGAAATTTACACTATTGATTTATCCATGAATGAATACTATAATACATTATAGTTATTTTATTTATAAACTTCTGATTTATTTTTATTTCAGGTCACTTTATTTTGACCACCTTCCCCTTATTTTCAAATCACCTTTTAAACTAAAATTTATTTATTCTACTAATTAGATATCATTCATTCTTTTCTTTCTTCATTTTTAAAAATTTTCCTAAAATTGAAACTCATGCATGGCCTATTTCAAATACACAAAGAAATATAAAAAAAAGAAAGACTAATTTGAATGGAAAACAAAAAAACTTTCCATTTTTATTATTAAAATTATTTCCAGTGTCACAGTGGAGAGTAATTGAGTTTTTATCACTTGGCCTATTTCAAATCCACAAAGAAAGACAAAGTTGAATGGACAAAAAAAACTTTCCATTTTTATAATTAAGATTATTTCAAGTGTCACAGTGGAGAGTAATTGAGTTTTTATCACTTGGCCTATTTCAAATACACAAAGAAATACCAAAAAGAAAAAAATTGAATGGAAAAAAAAAACATTTCCATTTATAATCAAAATTATTTCCAGTGTAACAGTGGAGAATAATTGTTTTTTTTTCACTAGGCCTATTTCAAATGCACAAAGAAATACAAAAAAGCCAAATTTGAGTGAACAAAAGAAATTTGATTTATTTCTGAAAGAAGAAAAAGATGATCTTTCACATTTTTAACAAACTGTCGTTGGCAATGAAAAAAAAGAGAAAATTTTAAAGTTAAAGTTTTAATTTTAGAAAAAATATTTTCAATCCTTAATGTGTTAAAAATGCATAAAAAAATGAATCTCCTAAATAAAAATTCTCTTTATTTTAGAAACCAAAAGGTGCCTTCCAAGACTATAACTTGATATCTATATATATCATACTTACATCCTTTGTCTTTTATTTTAGAATTGATATAAGTCTTTTTTTAGCTGGTATTTGTACTAACAAAATATTGTGTTATAGTATTATTTTTATGTTTTCCCAGACCAACCCAGTTTTTCCAACCACAGCTAGTAAAGTAAAAATTTCTTTTAATGACCGAGCTGTTTTTAGATCATTCTTAAAGTCCTGATATTTTCTTTTTTGCTGTTCAGCTCTATTAAGGCCATAAGGAATAGAATCTTTTCTGGTTTATTCCAAATAACAATATCTAGTTTGATGGCCTTGTCTTTTGTGCATCTATCTGGATCTATATGTTTGTCATAGTCACCTTTCTTGACCAGTGTTGTTGCCTCGTACCATGACTGGTATAACATTAATTTCTTTCACTTTTGTGTTTTATTTCTTATAAGAACTTTTAGACATCAAGGAGGGCCCCTGTCCTGGGGCAGTGTGTGTTTGCATGTGTCTTTTCAAACTTGACTTATATGAAAATGCTGATCCACAATCTAAACAAGAAAAGAGTTTGTGTCCAGTATGTATTTGCATGTGGCTTTTCAAAGAAGCCCTTGCTGAAAATGCTGAACCACAAACTTCACAGACAAAAGGTTTCTCACCAGTGTGTGTTTGCATGTGGTTTTTCAAAGTGCTCTTCCGTGAAAATGCTGATCCACAAACTTCACAAGAAAAAGGTTTCTCGCCAGTATGTGTTAGCATGTGATTTTTTAAAACACCCATGTCTGAAAACGCTAATTCGCAAACTTGACATGAAAATGGTTTCTCACCAGTATGTGTTCGCATGTGTCTTTTCAAACTCGACCTCCGTGAAAATGCTGATCCACACACTTCACAAGAAAATGATTTCTCGCCAGTGTGGGTTTGCTTGTGGTGTTTCAAATGCCCCATCCGTGAAAATGCTGATCCACAGACTTCACAAGAAAAAGGTTTCTCGCCAGTGTGTGTTCGCATGTGGTCTTTCAGATGGCCCTTCTGGGAAAATGCTGATCCACAAACTTCACAAGGAAAAGGTTTCTCACCAGTATGTGTTAGCATGTGATTTTTCAAAGCACCCATGTCTGAAAATGCTAATCCGCAGACTTGACATGAAAATGGTTTCTCACCAGTATGTGTTCGCATGTGTCTTTTCAAATTCGACCTCCATGAAAATGCTGATCCACACACTTCACAAGAAAATGATTTCTCACCAGTGTGCGTTCGCATGTGGTGTTTCAAATTCCCCATCTGTGAAAATGCTGATCTACAGACTTCACAAGAAAAAGGTTTCTCGCCAGTGTGTGTTCGCATGTGGTCTTTCAGATGGCCCTTCTGGGAAAATGCTGATCCACAAACTTCACACGAAAATGATTTCTCACCAGCATGTGTATTTATGGGTTTTTCAATAGGATCCACTGAGAAAATTCTGATCCACAAACTTTACAAGAAAAAGATGTCTCACCAGTACATGATTTCATGTGGCATTTCAAATGGTACTTTCGAGAAAATGCTGATTTACAAACTTCACAAGAAAAAGGTTTCTCACCAGTATGTGTTAGCATGTGATTTTTCAAAGCACCCATGTCTGAAAATGCTAATCCACAGACTTGACATGAAAATGGTTTCTCACCAGTATGTGTTCGCATGTGTCTTTTCAAATTCGACCTCCATGAAAATGCTGATCCACACACTTCACAAGAAAATGATTTCTCACCAGTGTGCGTTTGCATGTGGTGTTTCAAATTCCCCATCTGTGAAAATGCTGATCTACAGACTTCACAAGAAAAAGGTTTCTCGCCAGTGTGTGTTCGCATGTGGACTTTCAGATGGCCCTTCTGGGAAAATGCTGATCCACAAACTTCACACGAAAATGATTTCTCACCTGCATGTGTATTTATGTGGTTTTTCAATAGGATCCACTGAGAAAATTCTGATCCACAAACTTTACAAGAAAAAGATGTCTCACCAGTACATGATTTCATGTGGTATTTCAAATGGTACTTTCGAGAAAATGCTGATTTACAAACTTCACAAGAAAAAGGTTTCTCACCAGTATGTGTTCGCATGTGATTTTTCAAAACACCCATGTCTGAAAATGCTAATCCGCAAACTTGACATGAAAATGGTTTCTCACCAGTATGTGTTCGCATGTGTCTTTTCAAATTCGACCTCCATGAAAATGCTGATCCACACACTTCACAAGAAAATGATTTCTCGCCAGTGTGCGTTCGCATGTGGCGTTTCAAATTCCCCATCCGTGAAAATGCTGATCTACAGACTTCACAAGAAAAAGGTTTCTCCCCAGTGTGTGTTCGCATGTGGTCTTTCAGATGGCCGTTCTGGTAAAATGCTGATCCACAAACTTCACACGAAAATGATTTCTCACCAGCATGTGTATTTATGTGGTTTTTCAATAGGATCCACTGAGAAAATTCTGATCCACAAACTTTACAAGAAAAAGATGTCTCACCAGTATGTGTTTCCATGTGGCATTTCAAATGGTGCTTCCGAGAAAATACTGATTCACAAACTTCATAAGAATATGGTTTCTGTCCATTATGTATTTTTATGTGGCTATTCAAGTTGCTCTTCTGTGAAAAATCTAATCCACAAACTTCACAGAAAAATGGTTTCTCACCAGTGTGTGTTCGCATGTGTATTTTCAATGTGGAATTATTTGAAAATGCTGATCTACAAACTTCACAAGAATATGGTTTCTCACCTGTATGTGTTTGCATGTGGTGTTTCAAGCTGACCTTCTGTGAAAATGCTGATCCACAAACTGCACACAAAAATGGTTTCTCACCAGTATGTGTTAGCATGTGTTTTCTCAAAACGCTGTTTTCTGAAAATGCTAATCCACAAACTTGACACACGTATGTCTTGACCTCTGTAAAAATGCTGATCTACACACTTCACAAGAAAATGGTTTCTTACCAGTGTGTATTTGCATGTTTTTTTAAAGAGTTCCTTTCTGAAAATATTAATCCACAAATTTCACAAAATGGTTTCTCGCCAGTGTGTGTTTGCATGTGGCCTTTCAAACGTGAATTATATGCAAATGCTGATCCACAAATATCACAAGAAAATGGTTTCTCGCCAGTGTGTATTCGCATGTGTGCTTTCAAAAGTGAAAATATCAAAATGCTGATCAACAATTTTACATGAAAATGGCTTGTCTCCAGTGTGTGTTTTCAAATTGGTCTTCTGTGAAAAGGCTGATTCACAAACTTCACAAGAATATGGTTTCTTTCCAGTGTGTGTTCACATGTGACTTTTCAAATACCACCTTTGTGAAAATGCTGATCCACAAATTTCACAGGAAAATTGTTTAACCCTAGTGTGGGTTTGCATGTGTCCTTTCAAATAGGTCTTCTGTGAAAACGCTATTCCACAAACTTCACAGGAAAATAAATTCTCTTTTGCGTGTGTTTGCATATGGCATTTTAATTGGGCCTTTATTGAAAATGCTGATTCACAAATTTCACAACAAAAGGTTTGCCTCTCATATGTATTTCCATTTTGCTTTTATTGAATTATGTGAAAATACATTCCAATATGTGTTTGCATGTGGATTTTCAAATAGCACATACGTTAAAATACTGATCCATACCCTTCACAGGAAAATGGGTTTGCTTCTAATGTTTATTTGCACACTGAAATTAGTGATTCACACACTGTATATAAAGAAACTTTCTCTTCAGTGCATGTGATTTTCTGTTCGTTTTCAATGATTTTAATAACTGATGAATTCAGTTGATAGGAATATTGTTTAATAAATGATATCCTCACTTAATAATAGTTGTGTTTCTTTTCTGTTTCTAGTTGAATGTATAATTTGATATGTGAGTTTATTAAAAATGATAATATATAGTCTTTTCAAGAGTAACTATTCTCTACTTTGTTTTTTTTGTTTTTTTATTAAAATATTTAACATGAATTCTTAATATTCAGGTCAACACACTTTGCAAGAAAAGGTTTTCTCTTCACTTTTTTTTTGGCCTCCACTGCATTTGATATCTGTAAATGAAGAACAGGTATTATTAAAGAAAACAAGAGACTCATGAAGAAAACAAATGATAGAAAATATATTAGATATTGTTATCTATATTGTATGTATTAAATGGTCCTATATGTGTAAAGGATATTATCTTTCCTTCCATTTATACAGTGTTAGTATATCATTGAATATAATAATGATAATATTGAACATTGGTGAGGGGGGTTCAGCTAAATATCCCCAATAGCACCAACCAAACTTTTACAAACTATCTAAGACACAGAGGAGCAAGACACCATATCTGAATGTTTTTTGAATTTAAAAAATCAGGAATATGTTTGAATCAATAGACAAGCTATTGTAACGAGATGATGAAGGTCCTGAGTTTTGGGAGGGCTACTATAGAAAAGGAGGAAGAAGAAATGAGACAAGGTGGAGGCTTTGAAAAAGGGTGGAGTGATGCACAGTGATTTGACCAAGGCATGACTCCCCGAATGAAGAATTGAAAGCCAACCGGAAGTTTCGGGCGTTGACTGGAACTGGAAGTCATGTGGTGATGATGAACGACGAACAACAAGATCGGCCTCTTTTTTTGATTTCCGACAGCGTAGGATTTGGACGGGTTCTGTTCCCTAGTATGGGATCACAGTAATTTATCAGTGTCCTCTCTCTCTTTCTCTCTGCCTTTCCCCCTCTCCGAAACAACCCACGAGACGAGCCCGGAAATAAAAGCTAAGCAGCTTGTGACGATATATTTTTCGCATTGTACCTTTTTATCGATAAGATGACCGCCGTGTACCAAATACCTTTTTAGTGTCGTAAATTTGGAAGCCCATTGACAAGACCTGCTATACAACATATATCACTTTTGGTAGTGTGACCATATATTACTACGTTACACTATTATAAGATCATGTAAACAATATAATTCTCCATGAAATTGTCATTAAAACCTTAAAATAATTTGAGTGAGTCAAATTAACAAAATGATTGAGGGGGATGCATAACAACAAAACATAAGGAAAAATGTCTTTGAAAAAAAATATTACCAAAAAGTTTTATAAAAAAAGGATTTCATGTCAACTTTAGACAGCGTTTATGGCTATATTGGAGAAAATTGACGAGGAAAAAATCGTTTTAAATGTATTGAAAATAAATTAAATGTGTAATATTGTTTTCTTTTTTCTTTCACTGATGCTCATTATGTTACTACTTTTTGACTTAGACAAAAATTAGACCATAAATAATAGACTTAATTAAACTTAATAATAAATAATAACTCAATAATAGACTTAATGTCTTTGAAAACAAATTTACCAAAATGTCTTTGAAAAAAAATATTACCAAAAAAGATTTTTATAAAAAAGAGATTTCAAGTCAACTTTAGACAGCATTTATGGCCATATTGGAGAAAATTGACGAGAAAAAAATCGTTTTAAATGTATTAAAAATAAATTAAATGTGTAATATTATTTTCTTTTCTTTTTTTTCACTGATGCTCATTATGTTACTACTTTTCGACTTGGACAAAAATTAGATGATAAATAATAGACTTAATTAGTTTTAATTCGTTTTTAAAATGAAAAGCAGATGGAAATTTAGGTATACCTAACTAAGATGATTTTTTGAGAGAAATTGAAGTATGCCATTTAAATAATCTGGTTTAATTCCCATAATGTACAATTATGGGTGCAAGATCATAGTCGGTACTAACAAAGAAAATAAAAAAAAGCTCTTACTTGCAGAAAGACGGACATAAAATCGGAATCCAGTTTATGATAATGCGGCTAAACTTGCAAATTCGTCAGAAAATTAAAACGGAAAGTTTTTTGGTAGTCCCTAATGACAGTTTAACTTTTTGCAAATTAGGTTACAGTTTAGGAGTTTGGGGATTAAGGTTGTTTTTAATTATGTATTGCTTAAAATAAAAAAACACAACCCCCCCCCCAAATTACTATACATTTAATGTTGAAAAATATTTTTTTAATACCAAATTTAATTGAAATTATACATTACAATACTAACACAAAAAACTGAGACTAATTTGTCTACCGTTTGGTTCAATAATTAATTTCAATGGTTAATTAAATGTATAGTAATTTGTTGTTTTTGATTTTTAAGCATTATGTAATTAAAAACAACCTTAATCCCCAAACCCCTGTTTATTAATCCAGTTTATAATAATACGGCTAAACTTGCAAATTGGTCGGAAAATTAAAACGGAAAGACTTTTGGTAGTCCCCCATGACAGTTTAACTTTTTGCGAATTGGGTTACAGTTTAGCTTGTTTTTAATTACATATTGCTTAACCCCCCCCCCCCAAATTACTATACATTTAATGTTGAAAAATATTTTTTTAAACAAAATTTAATTGAAATTACACATACTAACACAAAAAAAACTGAGACTAATTTGTCTACCGTTTGATTCAATAAGTAAATTCAATGGTTAATTAAATGTATAGTAATTTGTTGTTGTTTGTGTTGCTGAACCGTAATCCAATTCGCAAAAAGTTCATTCATAGACTGTAGTTAAACTGTCATGGGGGACCACCAGCTGATAATGCTCACATTGTAAATTGAACTCCCACTTTACAATCAAATTACACTAGATATACCCAAAAAAATCGTTTGCTATGTTTTTAAAAACGAATTAAAATTAATTAAATCTATTATTTAAGGCCAAACTTTTGTCTAAAACGATAAGTAGTAATATACTAACCATCATTTAAAAAAGAAAAATATCATTACATTTGCAGTTTATTTTTAATATATTTAAAAGGATTTGTTTTGGTAAATTTTGATTTGATCTGCAATTTTGTCTCTTTTTCAATGGTTTTATTGGCTTGTTTACAAATTTAATGTAACATTCGCGATTACAATAAAATTTACCAAAAATCAGGTAATTATCCGATTTTAATGAAATTTTCAGTATTGATTTATCAATTAATGAATTTTATAATGTGTCAGTTATTTTATTTCAAAACTTTAATTTAGCATTTTTGCTATGAAAAATGAATATATAAAATTCATTTAAAATATGAAAAGCATGATGTTAAGTTTAAAATGTTATATTTTTAGATTCTAGAAATAAATATCTATTTAATGCAAACCTTATTTTAGTCATTCAAAATATACGTTTTGAAGAAAAACTCTATTGAAAATGTCGCCCCACCTTTTTTAAGCAGAAAAAATATCGATGTATAATCTTTTCTTTTATAAGATCGAAATAAGTAAAAAAGAAATCTCCAAAAAATTCATTATTTATTATTTTTTTACATTTTATTTTTTCGATTTTCTCATAGAAAGGCCACCGTAATTTTTTTTTCTATTCATAACTTTGGTCTTTTATCTCTTTATTTATACTGTAAAATGGGCCGGGTTAGCTCAGTCGGTAGAGCATTCGGCTAGAAACCACAAGGTTCCTAGTTCGATACCGGTCCTCGCCAACTCAGCGTATGAGTGGCACAGGGATCTGTGCGGTAAAGTAAGGAGCTGGCGGTAGGTGTGGCACTCCACCTCAGACGCTAAAATAATCTCCTTGGTCTAGCGCAAGTGAAAAGGGGATAGACTCCCTCGCTGATTGACTGATAGCGACTTTAAGCCGACCCCCGACGACTTTACTTTTACTTTAGTAGAGTATAAGACCAACTCGGAAAAAATGTTACGACCCCAACATAAGGGGGGTCAAAATTAAGTGATCTGAAAAAATGAGAAAGTTTTGAAATAAAGTAAATAATGCATTATAAAGAGCATTCATTGATAAATAAACACTGAAAATTTCATTAAAATCCGATAATTCCCTGATTTTTGGTAAATTATTTTCTGTAGGGGGGGCTAAAGTCATTTTGTCAAAAACGCATTTTAGGCATATATTTTGGGTATATCTAAATTACACATTAGTGAAAATTGAAAAAAAATTTAGTTCTAAGTATTTAGTTTTTAAATTCACTAAATTTTATGGGTTTTTTTTCTTCTTCTTCTTTTTGGGTTTCTGAACTAGGTACCACCAATTTGACCCTGTGAAATTTACCCCCCCCCCTACATTTAACACAATGAAACTTGCAGAAAAAATAATATTTTCTTGAAAAGATTTTTTCCATTCAAAAGAAAAAACATTAAACAAACTCCTGATGATTTTTTTAAATTTTTTATCAGCTTACGAAAATAATGAAAATTATGATTGAAAAACAATGTTTTCATTTTTGCACTGTTAAATCAACTGAAATTTAACGTAGCTAAAAACAAGTTATGATAAGAGGATTTTTAAAAAATTCTATGAAAAATCAATTAATAATCTGATTTTCCCGAAAATTTCCATAAATGTTTACCATTGGATGTAAATACATCTGAAATAGTTTTTTTCTAAAATATATTAGGGGAAATATTTTTTACGAGGTCTATTCCCCCCCCCCTATTTTATCTTATGAGATAAAAAAAAATGACGCGCCAAAAAATTTTTTTATATTATGGTCTGAAAATTACCCTTTCGCACGTAATATGGATAGGTTTGTTTATTTTTTAAGATAACGATGTAATTTTTCCCAATCGGATAATTTGATCTTTGAATTAACTATTTTTCTTTGTAACAACCCTGTACGATCTTTTTTTTACGAGATTTTTGATAAACAAAGTTTGGAAATATCTATTTCCGTTTTATTCAAGATGGCATAAACGGTCTGGTGGTACCTACTGAACTCTAATATTACAAGCTTTAGATTTTGAGTGGAGATTACCAAAACACATAAATACGGTCATAAAATGAGTGTCCAGTTTATAATTATGTCTACTTTTTTGATCGAACCCCCACTTTAGAACTAATCTTTCTCTAAAAATTAGTATATTCTCATTAATATGGATATTAAAATAAATAAGGAAAATATATTTAGTAATCTAAAATTATTGGTGTAAAAAAAATCATCGCAGGAACATGGTCATAAAATGACGGTCCGGTTTATCTAAATGTTTACATTGTAAATGAAACCCCCATTTAAGGAATAAGTTTAACAGACTCTTTCTGACAAAATACATATTAAAATGAATATATTTTCTATCAATCATTCACAATGGAACTAAAATAAATTTTGAACAAAGTAATAAATATAAATCTTGCTCTACAAATCTTTCTTACAACACAAAGATGTCTACGAAAATGTGGCTGAACTAGCACAAAGGTGTCAAAATTTGTGGGTTCTGAATGAATAGATAATTTGGGTTGTTTTTTCTGGGTCAACCTGTATACCGGCATACAGGGTGACACAGAAAAAATAGAACCAAAATGATTTATACATTTTCCCATTAAACTACCACTAAACCTCAACCCTAACCTTAATCTTAACCCTGCACCCTAAACCCCCAGAGTTAAAATTAACAGTTTTATTACAAAATTTGTGGGTTCTGTTTTTTCTGGGTCACCCTAATTTTGACGGTAAAAAAGAACAAGTTCCTCGTATATTCCTACCATAAAATAAACTGAACCCTCATTTTATGTCCGTGGTTTTGCAATAAATGTTTTATTTTTCTTGCACCCGTTATTTTACAATACTAAATATATTTCCTTTATCTATTTTAATATTCATTTCAATATGCGTATTCTAAAAGTTTTTATTTTGTGAGAATGTTTAGTTTTAAAATGGGGGCTCGTTTTGTTGTTGTTATTTGTTTTCTTTCTTTCTTTCTTTTTTTTTGGGGGGGGGGGACTTTGGTTCAAAAATAATTTTTTTTTTTACAATTTTACAAACGTTTTACAATTTAGGCATGAATTGGATCCTCCTTTTATGATCGAAATTTTGTTTCTTCATCGACGATGATTAAAATCTGACGTCTTATTGTGCAAGTTCAGCCGAAAGTGTTTACCATGCACAAAAGATAATAAAAATCATTCATTTTTTTAATTTTTTATTTATCTATCTGTCTGTCTATCTGTCTATCTATTTATCTATTTACAAAGAAAGCAACTGAACGGTGATACTTACATTTCTGACTACATAAGTCAGAAATGTAAGTATCAGGACGTCTACGAAAATTACCAAAAGAAATTAAAATGGTGATACTTACTTCTTTCGATATTAATTCGTCTGGTTTCTTTTTTTCTTTACAGAAATGCAACCTTATTGAAAAATGATAAAAATCTAAAGTTTTAAATAAACTAAATGTTTATCTGGTTGAATTGAAATTGAAATATCGGTGTCGTTTCTGATTGCGAGGTTCGTGCCCAAGTGTCGCGCCCTTTAAGAAAGGAAGTTGTATTTATCGTCAGTGACAACCAATATCTCACAGAATTTCTCACCTTTTCTTTTATTCATTCTTTCTTGGGTATTCAAATTGTATTTTAGAAAAAAATATTTTAACATTTAAAATATTTAAAACTATTTTAAAATGTCTATAATTTCAAACAAACATTCACAATGAATATATATTCACGACAAATCAAATTAAATCAAATTGTAAACAGAGTAATAAAAATAAGTCTTTCTCTACAAATACGTATTTTTATTTGTAAAGAAAGAAAGAAATTAAATGGTGATACTTACTTCCTTCGATATTAATTAGGGACTGGCATTTTTGTCGTCTGCTAGGAATTTTAAAAGCGAATTATTAAAGTCTATTATCTAAGGTCAAACTTTGTCTAAATCGATAAGTAGTA
Source organism: Doryteuthis pealeii (assembly GCA_023376005.1). Classification (NCBI taxonomy): domain Eukaryota; kingdom Metazoa; phylum Mollusca; class Cephalopoda; order Myopsida; family Loliginidae; genus Doryteuthis; species Doryteuthis pealeii. Next base: position 58,844,596 of record CM042177.1, read on the forward strand.
ACATATAACCATTATTAAAAAAAGAAAAATATCATTACATATGCAGTTTATTTTTGATAGATTTAAAACGATTTGTTTCGGTCAATTTCGATGCCATCCGCCATTCAGCCTCATTTTCAATGGTTTTAGGCGCTTGTTTACAATTTTAAAATAACATTTGGGATGGGAAAAAAATTACCAAAAATCAGGTAATTATCCGATTTTAATGAAATTTTCAGTATTGATTTATCAATTAATGAATTTTATAATACATCAGTTATTTTATTTCAAAACTTTAATTTAGTATTTTTGCTATGAAAAATTAATATATAAAATTCATTTAAATAAAAATATTCGGATTTTAAGTTTAAAATTATATTTTTAGATTCTAAAAATAAATATCTACTTAATGCAAACCTTATTTTTTCGAAAAAAGTATACGTTTTGAAGAAAAAAACTCGATTGAAAATGTACTCCCTCCCCTTTTTAAGCAGAAAAAAACATCGATGTATGTTGAGGTTGGATATTCACCAGAATACAAGATAAGGTGAGAAGATGGACATACAAGGTAAAAAGAGAATGTCAGGAGACGTTAACACATGAGGCAAATTCAACAATGATTTATTATGAACAAATTAAATTTTTTACAAGGGTTAAAAAGGTGGGAACAAACCTTGGGGGAGGTGGGCGGAGTCTGAGCTCCTGCTGATGTCACATCAAATATTTATTAATAATAGAAATATGGATTTATAAAATCCAACACTTGTATTGTTCCGTTTTGTCCTATTTTTTATTTCTTACTTGTTGCTGATGTTGTATATTCATCAGAGTGTTGCATAATGGAAATAATGCGTGAAATAACAGAATTTACAATAGGTGAAAAGATAGGTGAGGAGATGGACACACAAGGTAAAATAGATAATGTCAGGAGACGTTAAAACACGAGGTGGATTCAACAATGGTCTATTACGAACTGATTTAATTTCTTACAAGGGTTAAAAAAAAGCGGGAACAAACCTTGGGCGGAAGTGGGCGGAGTCTGAGCTCCTGCTGATGTCACATCAAATATATTTAATAATAGAAATATGAACTTATAAAAATGTCAACAATGTATAATTTTTTCTTGTATAAAATAATAGCCAATTTAAATAATTATCGAAATGAGTAAAAAAGAAATCTCCAAAAAATAAATTATTTATTATTTTTTTACATTTTATTTTTCGATTTTCGGTACTTATTTTCTCATAAAACAGCAACCGTAAAAAATTTTTTGTTTCTATTCATAATTTCGGTTTTATTTATACTGTAATTAGTTGTTTTTAAAGGGTCCAAAAGATTCAAGGTAATATCAATCTTTTGCAAGTCTCTCCAGCAAACGAAATGCAATTCCTTTCCTAACCGAACACGCCACCCTCACTTCAAATAGTAGTCGTCAGATTTCACTTGCCGTCCAAACACTTTCTTCCTCACTCGCCCTGTCAGTGACAGTCCGTCTTTATTTCTGCTCAATTGGATGCGCTTATGCAAATTCGGATATACTTGAAAATTGTCCACCAGCTTCTCTTTCTTTTTCTCTTCTTTTTCCTCTTCCTCTTCTTCTTTCTCTTCTGCTCTCTCGACACTGTTACTGAAGAACAAAAATGCAGTCTCCCGTTCAGGCCAAAATAGGTCGCTTTTATAGTCAAATAAAAGTTGCAATGCACTATGGGTCATTCATCATCATGTCGCGCACGCAGCACGGGCATCCATGACAATCCTTCGCCAACCCTCCCTATCATTCATTACACCTGGAAGCTCTCTGCGGAGCAGCCAGCATCTTCACATAACTGGTCAATGTATGTCCTTGCTGGGCGCCCCAACTTGCATGTCCACATGAGTTCATCCCTGCTTCTCCAGCAGTGTCCTGCATGCCTTGTCCGTCCACTCGATAGTTGTGAGATGGGGGGCAGGTGACCGTACAGCTGTACGACTTATTCAAGACTGCTCGCAGCATTCTTGTGCAGCTCCCATCTAGCTTATTCTCAGACGCTTTGTCAGGGTCCAGGTGTGCAGCCATACAGCAGCACCGACACAACCACAGCCTGGAAGAACTGTCGCTTCAGCTTGCCAGGGAGATCGGACCTCCATATGACTGATAATCTATTTGTGGCCGCCCATGCCTTTGCTATTCGTGTATTAACATCGCTCTCTGTGGAGGAGATATTACCACCTCCTCGCAACCTCTATAAAAAGTCCATTCTGCCCTCTCCAATTTCTTGACACTTCTTACTCAGAGTGGGCATAATGGCGTACCACATTCCTTCTTCCCCCGACCACATTCCTTTCCTTGCCAGGGACAGTTTCACAGGCCAGGCATCTAGGTCACTTTGAGTCAGTTAAGTTCGACTCGTTACTACATTAGTACAATATAAGACCAACTTGAAAAAAATATTAAGCCCCCAACATAAGGGGGTCAAAATTAAGCGACCTGAAAAAAATGAGAAAGTTTTGAAATAAAATAAATAATGCATTATAAAGATCGTTCATTGATAAATAAACATTTAAAATTTAATTAAAATCCGATAATTCCTTGATTTTTGGTAAATTATTTTCTATAAGTCATTTTGTCAAAAACGCATTTTAGGCTCATTTTGCCAGTAGCTAATATTAATTCATCTGATTTCTTTTTTCTTAACAGAAATGCAACCTTCGTGAAAAGTGATAAAAATGTAAAGTTTTAAATGAACTAAATTTTATCTGGTTGAATTAAATTTTAAACATCGCCGTCGTTTCTGATTGATAAGAAATGTTTTTTAAAAAGAACAAAATTCAAGGGAGATAATTCAAAACTATAATTCAAGGGAGATAATAATATAATTAAAAACTAATCATAAGATTTTATTTCATTTATTCATTTCATTTTAATTTTTCATCAATTTAGATTTTATTTCATAGTCTTTATTCTGTAATTATTATTCTTTTTCATTACGTGTATGTCCAAAAATATTAAAGGGGGGTAATAAACGTTTTTAAAAAATTCTTGAATTTTAAAAAATTACCAAAAATTGGCTTTTTTATAAGAATAATTTCCGAAGCATTTTTATAATAAAAATCATTTCCAATGTATTTTTATAGTATAAATAATTGTCCAATGCATTTTTATAGTAAAAATCATTTCCAAAGCATTTTTATATTAAAAATCTTTTTCAATGAATTTTATAGTAAAAATCATTTCCAATGCATTTTTATTGTAAAAATGCATTTTTATACAAAAATCATTTCAGTTTTGGTAGGAAAAATTCAATTCCAATGCATTTTTATTATAAAAATCATTTCCCATTCATCTTTTTGGCAGAAATCCCTTCTGCTTTTATAGAAAAATTATTTCCATTTTTTTAAAGTAAAAATCAATTCCAATGTCACAGTGGAGACTGAATTTTTTTGTCACAAGGCCTATTTCAAATTCATAAAGAAATTCCAAAAATACAGACAAAATTTAGTGGACAAAAGAAATTTATTTCTAAAAACAGAAAAGAATGTGTAACGTGGCGGTATCGATATATTCACTGTACCAAAACGGATATACGTAACGTTCTAATATTGATATATGTTGTATAGCGGGTCTTGTCAGCGTGCCTCCAAATTCACGACTCTAAGAAGGTGTTCGGTATGTGGCGGTCATCTTGTCGATAAAAAAAGTACAACACGAGAAATATATCGTCACAAGCTGCATAGCTTTTATTTCCAGGGCTAGTCTCGTGGGCTGTGTCGGAGAGGAGGAAAGGCAGAGAGAAAGAGAGAGAGAACACTGCTAGATTACTGTGATCCCACAAGGGACCCAAGGTCTGATCCGTACCCTACGACGTCAGAAAGCACAAAGAGGCTGGTATTTTTCTTTGTCGTTCCACGTCACCACGTGACTTCCGGTTCCAGTCAATACAATTGATTTTTCAATTCAAATTGACAATTCACCTGAAAAAGGCCATAGAATCGATTGGATTAAAAAACCTTTTCTTTTACTTCAGTCTATCCTCTCTTTTCAAATGGACAATTCACCTGACGATTGATTAAAAAAACCTTTTCTTTTACTTCAGTCTATCCTCTCTTTTCAAATGGACAATTCACCTGAAAAAGGCCATAGAATCGATTGGATTAAAAAACCTTTTCTTTTACTTCAGTCTATCCTCTCTTTTCAAATGGACAATTCACCTGATAGAATCGATTGGATTAAAAAAAACCTTTTCTTTTACTTCAGTCTATCCTCTCTTTTCAAATGGACAATTCACCTGAAAAAGGCCATAGAATCGATTGGATTAAAAAAATTTTCTTTTACTTCAGTCTATCCTCTCTTTTCAAATGGACAATTCACCTGAAAAAGGCCATAGAATCGATTGGATTAAAAAAATCACAACAACGGTTTTGTGCTCATCACTATTTTTTTAAAACCATTACTATCTCTTATTTCTTCTTCCTCTCTTTTCTAATATAGTAGTTCTCGCTCAGGATAATCCCCATCTTGCTACAAATGCTCTTTCCTATTTTTTAGCACAAGCAATAAACAAGAATGCAGTTTTATTTTATTTCCACTGATGTTTAGTGCTCTCTATCACCAAGGATCAATATTAGCATTAGTATATCCATGATATAATAGCACTAAATAGACGGATGGAAAGATAAGATAATCTCATTTAAATATAAAGAAACATTTAATGTATACATAATATACACAAGTAGTATTAAAAGAATACATTTTGATATGATAATTTCATTTTTGTCGCATGTACAAAACAAAACGATAATTGCTTAGAAATCACCATCTTCCCAGAAAGCAACGCAACTGCAGCTGGTATTCGGACAGTTAACTTCGATGACTCAAACGTTAAAAGCAACACATCTAACCATCTCTCTCTCTCACACACGCACACATACACATATATATATATATATATATATATATAAAATAATAAAATTCGAAGGCAATACAATGCGTAAAAAATAAAGACAAAAAGATGTTTTATATGTCTTATCGATTTCAAAGCCAGAGCTTCATCATCAGAGTTCATTTTCAGAAATGACGTGCTTATGTTTTTTTATTTGTGTGGTTAAAAAAAAAAAAAAAAAAAAAAAAAAAAAAAAAAAGGAGAGGAAAAGGAAATAAGAAGAGAAATTATAACCACACAAATAAAAAAACATAAGCACGTCATTTCTGAAAATAAACTCTGATGATGAAGCTCTGGCTTTGAAATCGATAAGACATATAAAACATCTTTTTGTCTTTATTTTTTATACGCATTGTATTGCATTCGAATTTTATTATTTTATAACATACTTAACAATGCTTCAAGCAAATTACCAATTACTTTTATATATATAATATATATATATATATATATATATATATATTATATATATCTGAATATATATTGTTATCTGAATATCAGCTATGAAGAAAAAAGTGCAGTTAAGCAGAATATTATAACAAGTAAATCAAAATGATGAAATAATCTTGGAAAATCTATTTCAATAAAGAATGCCAATTCTACTTTTAACAATAAACAGGAATGTATGTAAAAAAAAAAAGATATTGAATACAACCGATTGCATGTGTGTATTATGTGGCAATAACCATAATTGCCAGAAAATACACGCATGTAATCGGCTAAAATTAATCAAGATCTTGATTAATTCGGTGAATTTAACCCTGAAGATGCTTATGGTGAAACTCGAGTAGATCATTTCTGAGTATACCATTATATATATATATATATATATATATATATATATATATGAGACCAAAATTAGGTGGAAACAGCTGTACAGTGTTCCTCACGTCGCACATGGTATTTGCCGAATTTGCTTGTCATGATTAATTAAATTATATAAATAAAAAAATTTCTCTCCATAAAAAATAAAATTGCATATATAATATACATATATATTAATATATTTGATTCAAATGTAGCAAATATACAACACATAAATATTTCTTAAAACATTTTGAAATTCACATTCTAAACTCCATTAAAAAAAAAAGATATTGAATACAGCAATAATACAATTAAATTTATTGAGTGTAGCAAATATACAACACATAAATATTTCTTAAAACATTTTGAAATTCACATTCTAAACTCCATTAAAAAAAAGATATTGAATACAGCAATAATACAATTTAAATTTATTGAGTGTAGCAAATATACAACACAAATATTTCTTAAAACATTTTGAAATTCACATTCTAAACTCCATTAAAAAAAAGATATTGAATACAGCAATAATACAATTTAAATTTATTGAGTGTAGCAAATATACAACACATAAATATTTCTTAAAACATTTTGAAATTCACATTCTAAACTCCATTAAAAAAAAAGATATTGAATACAGCAATAATACAATTTTAAATTTATTGAGTGTAGCAAATATACAAACACATAAATATTTCTTAAAACATTTTGAAATTCACATTCTAGACTCCATTAAAAAAAAAGATATTGAATACAGCAATAATACAACTTTAAATTTATTGAGTGTAGCAAATATACAACACATAAATATTTCTTAAAACATTTTGAAATTCACATTCTAGACTCCATTAAAAAAAAAAAGATATTGAATACAGCAATAATACAACTTTAAATTTATTGAGTGTAGCAAATATACAACACATAAATATTTCTTAAAACATTTTGAAATTCACATTCTAGACTCCATTAAAAAAAAAAATATTGAATACAGCAATAATACAACTTAAATTTATTGAGTGTAGCAAATATACAACACATAAATATTTCTTAAAACATTTTGAAATTCACATTCTAACTCCATTAAAAAAAAAAGATATTGAATACAGCAATAATACAACTTAAATTTATTGAGTGTAGCAAATATACAACACATAAATATTTTCTTAAAACATTTTGAAATTCACATTCTAAACTCCATTAAAAGCACTGACCTCTAAACATTGCATGAATAAAATTTTTCTTGTGTGTATTCATGTGATTTTTTTAAAGTTTCGATTTTAGAAAATTGTTTATATCCTTTGTGTTTTTGTGTTTGGCTTGTAAAAATTTATTAAAAGAAAATTTGAAAAAAAAATTTAAAATTAAGAAAAAAAAAAAAGGAAAGTTTGTGGATTAGCATTTTCACAAGGATAACATTTGAAAAAACAAATGCAAACACACAATAGGGAGACACCGTTTTTGAAGTTTGTGGATCAACATTTTTACAAAGGGTACACTTGTAAAACCTTAAGTGAACAAACAGTTGCTGTTGTATATTGAAGATATTTAAAAGAAGGTGAAAATGGAAATAGGGTCTTCCGGTTGGATCGAGGCAGGGAGAAGACAAAAAGAGTAACAACGGATTTTTTCCCCGGTAAAAGCGAACAAAGAAGTTAAAAAACGGAAGCGAGGCTTTCCAGTCAAAGAAGCAGGTAGAAGATAAAGAAATATATAACAACGGTCCGTTATCAGATCAAAAGATAAAGATGTGTAGGCGTGTCGTCAATACAAAAGCCAGAGGGTCGAGTCGTCAGCAGACAGACAGTCAGAGAGTCAGACAGGAGACAGCGAACGGGAGAACAAGTGAGTGACCGCACTCACGGTCACAGCCGATGGGCTGTGAGCCATCACGTAGCCACCTTCCATGTCACCAACGCTAGTCATCCCAGCAGCAGTAGTAGTCATTGTCAACTCTCGGTCATTTCATTGTCAACGCTCGCCTCCCACCACGTACAGCCGATGAGAGAAATAAAGTCAAAACTCCTACTATACCCATGTGTTGTAGATTTCATTAAACGACAACTACATATATTGTCTAGGGTTAGTGACGATACCTGCTACGTATGCAGATATACGATTTAGCAGCGTGAATTTGAAGCCGCTATTTAACATATAGAATTTGATGCCAGTATGTAACATTGCGAGACACCTGTTGTCAACTGTATGCATCATCATTTTTACAGACAGACCAATTGAAAAAACAAATGCAAACACACAGTAGGGAGACACCGTTTTTGAAGTTTGTGGATCAGCATTTTTACAAAGGGTACACTTGTAAAACCTTAAGTGAACAAACAGTTGCAAGTCACCTGTTATCAACTGTATGCACCATCATTTTTACAGACAGACCAATTGAAAAAACAAATGCAAACACACAATGGCAAAAAATCCTTGTGAAATTTGTACATCACGTGTTTCCAAAGATTTACTTAGAAATGCCACGTGGAAAAAAAAATCTTTCTCTTATGAAATGTGCATATTAGCATATTCATATAGAGGAAATTTGAAAAGACACATGAGAACACACACTAGTCCCAGGACAGGAGCCTCCTTGACTTCTAAACATTCTAATAAGAAAATGAAACAAAAAAAAGGGATATAACATAGCTAAGTGTTCCATTGAGGAGAAGAAAATTATTTTCTGCTGTTTCACTTATACAAGATTTGAGAAGTGGGGCAGAGGGAAGAAAATAGTATTTGAGGATCAAATAAAATCCTCCATCCTAAAATGGGATGTAAATATTATTCATAAAGAAATCAAGTGTTAGCCGCAAGAAGTGGCCCCTTGATCTCTAAAAGATTTTTAAAGGAAAAATGAAAAAAAAAAAAAAGAAGGAAGAAATCATTTTTTTGTGAATCAGCACTTTCTGTAAAGAAAGAGAAATTATTACATAGCTAAGTGATCCATTGAGTAGAAGAAAATTATTCTCTGCTGTTTCACTTAAACAAGATTTGAGAAGTGGGGCAGAGGGAAGAAAATAGTATTTGAGGATCAAATAAAACCCTCCATCCTAAAATAGGATATAAATACTATGCATAAAGAAATCAAGTGTTAGCCACAGGAAGAGGCCCCCTTGATCTCAAAAATCTTTTAAAGGAAAATTGAAAAAAAAAAGTGATATTGTCCTTTGGAATAATCATGAAAAGCTGCACTCATTTATTGATTTAGCAGTCCAAAATGATTATGGCCTTAATAGAGCTGAGCCGGAAAAAATTACAATATACCAAAACCTCAAGAATGACTTAAAAACAATTAGGTCATTGAAATAAATCAATAATTAGGTCATTAAAAGAAATCAATATTATACCAGTTGTTGTAGGGACAACCAGGTTGGTTAAGCAAAGATAACTTGACATAATTCATATTTCATATTTCACTAACATCTGTCCAGTAGACTATGGTAAAAAATTATGCTCCTGAATTCACAGTTTACCATTTGTTTTATTTGTATAAGGATATCTGCGTCTTATACAATGACAAATTCTTTTTATATTCTCTTGTTTTCCTTTTTGCTATCACAAGAACAAAAATGTCCTTTCAATTCAGTGGTTAAAAATCAAAATAATTGTCATGACATCCCCCATGTTATTGCGTTCAATAACGACAGACATAAGACATACTTATTTAAAAGTGTAAATACATAAAAATAAAAATCTTTTACTTTTGATAATCGTCGTGGTAGTATTCATTTTTATTTTTTTTATTTTTATACTTATGAAATATGAATTGACTTGCAGGATATTTTTATAGAATAAAAATAATTTCTAATGCATTTTTAGGATAAAATTTATTTCCAATACATTCTTATAATAAAAATTATTTCCAATACATTCTTATAATAAAAATTATTTCCAATACATTTTTATAATAAAAATTATTTCCAATACATTCTTATAATAAAAATTATTTCCAATACATCTTATTATAATGGAGATTGTGTGTTTTTCTGTCTGTAACCGAAACTATATTCCTACTCAAGTCACAATTCTCTTAGTTATTGACATCACATTCTCCATGATTTTATTTTTATTTAACCTCAATTATTAATAAAATTGTCTTACATTATTAATACTGTTAACTATGTCTACATACTGACAACATGCAATTATATTTATATATACATCAAAATAGCGGTTTACAGTGTAAACGGGAAGGCTAATTTGCATATTGATATTAAAAAATAGAATTTAATAAATATGTGCTTAGTATTATTGATTTCTAATTGTTTGGTTTTATTTTAATGAATATAAGCAAAAGTCTCTTCAATGAATCTTAAATGAAATCCATTAACAAGATAAAATAACTGTCATTTTATTCTTTACTTCCTCTTTTAACCTAAATACTTAAATTAGAAAAAAATAACAATGAAAGATGTGAGTGATGGAAGAGTAAGTTTCAGTTGTTCCATTTTTATTATTACTCCCTCTGTTTCAAATCTTTTATTATACTCCCTCTGTTTCAATCTTTTATTCTGTATTCTTATTTAGTTTCATTAGCCTTTCTATTTTAATACAATATTTTATTACATTAAAACTTAAATACTTGCACCCGGAGGGTGCATATATTTGCTAGTTCTTATAATAAAAATTATTTCCAATACATTTTTATAATAAAAATTATTTCCAATACATTTTTATAATAAAATTATTTCTAATGCATTTTTAGAATAAAAATTATTTCCAATGCATTTTTAGAATAAAAATTATTTCCAATACATTTTTATAATAAAAATTATTTCCAATACATTTTTATAATAAAAATTATTTCCAATGCATTTTTAAAATAAAATAATTTCTAATGCATTTTTAGAATAAAAATTATTTCCAATGCATTTTTAGAATAAAAATTATTTCCAATACATTTTTATAATAAAAATTATTTCCAATACATTTTTATAATAAAAATTATTTCCAATACATTTTTATAATAAAAATTATTTCCAATACATTTTTACAATAAAATAATTTCTGATATGAACACACAATGGCCCAAATGTAAATTTTGTACATCAGCAGTCTCTCAAAGAGGGAGTTTGAAAAGCAGCATGTGAATACACACTGGAAAAAATACATTCTCCAATCAAAACGTAAATATTATAGCCATACCCAAAAATCATCTGCTAGCTTTTTAAAAACAAATTAAAGTTAATTAAATCTATTATTTAAGGTCAAACTTTTGTAAAAAAATGATAAGTAGTAACATAATGACCATCATTAAAAAAAGAAAAATATCATTACATATGCAGTTTATTTTTAAAAGATTTAAAACGATTTGTTTTGATTAATTTCAATGCAATCCGCCATTTTGGCTGTTTTTCAATGGTTTTAGGCGCTTGTTTACAATTTTAACGTAACATTCATGATTGCAAAAATTTTTACCAAAAATCAGGTAATTATCCGATTTTAATAAAATTTTCAGTATTGGTTTATCAATTAATTAATTTTATAATACATCAGTTATTTTATTTCAAAACTTTAATTTAGTATTTTTGCTATGAAAAATTAATATATAAAATTCATTTAAGATATGAAAATCCTGATGTTAAGTTTAAAATGCTATATTTTTAGATTGTAAAAATAAATATCTATTTAATGCAAACCTTATTCTAGTCAAACAACGTATACGTTTTGAAGAAAAACTTGATTGAAAATGTACCCCCCTCCTCTTTTTAAGCAGAAAAAATATCGATGCATAATTTTTTCTTTTATAAAATAACAGCCAATTAGATAATTATCGAAATGAGTAAAAAAGAAATCGCCAAAAAATTAATTATTTATTATTTTTTTACATTTTATTTTTCGATTTTCGGTACTTATTTTCTCATAGAAAAGCCACCATAAAATTTTTTTTGGTTTCTATTCATAACATCGGTCTTTTAACTCTTTATTTATACTGTAATTAGAAAACGGAAAGACCAACTTGAAAAAAAAGTTACGCTCCCAACATAATGGAGGGGGGGAAGTGACCTGAAAAAAATGAGAAAGTTTTGAAATAAAATGAATAATGCATTATAAAGATCATTAATTGATAAATAAACACTGAAAATTTCATTAAAATCTGATAATTCCCTGATTTTTGGTAAATTATTT
>CM042177.1:58858929-58869961 GCA_023376005.1 Doryteuthis pealeii
TATTTATCTCTCTATATATCTATCTATCTAAGCCTGCTCATACATATCTCTATTCCTATCTAATTCTGCTCCTAGATATCTCTATTCCTATCTATCTATCTGTCTATCTATCTATTTATCTATCTATATATCTAAGCCTGCTCATACATATCTCTATTCCTATCTAATTCTGCTCCTAGATATCTCTATTCCTATCTATCTATCTGTCTATCTATCTATTTATCTATCTATATATCTATCTATCTAAGCCTGCTCATACATATCTCTATTCCTATCTAATTCTGCTCCTATCTATCTATCTGTCTATCTATCTATCTGTCTATCTATCTACTTATCTATCTATATATCTATCTATCTAAGCCTGCTCATACATATCTCTATTCCTATCTAATTCTGCTCCTAGATATCTCTATTCCTATCTATCTATCTGTCTATCTATCTATTTATCTATCTAAGCCTGCTCATACATATCTCTATTCCTATCTAATTCTGCTCCTAGATATCTCTATTCCTATCTATCTATCTGTCTATCTATCTATTTATCTCTCTATATATCTATCTATCTAAGCCTGCTCATACATATCTCTATTCCTATCTAATTCTGCTCCTAGATATCTCTATTCCTATCTATCTATCTGTCTATCTATCTATTTATCTCTCTATATATCTATCTATCTAAGCCTGCTCATACATATCTCTATTCCTATCTAATTCTGCTCCTAGATATCTCTATTCCTATCTATCTATCTGTCTATCTATCTATTTATCTCTCTATATATCTATCTATCTAAGCCTGCTCATACATATCTCTATTCCTATCTAATTCTGCTCCTAGATATCTCTATTCCTATCTATCTATCTGTCTATCTATCTATTTATCTCTCTATATATCTATCTATCTAAGCCTGCTCATACATATCTCTATTCCTATCTAATTCTGCTCCTAGATATCTCTATTCCTATCTATCTATCTATCTACTTATCTATCTATATATCTATCTATTTAAGCATGCTCGTACATATCTCTATTCAAATGTATCTATCTGGTACAAGGCCAGAAGTATGGCGCACTCACGAAGAATTAAACTTGTTAAACATTGCACCACAAGCGTTGCCTGACACGGTAACATCTTTGATAATCTTTTTCTTATGAACGAGACACTTGCCCAAATAAAAGATTTATATATATATATATATATAAATATATATATATCATAAAGGAGGAGAAGAAGAAAGAGAGGAAAAAAAAGAGAGGAAAAGGAAATAAGAAGAGAATTATAACCACACAAATAAAAAAACATAAGCACGTCATTTCTGAAAATACACTCTGATGATGAAGCTCTAGCTTTGAAATCGATTAGACATATAAAACATCGTTTTGTCTTTATTTTTTACGCATTGTATTGCCTTCGAATTTTATTATTTTATAATATATATATATATATATATATATATATATATATATTGTTTGCTAGAAAATGTTTGTTCAAAACTTTCTAAGAAATGCAATGTAAAAATCCATACCTGAACAGGTGAAATAAATCCTGTATGTGGATGTCCGTTTTCAACAAGTATCAATTTAAAATGCGATAGAAACTATTTTCTAAAATTGAAGATTTTAAAAAGTACATGTGAACATAAAGGAGAAAAACCTTATTCATGAACTGTGTAGAGGTCAGTGCTTTTAATTGGTTTTAGAATATGAATTTTAAAATGTGTTTGAATTGTTAATTTGAAATGTAAATTTAATAAAAAATGATGATGTACAGTTTTGCAAAATGGATGATTATCTTCTTTGTTTTCTTGGGTTCAATAATGTAACATGAACTCTGTGAATATGCAGAAATAAATGAAACAAAAGACTCATGCTATATATATATATATATATATATATATATATATATATCCTCCAAATATATATATATTTGGAGGATATGTGCTTAATTGAAGTCATATCTAATTTTTGAAAATTAATTAGTTAATAATTAATGAATTAGGTGAGCATATATGTTCAAATGTAAGGCTAAACAAATCGAGAAAATGTCAATCCCTGAATGTACATTTCGACCTATTAAGTCTCATCTTGCTGATGAGACCTAATAGGTCGAAATGTTCATTCAGAGATTGACATTTTCTCGATTTGTTTAGCCTTACATTTGAACATATATGCCCACCTAATTCATTAATTATTAACTAATTAATTTTCAAAAATTAGATATGACTTCAATTAAGCACATATCCTCCAAAAATTGTCGGCTAAAAGCCATATCAAATAAACACAGTGTTTATTTACGTACTCTCATGTATATATATATATATATATATATATATAATATATATATATATTAATAAAGATAGAAAAAACACAGGTTTAAATGAGTTAAGTGGTGAGTTTATTGGCCGACGCTGCAGTGTTTCGATCTATTAATTAGATCATCTTCAGGGCATTTGTTGGTATATGGGAGGTGATAAAAAAAATTTTTTTTCTTTATCACAGAATGACTAGAAAAGCGAGTAATAGTCCTTGTTTTCAGTCTGTTTAAAATTTGAAGTCTGAGAAAAAAGAACGTTTAAAAATTGGACGGTTTGAAATATGACGTCAAATGTTCTTTTTTGCGGCGTGAGTATTAGAGTGTGTAAGTGTTTGTATCGAAAAAAGCATTGTGCATTTTTTTTTAATGTGTTTATGAATGTGTGATTGCGCGTGTGATGAAGATGATCTAATTAATAGATCGAAACACTGCAGCGTTGGCCAATAAACTCACCACTTAACTCATTTAAACCTGTGTTTTTTCTATCTTTATTAATATACCACATACTGTCGGATTCACTTCCATTTCTTCACACACATATATATATTATTCATTAATGATAGGAAAGTAATTACAATGCGTATAAAATAAAAATAAAAAGGTGTTTAGTCTTATCGATTTCAAAGTAACTTTATCATCAGAAACGTTTTCAGAAATGGATGTGTGTTTGTGTCATTTTTTTTTTGTACATTATAAACATGCATCTCGTGGTTTTCTTTTATAACGCCCCGAGGAAGGGTCGTGATAGCCGTTGTTCAATCAATTTCAATTTCATTCTTTTTATCTATTTATATATTTATGTATTTTATGTATATATATGTGTATATATGGAATGTGTATTTTAATTAATAGTATATTCTGTGTTTAATTCAAACCTATTGTTTATACTAGGACCTAATTTAGCTATTAATAAACTTTCTCTAATTCTGAGATTACCAATGTTACGTATTATTGTCTCTCTATCTTAACGGAAAAACTATTGTCCTTATTTTTGCATTTGATTAAATGTTTATGGAATGAGGATGCACATGTGTGGATATGTTCTTTAATTTTAATGAGGAGAGGTCTAATTGTACTTCCTATATAGAAATTAAGGCATTTGGAGCAAGTTAAACGATTTATCATGGGTTTAAAAAACCCACGAGACGCGTGTTTATAACGTACAAAAAAACAACAAAAAATGGCACAAACACGCGTCCATTTCTGAAAACATCTCTGAAAAAGTTAGTTTTGAAATCGATAAGACTAAACACCTTTTTATTTTTTTATTTCATATGCATTGTAATTGCTTTCCTATCATTAACAAATAATAACATACTTAACAATGCTTCAAGCAAATTATCAAATACTATTATATATATACATATATATATATATATATATATATATATATATATATTAATATACCAAGCGTGTTGGTAAATCCTCGCAGTGAGAAAAAACCCAGCAAATAGTTTGATTGTAAAAATATACTACCAAACATCAACTGGGGAGAAAAAAATTTTTGGAAAAAAGAAAAGACCAAGATTCGGATCTTAGCCCTGAAGAGCATTAAGCAAAACTAATAGTAGGTTCGTCTGACTCATTAGATTTATCTTATATATATATATATTATATATATATATATATATTATTGAAGAAACAGAAATTTTACTTTGTCCAGAGATTTACTTAGACAGAAAGTCAACACTCCATTATTGAAAGATATACGGTAATGTTAGGTATCATCAGTCATACAGAAATTGTGAAGTAAAAATTGCCATAAAAATATTACAAAATACATTTTAAGAACAAAGATATTTTTACAAAGAAGCCCATTCAAATATTCAACAATAAACAGGAATAGACCCTTGCTGGATTCCCCATACTTGTGTTACATCCTACCCGTGCCAAACAGGTTCGGGAAATACCTACCTTCAACAATGGTTGGGCGTCCCATTGTGGTGTAATTGTCAGCAAACTAGTCTGTGTGCATTTACATGTGGGCTTTCAAATTTGAAATAACAGAAAATGCTGATTCACAAACATCACAAGGATATTATTTCTCACCTGTGTGTGTTCGCTTGTGTTTTTTTTAGATTTCATTTTTTTGAAAATGCTGATCCACATACTTCACAAGAAAATGATTTCTCTCAAGTGTGTCTTTTCATGTGTCTTGTCAATTTTCCTTTTTGTGTAAATGCTGATCCACACATTTCACAAGAAAATGGTTTCTCACCAGTGTGTGTTCGCATGTGGGTGTTCAAAGTGCTTCTTAGTGAAAAGGATGATCCACACACTTCACAGGAAAAAGGTTTCTCGCCAGTGTGTGTTCGCACATGGGCTGTCAAATTTGAATTATTTGAAATACTGATCCACAAACTTCACAAGAATATGGTTTCTCATGAGTGTGTGTTCGTACATGTATTTTCAATTGTGCATTATGTGGAAATGAAGTTCCACAATCTTCACAAGAATATGGTTTTTCACCAGTGTGTGTTCGCATATGTATTTTCAAGTATGAATTAGATGAAAATGCTGATCCACAATCTCTACAAGAATATAACTTCTCCCCAGTATGTGTTTGCATATGTCTCTTCAAATTTTGCTTATCTGAAAATGCTGATCCACATTCTGCACAAGGGTATGGTCGTTCGCCAGTGTGTGTTCGCTTGTGTCTTGTCAGAGTTCCACTTTCCGAAAAAGCTGATCCACAAACATCACAAGAATATGGTTTCTCTCCAGTGTGTTTTCGCATATGTGTTTTCAAATTTGTAGTATGTAAAAATGCAGATCCACACACTTCACAAGAATATGGTTTCTCACCAAAGTGTGTTCGCACGTGTGTCTTTAAATTTTGCTTATCTGAAAATGCGGATCCACATTCTTCACAAGAGTATGGTCTCTCACCAGTGTGTGTTCGCTTGTGTCTTTTCAGAGTTCCTCTTTCCGAAAAAGCCGATCCACAAACATCACAAGAATATGGTTTCTCTCCAGTGTGTGTTCGCATGTGGGAATTCAAAGTTCCTCTTAGGGAAAAGGCCGATCCACACACTTCACAAGAAAAAGGTTTTTCACCAGTGTGTGTTCGCATGTGGATTTTCAAACATGAATTCAATGAAAATGCTGATCCACATACTTCACAAGAATATGGTTTTTCTCCAGTGTGAGTTCGTATGTGGCATTTCAGATGTGAACTACATGAAAATGTAGATCCACAAATTTCACAAGAAAAAGGTTTGTCTCTCATGTGTTTTTCCATGTCTTTTTTATAGAATTGTATAGAGGTGTGTGTTTGCAAATAGATTTCCAGATTACACATCCATTAATATGCTGATCCAAGCATTTCACAAAAAATATTTATTCTCCAGTGTGTGTTTGCCAGTGACCATATCAATTGAATTTAACAGAAAATGGGGATTCAATTTTCAAATCTCCTGTTTATGAAAATGCTGATCAACAAATTTTGCAATGGATGTTTGTAAATAAACTTTTTATTCTGAAACGGCTAATTCACAAAATGTTTCCAAAGAATCTCTTATTCTTTCCATCTTAATTTTGAATGAGGTTAAATAACTTATATGCTCACTTGATAAGAGAAGTCTTTCTCCTCTGTGTGTAATCGTATGTATAATTTGAATTGGGAGTTTATCAAAATAATGATTCTTTTTGTTCACTTTGAATTCAACTACATAACATGAACTCTGTTAATATGCAGGTCCACACACCTTGCAAGAATTGGTTTTCACTTCAGCCCTTTTTAGAATTTCACAATTCTGTCCTCCACTGCATTAGATATCTGTAAATGAAAAACAGGTATTATTAAAGAAAACAAAAGACAGATGATTTATTTGAGGTAAGAAAATTAGAATAAATCAATTTGGATTTCAATAGTGACATATCATTTCATTCATGTTCAGACATAATAAAAAAAACATTAACAATTTCAGAAA
This sequence comes from Doryteuthis pealeii, assembly GCA_023376005.1. Lineage (NCBI taxonomy): Eukaryota > Metazoa > Mollusca > Cephalopoda > Myopsida > Loliginidae > Doryteuthis > Doryteuthis pealeii. Next base: position 58,865,174 of record CM042177.1, read on the forward strand.
CATAATCAAATAGAACTAGCAAAATACAAAAACACCCTCCGGGCGATGTAAAAATAAATTTTTGAAAGATATTGCTTGAGGAGGTGAAAGTTAAAATTAAATGTCGGAGAATTTGAACCATAAATCCTGAAATCAAATTTATTAAAGGAGTAAAAAAAATAAAACAATTTGAAATCGAAACCAAGTTCTATTAACTTTGAATATCTATTAAAATAAAACAAACTATATATAAATATATGATACTGGGGATGTATCTATTAAAACTTGTTTTAATAAACAATGAGGACTGTCTAATGTTGCATGCTCAAATTTTGAGTGCATTTATTCTGTTATGATGATTTTGGGTAATGTGATATAAGCAGTGACGTAGTTTTTGTTACAGACAAAAACCGGAAGCAAATCTCCATTATTAATAGAATATAATTTAAATAATGGAAATTTTATTTTGGCCAAAGATTTATTAAGAAAGAAAAGGATATCCCATTATTGATAACAGGACTTGACATTAAAGATGTCCTGTCATCCTGGGGACGATAAAAATTACACCCGGGATGATCAATATGTCATCCTGGACAGTTTGCCGGGGACGGTAAAAAACATTTTCCTAAAAGTTAGTACTACATTCCAATAATGGCCGTCCAGTGACTGCCCAAATGCTGACCTGAAAATGAGACTACGGCACCGCAGGTCTATTCTCAAAGCCATGTAATGAATAATGGTGGTGGGAGATAGTTTAAAAGGACTGAATTATGTACTACTAATCCTACTCAGGGTAACTTAAAGTAAAAAAAAGTTGTTTTTTTTAGCTCAAAACACATTAGGAAATGGATTTTTTGTCCAAATATCCAGAATAATCACTGCTTCAGCTTTTATTTTATTACATGTTATGCTACTGATGACTGGCAAGTATAGATGATGCTAATGAATTAAACAAAAATATTTTGATTTTGGGACAGTCAAAACTCCATTTGGGATGGTCCAAATCCCTTTCGGGACGGTTGATAATTTTTGTTCGGGATGGTCATGAAAAAAGTTGTCGGGGCCTGATTGATAAATATATGAGAAAATTGTTCACACTCAAATATATAGTGAATAAAGTTTACTTTTGACATGTTTTATAATCTTTCAAAAACAAACTGAATGAAAATTAGAAAAGACAAAGAGATTGGAAAGGCACCTACGGTCAGTCTCAGGCCTAAGTGGTGCACAGGTTGGAAAGTTGGAAAGGTACCTATGTCCAGTCTTAAGCCTTGTGGTGCACAGTGTTCAGCTCTTTATGTACCATTGCTAGTTGGCTTCTGTATATAGACTTTCTATGGAAGGTTGGAAAGGTACCTATCTAAGCCTCTGTGGTGCACAGTGTTCAGCTTTTTTATGTAGCTAGTAGGTGTTCATTAGCTTCTGTATATAGACTTTTCTAATGGAAAGGTTGGAAAGGTACCTATGTCCAGTCTTAAGCCTTTGTGGTGCACAGTGTTCAGCTCTTTTATGTACCATTGCTAGTAGGTGTTCATTAGCTTCTGTATATAGACTTTCTAATGGAAAGGTTGGAAAGGTACCTATGCCCAGTCTTAAGCCTTTGTGGTGCACAGTGTTCAGCTCTTTTATGTACCATTGCTAGTAGGTGTTCAGTAGCTTCTGTATATAGACTTTCTAATGGAAAGGTTTGGAAAGGTACCTATGTCCAGTCTTAAGCCTTGTGGTGCACAGTGTTCAGCTCTTTTATGTACCATTGCTAGTAGGTTGTTCATTAGCTTCTGTATATAGACTTTCTAATGGAAAGGTTGGAAAGGTACCTATGTCCAGTCTTAAGCCTTTGTGGTGCACAGTGTTCAGCTCTTTTATGTACCATTGCTAGTAGGTGTTCATTAGCTTCTGTATATAGACTTTCTAATGGAAAGGTTGAAAAGGTACCTATGTCCAGTCTTAAGCCTTTGTGGTGCACAGTGTTCAGCTCTTTTATGTACCATTGCTAGTAGGTGTTCATTAGCTTCTGTATATAGACTTTCTAATGGAAAGGTTGGAAAGGTACTATGTCCAGTCTTAAGCCTTTGTGGTGCACAGTGTTCAGCTCTTTTATGTACCATTGCTAGTAGGTGTTCATTAGCTTCTGTATATAGACTTTTCTAATGGAAAGGTTGAAAAGGTACCTATGTCCAGTCTTAAGCCTTTGTGGTGCACAGTGTTCAGCTCTTTTATGTACCATTGCTAGTGGTGTTCATTAGCTTCTGATATAGACTTTCTAATGGAAAGGTTGGAAAAGGTAACCTATGTCCAGTCTTTAAGCCTTTGTGGTGCACAGTGTTCAGCTCTTTTATGTACCATTGCTAGTAGGTGTTCATTAGCTTCTGTATATAGACTTTCTAATGGAAAGGTTGAAAGGTACCTATGTCCAGTCTTAAGCCTTTGTGGTGCACAGTGTTCAGCTCTTTTATGTACCCATTGCTAGTAGGTGTTCATTAGCTTCTGTATATAGACTTTCTAATGGAAAGGTTGGAAAGGTACCTTGTCCAGTCTTAAGCCTTTGTGGTGCACAGTGTTCAGCTCTTTTATGTACATTGCTAGTAGGTGTTCATTAGCTTCTGTATATAGACTTTCTAATGGAAAAGGTTGGAAAGGTACCTATGTCCAGTCTTAAGCCTTTGTGGTGCACAGTGTTCAGACTCTTTTTATGTACCATTGCTGTAGGTGTTCAATTAGCTTCTGTATATAGACTTTCTAATGGAAAGGTTGGAAAAGGTACATATGTCCAGTCTTAAGCCTTTGTGGTGGCACAGTGTTCAGCTCTTTTATGTACCATTGCTAGTAGGTGTTCATTAGCTTCTGTATTATAGCTTTCTAATGGAAAGGGTTGGAAAGGTACCTATGTCCAGCCCTAAGCCTTTGATGGTGCACAGTGTTCAGCTCTTTTATGTAATCCATTGCCTTTTTGGCATGGGGGGGGGGGGGGGGTAAGGGGGGGGGGGGGGGGGGGGGGGGGGGGGTTTTTTGTTTATGGGGGGTTTTTTTTTTTTTTATATTTGGCCGCCCGCCCCGCCCCCCAGGTAAGCTTCTGTATATTAGACTTTTTAATGGAAAGGTTGGAAAGGTACCCTAATGTCCAGTCTAAGCCTTGTGGTGCACAGTGTTCAGCTCTTTTATGTACCATTCGCTAGTAGTTGTTGCATTTAGCTTCTGTATATAGACTTTTCTAATGGAAAAGGTTGGAAGGTACCTTATGTCAGTCTTAAAGCCTTTGTGGTGCAGCAGGTGTTCAGTCTTTTATGTACCATTGCTAGTAGGTGTTCATATAGCTTCTGTATATAGACTTTCTATGGAAAGGTTGGAAAGGTACCTATGTCCCAGTCTTAAGTGCCTTTGTGGTGCACGCAGTGGTTCAGCTCTTTTAAATGTACCATTGCTAGTAGGGTATGTTATTAGCTTCTGTATATAGACTTTCTAATGGAAAAGGGTTGGAAAGGTACCTATGTCCAGTCTTAAGTCCTTTGTGGTGTACAGTGGTTCAGCTCTTTTATGTACCATTGTAGTAGGTGTTCATTAGCTTCTGTATATAGAAACTTCTAATGGAAGGTGGAAAGGGTTACCTATGTCCAGTCTTTAAGCCTTTGTGGGTGCACAGTGTTTCAGCTCTTTTAATGTTACGCGATTGCTAGTAGGGCTGTTCATTAGCTCTGTATATAGACTTTCTAATGGAAAGGTTGGAAAGGTACCTATTCCAGTCTTAAGCCTTTGTGGTGCACAGTGTTCAGTCTCTTTTATGTACCATTGCTTAGTAGGTTGTTCATGTATGCTTCTGTATATAGACTTTCTAATGGAAAGGTTGGAAAGGTACCTTATGTCCAGTCTAAGGGCCTTTGTGGTGCGCAGTGTTCAGCTCTTTTTATGTACCATTGCTAGTAGGTGTTCTTGCTTCTGTAATATAGACTTTCTAATGGAAAGGTTGGAAAGGTACCCTATGTCCAGTCTTAAGGCCTTGTTGGTGCAACAGTGGTTCAGCTCCTTTTATGTACCATTGCTAGTAGGATGGTTCATTAGCTTCCTGTATATAGACTTTCTAATGGAAAGGTTGAAAAGTAAGCCGTATGTCCAGTCTTTAAGCCTTTGTGGTGGCACAGTGTTCAGCTCTTTTATGTACCCATTGCTAAGTAGGGTTGTTCATGTAGGCTTCTGTATATAGCACTTTCTAATGGAGGTTGGAAAAGGTACTATGTCCCAGTCTTAAGCCTTTGTGGTGGCACAGTGTTCAGCTCTTTTATGTACCCATTGGCTAGTAGGGTTGTTCAGTAGCTTCTGTATATAGACTTTCTAAGGAAAGTTGGAAAGGGTCCTATGTCGAGTCTTAAAGCCTTTGTGTGCACAGTGTTCAGCTCTTTTATGTACCTATTGCTAGTAGGTTTTCATTAGCTTCTGTATTATAGACTTTTTAATGGAGAAGGTTGAAAGTACCATATGTCGCAGTCTTAAGCCTTTGTGGTGCATCAGTGTTCAGTCTCTTTTAATGTACCTGCTAGTAGGGTGGGTGTTCAGTAGCTTCTGTAGTATAGACTTTCTATGGAAAGGGTGGAAAGGTAGCCTATGTCCAGTCTTAAGCCTTTGTGGTGGCACAGTGTTCAGCTCTTTATGTACCCTATTGGCTAGGGTTTCATATAGCTTCTTGTATATAGACTTTCTAATGGAAAGGTTGGAAAGGTACCTATGTCCAGTCTTAAGGCCTTTGTGGTGGCTTACAGTGTTCAGACTCTTTTTGTCTGATTGCTAGTGAGGGTGTTTCAGGTAGCTTCTGTATGA
>CM042177.1:58870061-58964921 GCA_023376005.1 Doryteuthis pealeii
ACAAGAGAGAGATAACACAACGATATAGATAGATAGATAGATAAACACAAACGATATAGATAGATAGATAGATAGATATCTAATTAATTACTATCGTTGTGTTTATCTATCTTATCTATATCGTATGTTGTTAATCTATATCTATCTATCTATATCGTTGGTTATATCTATCTATCTATCTATATCGTTGTGTTTATCTATCTATCTATCTTCTATTGTTGTGTTTATCTATCTATCTATTCTATTATATCGTTGTGTTTATCTATCTATCTATATCGTTGTTTATTCTATCTATCTATTCGTTGTGTTTTATTTATCTATCTATCTATCTACTCTATATCGTTGTGTTTATTTATCTATCTATCTATCTATCTATATCGTTGTGTTTATTTATCTATCTATCTATCTATCTATATGCGTTGTGTTATCTATCTATCTATCTATCTATATCGTTGTGTTTATTTATCTATCTATCTATCTATATCGTTGTGTTTATTTATCTATCTATCTATCTATCTATCTATCTAATCTATATCGTTTGTTTATTATCTATCTATCATCTATCTATCTATCTATCTATCTATATCGTTGTGTTATCTATCTATCTATCTATCTATATTGTTGTGTTTATCTATCTATCTATCTAATCATATCTATCGTTGTGTTTATTCTATCTATCTATCTATCTATTAATCAGTTGTGTTCTTATCTTCTATCTATCTACTATCTATATCGTTGTGTTTATCTATCTATCTATCTATACTATCTATATCGTTGTGTTTATCTATCTATCTATCTATCTATATCGTTGTGTTTTTATCTATCATCTACTATCTATATCGTTGTGTTTTCTATCTATCTATCTATCTCTATATGCGTTGTGTTTATCTATCTATTAATCTATCTATAAAATCGTTGTGTTTATCTTATCTATCTAATCTATCTAATCGTTGTGTTTATCCTATCTATCTACTATCTATATCGTTGGTGTTTATCTATTATCTTTTCTTATCGTTTGTGTTTATTATCTATCTATTATCTATCTATATCGTTGTGTTTATCTATCTACTATCTATCTATTATAAATCGTTTGTTATCTATCTATCTATCTATCTATCTATATCGTTTGTGTTTATCTATCTATCTATCTATCATCTATATCGTTGTGTTTATTCTTCTATCTACTATCTATCTATATCGTTGTGTTTATCTATCTATCTATCTATCTATCTATATCGTTGTGTTTATTATCTATCTATCTATCTATCTATATCGTTGTCTAATCTATCTATTATCTATCTATATCGTTGTGTTTATCTATCTCTATCTATCTATCTATATCGTTTGTGTTACTATCTATCTATCTATCTATCTATCTATATCGTTGTGTTTATCTATCTATCTATCTATCTTATCTATATCGTTGTGTTTATCTATCTATCTATCTATCTAATCTATATCGTATGTGTTTATCTATCTACTATAATATCGTTGTGTTATCTATCTAACTATCTACTATCTAATATTCGTTGTGTTTATCTATCTATCTATTATCTATCTATATCGTTGTGTTTATCTATCTATCTATCTATCTATCTATCTATCTATATCGTTGTGTTTATTCTATCTATCTATCTATCTATCTATCTATATCGTTTGTGTTAGTCTATCTATCTATCTATCTATATTATCGTTGTGTTTATCTATCTATCTATCTATCTATTCTTATATCGTTTGTTTACCTATCTATCTATCTATCTATCTATCTATACGTTGTGTTTATCTATCTATCTATCTATATATCTATTGTTGTGTTTATCTATCTATCTATCTATCTACTATTCGTTGTGTTTTATTATCTATTATCTATCTATCTTATATCGTTGTGTTAATCTATCTATCTATCTATCTATCTATATCGTGTGTTTATCTATCTATCTATCTTTCTATCTTATCTATATCGTTGTGTTTATCAATCTATCTATCTATCTATCTCTCTATAGTTGTGTTTATCTATTATCTATCTATCTATCTATCTATATCGTTGTGTTTATCTATCTATCTATCTATCTATCTATATCGTTTGTGTTTATCTATCTATCTATATCTTATCTTGTGTTTATGCTATCTATCTTATCTATCTATCTATCTATTCTATCTATATCGTTTGTGTTTATCTATCTATCTATTATCTATCTATCTATCTATATCGTTGTGTTTATCTACTACTCTTAATTATCTTATCTATATCGTGTGTTTTGTTTACCTACCTATCTATCTATCTATCTATATCGTTGTGGTTTTGTTTTACCTACCTATCTATCTTATCGTTTTGTTTATTATTATCTATTTCTGTCGAAAATATCTATCTATCTCAGTCTGTTCAAAACTAAATCTAAACAAGAAATATGAAAATTTCTATAAATAAACAAGAATTAAACGACAAATTTTCTTTCGAATGGAAAAAAAAATAATAAACAAGAATTAAGACAAAAATGCACCCCTCCCCTCAAATAGGCGCCGATACGATAGTTGGGGTTGTTATTTGAGTTGGTTGTTTTCTTTCAAGTAACACCGCTCTAGCGGTAATAGTTGGGGTTGGTATTTGATACGTCACCGAACAGCAAATTTGGAGGCAGGGGACCGGGACGAACTTCCTCATAGAGTACCAAAAAAGGCACTAGAAATTATTTTTACTATAAAAATTCGTTTGAAAAGATTGTTATCATAAAAATGCATCGGAAATGATTTTTAAAATAAAAATGCGTTAGAATGATTTTTACTACAACAAAATCCATTGGGATTGATTTTTTACCATAAAAATGCATTAGAAATGATTTTTACTATAAAATGCATTGGACTGATTTTTAGTATGAAAATGCATTAGAAATGATTTTTACTATAAAATGCATAGGACAATGATTTTTAGTATGAAAATGCATTAGAAATGATTTTTAGTATGAAAATGCATTAGAAATGATTTTTACTATAAAAATGCATAGGACAATGATTTTTAGTATGAAAAATGCATTAGAAATGATTTTTAGTATGAAAATGCATTAGAAATGATTTTTATGTATGAATGCATTCGAAATGATTTTTTTACATAAAAATGCATTAGAATGATTTTTACTATGAAAATGCATTGGAAATGATTTTTACTATAAAAATGCATTGGAATGATTTTTAGTATGATGCATTAGAAATGATTTTTTACCATAAAAAATGCATTGGAAATGATTTTTACTATAAAAAATGCATTGGAAATGATTTTTACTATAAAATGCATTGGAAATGATTTTAAGTATGAAAATGCATTAGAAATGATTTTTACCCATAAAAATGCATTAGAAATGATTTTTACTAGAAAATGCATTGGAAATGATTTTTACTATAAAAAATGCATTGGAAATGATTTTTTAGTATGAAAATGCATTAGAAATGATTTTTACCATAAAAATTGCATTAGAAATGATTTTTATTATGAAAATGCATTAGAAATGATTATTATGAAAATGCATTTGAAATGATGTTATAAAATACATTGGAAATGATTTTTTACTATAATGCATTGGAAATGATTTTTACTATAAAAATGGATTGGAAATATTTTTTCTATAAATGCATTGGAAATTATTTTTTCTTTAAAAATGCATTGGAAATTATTTTTTTCTTTAAAAATGCATTGGAAATGCTTTTACTATGAATAGTGATTGGGCTCGTTTTTCTTGAGGAACCAGTTTTCCCTAAACACTGCCTATATCCGTTATTTTTGTTGGGAATCTTCTGCTGGCTACGTTTATCACCAAAGAAAGAAATATCAATAAAAAGCAAAAAGACAAGGTATTTAATTTATTTTCATATCATGAATTTTATTATATATGTACAAAAGAAATGGACTTTTATTGCGGAAAAATCTGATAATTCGTATTTAAAAAAACGAACAAAGAAAAAAATGTGAAATTGCCATTTTTATCTTTGCCCTTAATTTTCATTTCTAATAATTTTCATTTTTAATAGAATAAAATACAGAATTTTATGTTGGAAAAAAGAAAAAAAAGATTTTAGGACTCAGAACTGTAGCGATGTTGGTAATAAAGGACTATTTGCTCGTAAATTCCTACCATAAAATAAACTGAACCCCCATTTTATGTCCATGTTTTTGCAATAAATGTTTTATTTTTCTTGCACCCGTTATGTTACAATACTAAATATATTTCCTTTATTTATTCTAATATTCACTTCAGTGTGTATATTCTAAAAGCTTTTATTTTGTGAGAATGCTTAGTTTTAAAGTGGGGGTTCGTTTTTACTAGGTACCACCAATTTGACCCTGTGAAATTTACCCCCCCCCCTATATTTAACACAATGAAACTTACAGAAAATTTAATATTTTCTTGAAAAATTTTTTTCCATTTTAAAGAAAAAACATAAAATAAACTCCTGATGATTTTTACAAATTTTTTTAATCATACGGAAATAATGAAAATTATGATTGAAAAACAATGTTTTCATTTTTGCACTGTTAAATCAACTGAAATTTAACGTAGCTAAAAACAAGTTACGATAAGAGGATTTTTTAAAAATTCTATGAAAAATCAATTAATAATCTGATTTTCACGAAAATTTCCATAAATGTTTACCATTGGATGTAAATACATCTGAAATCGTTTTTTTTCTAAAATATATTAGGGGAAATATTTTTTTACGAGGTCTATTCCCCCCCCCCTATTTTATTTTATGAGATAAAAAATGACGCGTCAGAAAATTTTTTTTTTCTTTTTTTCTATAAAGATAAGAGTCTGAATAACTATATCAATGAAATTGTATGAATGTACGAGGTGTAGTTTTTTGAGGAAATTAATGAAATCGGAAATAAAAAGTCAAAAAAAATGTCATAATTTAATATTTGAAAACTTTTTTTTGCTTTTATAATTGGTATGTACTATATTCTATTAAATTGTCAAAAATAATAAAAATTTTAAGAATTAATTTTTAAAAGATTTTCAAATCTTTGTGTGATTAATATTTTATTTTCTGCGTGAAATAAATTAATTTTTTTTTTCCTGTGTCAAAATCGAATTTTTCACGGATATTTAAAAATATGAATTTTATAATTCAGGTGCACTAAACATTGGTCCGATACGAGCTCGATTAATATTTTTAAAAGAATTTGTAATTTTTATTGTTAAATAGTAATGTGTGATCCTTAGAATGTACGGAAGAGCATTGCTGACATATTTGTTTTACAAAGAGACGAGACGCTTCTAAGTAACCGAAGTTTGTTCCTGTTAGGCTAACAGTGTTAGCGTGAAAAAAATTATTTTATTTAACTTTTTTCAATAATTAAAATAAAAAGTAAGTATAATAGATTATTTTATCAGCTTTTCTCTTAGAAAAAATATTCAAATTTTCATTCCATACTTTTACGGGTTAATCGTAAAAGGGAAATAATTTGTAACTTTTCTGTCTATATTACGGTCTGAAAATTACCCTTTCGCATGTAATATGGGCAGGTTTGTTTATTTTTTAAGATAACGATGTAATTTTTCCCAATCGGATAATTTGATCTTTGAATTAACTATTTTTCTTTGTAACAACACTGTACGATCTTTTTTTTAACGAGATTTTTGATAAACAATGTTCGGAAATATCTATTTCCGTTTTATTCAAGATGTCCTAAACGGTTTGGTGGTACCTAGTTTTTACACTTCAATTTTTTACTCGTAAATTCCTACCATAAAATGCTCAAGTCTAATTTTATGGCAGGAATTTACGAGTAAAAAGCTGAAGATTACTTTCTGTTGTTGGTATTTCTTTTCTTTATGGCTTTGGTACTCTAAAATAAAAACGTCAGATTTTAATCATCGTCGACGAAAAAACAAAATTACGGCCATAAAAAGAGGATCCAATTTATGCCTAAATTGTAAAACGAGCCCCCACTTTAAAACTAAACATTCTCACAAAATAAAAACTTTTAGAATATGCACATTGAAATAAATATTAAAATAAATAAATAAAATATATTTTGTATTAACTGGTGCAAGAAAAATAAAACATTTAATACAAAAACACGGACATAAAATGGGGGTTCAGTTTATTTTATCGTAGGAATATACGAGGAAATAGTCCTTTATTATCGCGATGTTTTAGTTTTCGTAAATGTTTAATATTGGCAATATCACCCAACTTTTCTTCTAAGGTATGGTGACCCAAAAGTGTAATGATGTTTTTGTTTATGTTTTTATATTTTAATGCATGCTTTTTCTTTACTCCTGTAAACAATTGAATTTTCCAAGACTCCATAGAAAAATATTGTCCCATGAAAAACTATACAGATATAATTATCCGATTTTAATGAAATTTTCAGTGTTGAATTATCAATGAATTAATTTTATATTATTATTCCCTGATTTTTTTTCCAATCTTTGACAGTGTTTACGGCCATGTTTACAATACATTTGAGCAAAATTGACTGGAAAAATTGTTTAAAATTATTAAGGATAAAGTGCAATATTGTTTTTTTTAATGATGCTCATTATGTTACTACTTTTCGACTTAGACAAAAAATAGACCTTAAATAATCGATTTAATTAATCTTAATTCGTTTTTAAAATGAAAATAAGAACATTTTGACAGTGCCTATAAAAATACATAAAGAAGATATATTTAATAGAGCAAAATTACGGAAGCCCAAATAGGAAACAAGATTATTGAAATTGCATTTTCTATTTTTCTCCAAAAAATATTTTTAAAATTTTCAAATCCAAGTGTATTATTGGTATGCAAAATATAAAAAAAACCTCCTCTAGTATTTGAACTTGGGTCATCTGGTCCATTTCCTATAACAATAACCATTACACTACTAGTACCTCCCTCCTTCGCAATACTGAAGCACCTGTCAGTGGAGATTAAAATACATTAACTGCTTTCCCAGCAATATGATAAAATCTCCTCCCCCAAACTAACTGGTATCCTGGGTATGGCGCTAAACTGCATACAGTATTGAGGCTCTTTTTTTGTAGCTCTAGGGAGTATGGAGTCAATTTGTTGCCATTACTCCTATGTCCACTCTGACCTGGAGTGGTATTACCTGTGAGAACTGAGGGCTTTAAATCTTTCAGCAGATGTATCATAAAGCTTAACTCAGGAAATCTTTAAAGGACACAATAAAACATATCAGAAATTTGGGTTATCTGCCCATTTTAGTTCCTGGAATCAGATGCCAGGGGTAGAGCCCTATAAATCTTCAGAAAAGATCCCGCAGGAACAAGGAGCAGTGATTTTAGGGGTCCTGTGACGTGGAACACTTTGGCATTTAATTAAAGTCCTTGTGGTGTTACTATACAATATTACTGACACTGCTGTAGCTTTAAAAAAATTTATGACCAGGTGGTTTTAGTGGTCATGTGACTTGCAACACTTCATTTTGACATTTTCTTAAAATCCATATCGTGTTACTATTCAATATTACTGACATGGCTATAGCTTGAAAGATTTCCCATTTTTCTCTGAATGTTTGAGATGAGGCTTGATGATTAGTATTATCTGTGTTATTTGGACTAATGTCCTCATCTTTATTGTTATCTGTACAATGTTTCGGGCGATATACCCTCCGGCCTTCTTCAGGTATTTCTTGTCAGACTCAGGAACCTTCTCAGACTCAGGAACCTTCTTTTCAAACTTGGGAACTTTCTTGTCATAGTCGGGAACCTTCTTGTCTGCCTGACGTCTAACTGAAAACTGGGGACTCAAAAGGTCCCACGTGACTTCACATATTTGGCGGGCTTCTGTAATTTTCCATGGAAGGACCCGGCCATGATATGAAAAGGGTCATCCCCTCAGAATTACAGGGGATTGACAATAATCTTATGCAACTGCATATGTAACACTATTCTTTGAAATATTTATATTATACTTTCTGAATAGTATCAATGATTCCATCCCAGTTAAATCAAGATCATTATACTTTTTACATACTAAACTATTTGCAATAGCTCTTAAATATGCATATCAAACTTTGTAATAATTGAATTATCATACTGTGGTATATCCACAGGCCCTTCTGGATGGTGAACTGATAAATTAATTTTAATCAAAGTTTATTGCTCTTTCGAAGTGTCTTGAGAATAAGCTAGATGGGAGCTGCACAAGAATGCTGCATGCAGTCTTGAACAAGTCGTGGAAACAGCACCCCACAAGGAAGCAGCTGTATGGTCACCTGCCCCCCCCCAATCTCACAAACTATCCGAGTGAGACGGAGAAGGCATGCAGGGCGCTGCTGGAGAAGCAAGGATGAACTCATAAGCGACGTTCTCCTGTGGAAGCCAACACATGGACATGCAAGTGTGGGGCACCCAGCAAGGACCTACATTGACCAGATATGCGAAGATGCTGGTTGCTCCACAGAGGAACTCCCAGGTGCAATGAATGATAGGGAAGGTTGGTGAGAGATTGTCATGGATATCCGTGCTGCATGCGCGACATGATGATGATGATTGCTCTTTAATCAGATCCAAACAAGATTACAACTGTTTCATATATGCAGCAAGAAAATAATACATAAAAGATCTGAACACTGTACACCACCCTCCGCCCTGTCAGCTGGGGCGTTAGAATGCACCGACTACACCTCTGCAGAGGGTTAAGACACCCCCAATGGGGCCACCTGTTGGCCGTGGGTGGCAACTCGTGATGCTTAAGGATAGAACCCAGGTGGCTGAGCAGTCCATGACTTGCAATATTCACCTTTAGGCTTTTCTTGGGCTAGACGGGCGGTCGGAGAGGCCCCCTCCGATCAATCGGCTGGCCACATCAAGCCCTAGCATCTATATGATTGCCCCAACCCTATTGCCCTTATGGCAACCCCCAATCCTTCTTATTATATGGGTACTAGAAGGTGGTGGCTGGGGGTCTACATGTCCTGGGAATGACGTTAAACTCTATCTGATGGTGAGGTTCCAGTTCTGAAGGTTTGGGGAATGTGGAGCACCCCATCATCACCATTGCTCCCTGGTCCACTCTGACCTAGAGTGGTAGTACCTGTTAGGGTCTCATCTATGGGTTAAATAGAAAAACATAAGTTTATAAACAAAATTGTATTATGCATTAAGAATGAATTTATTTCATAACTTAGTCGGCATTAAATGACCCACCGGGGTTGATATGCCGTAAAACAAACCAAAACAAACCAAACCTGTACACCACCAAGGCCTAAGACTGATTGTAGGTACCTTTCCAACCTTACCTATAAAAAGTCTATATCTAGAAGCCAATGAACTCCCACTAGCATTAATAGATAAAAGAGCTGAACACTGTACACCACTAAGGTTTAACACTGACCTTAGGTGCCTTTCAAACTCCTCTTGTAGAAAGTCTATAGACAGAAGCCCATGAACCCCTCTGAGCAATAATACATAAAAGAGCTGAACACAATTCACCACCAACATGTAGAATGTCTATCCAGAAGCAAATGAACCTCCACTAGCATTGGGATAAAAAAAAGCTGGCACTGAAATAATACTTAAAACTTTCATTATGCCCAACAAACCCAACTTAGTATTATCTGCGTTAATTGGACTATTGTCCCCATGTTTATTGTTATTTGTACAACGTTTTTGCCGATATGCCCTCTGGCCTTCTTCAGGTATTTCTTGTCGGACTCGGGAACCTTCTTGGACTCGGGAACCTTCTTTTCGAAGTTGGGAACTTTCTTGTTGCTATGGTTAGTGGAATGAGAACAGGATACCCCGTGGACTAAATAAAGGGTTAGGTTCAAAGTTCCGTGATGGCTCCCGATTACGACAAGAAAGTTCCCGAGTTTGAAAAGAAGGTTCCAGAGTTCGAAAAGAAGGTTCTTGAGTCAGAGAAGGTTTCTGAGTCCAACAAGAAATACCTGAAGAAGGCCAGAGGGCATATCGGCCGAAACGTTTTACAAATAACAATGAAGATAGTGACAATATTCCAAATAATGCAGATAATACTAATCATCAAGCCTCATCTCAAACATTCAGAGAAATAGTAATTGTGTTTTCTATCCATAATAAAAACTTGGTGTACAGTGTTCAGCTTTTTTATCTATTATTGCTAGTGTGAATTCATTGGCTTCTCTATATAGACTTTTTATAGGAGAGGTTGGAAAGGTACCTACGGTCAGTTTTAGGCCTTGGTGGTGTACAGGTTTGGTTTGGTTTGTTTTACAGCATATCAACCTCGGTGGGTCATTTAATGCCGACTAAGTTGTGAAATAAATTCATTCTTAATGCATAATACAATTTTGTTTATAAACTCATGTTTTTCTATTTAACCCATAGATGGGACCCTAACAGCCTCATCTCAAACATTCAGAGAAATAGTAAACCCAACTTATAATTGTGTTTTCTATCCATAATAAAAAAAGAAAAAAAACATTAAGCCAGACAATCTAGAAATCAAAGGACTCTTCAATGAAATCCAAATAGACATGACTCAAAAACATGAATCCATCAAATCAAAAACTGACCATTGTACAATCAACCAATCAATAATCATAGTAAAATTAAAACAATTCTTCCGCCCTGTCGGCTGGGGCGTTAGAATGCACCGACTGCACCCCTGCAGAGGGGTAAGACTCCCCCAATGGGGCCACCTGTTGGCTGTGGGTGGCGACCCGTGATGCTTAAGGATAGAACCCAGGTGGATGAGCAGTTCATGACTTGCTATACTCCACTTTGGCCCTATCTTGGGCTAGACGGGCGGTCGGAGAGGCCCCCTCCGATCAATCAGCTGGACGCGTCAAGCCCTAGCTCCTATATGATTTTCGCAACCCTCTTGCCCTTATGGCAAGCCCTAACCACTTTTTATCATATGGGTGCTAGAAGGCAGTGGCTGCAGGTCTACATGTCCTAAGAATGACATTAAACTCTATCTGATGGTGAGGTTCCAGTTTTGGAGGTTTGGGGAATGTGGAGCACCCCTTCATCCCCATTGCTCCCTGGCCCACTCTGACCCGGAGTGGTAGTACCTGTTAGGGTCCCATCTATGGGTTAAATAGAAAAATGTATTTATAAAAAAATTGTATTATCCAATAAGAAATTTATTTCAAAACTTTATCGGTATTAAATGACCCACTGAGGTTGATATGCCGTAAAACAAAATAAACCAAACCAAAACAATTCTTCAAAACCAAAACAACCCCTATGACTCACTGTTAAGAATATCTACTCATCAAAAACTATATATAGTGAACACCTACAAAATTATTCTGATTGGTTGAAACATGGAAACAGGAAAGGATGTGCAGCCATCCATAAAAAATTAAATTCTATGAAATACCACCCAAATAAAATGTCTAAATTTCCACCATTGACTTAGTCTTTGATATTATAATCTCCAGAAAACACCAAAATTTCCTTATTTTTTACCAATTCCATATTAGTCCTAACAGCATTAAAAGAACAAAGAAATAACTGACATACTTAGTAACAAAATATCAAATAATTCAATAATATTTTTTTTAAGTTTCTGTTTGTTTTTCAATGTATTAATAATACCTGTTCTGTATTTACAGATATCAAATGCAGTGGAGGACAAAAATCTTGAAAAATAAAAAAAGAAGACTGACGAGAAAACCAATTCTTGCATGGTGTGTGGACTTACTTATTATCCGAGTTTGCATTAAGTATTTGAATTCAAGAAATTAAAGAAGAGAATCATTGCTCTTGAAAAAACTGTAATCATCATTTTTAATAAATTCACATTTCAAATTATACATGCAACTACTCTAGAGAAGAAACCCTACTCTTATCAAGTGAGCATATGTCATTTCACCTTGGAGACAAACAATTTTCTTGGGAAGATTGTGAATCAGCATTACACCCAGTTCACATTTGAAAATAGACATGCAAGCTCACACTGTCAAGAAACCCTTTTCTTGTGACATTTGTGGCTCAGCCTTTTCCTACAATGCACATTTTAAAAGACATTTGCAAAGACACACTGGAGAGAAACCATTTTCTTGTGAAGTGTGCGAATCAGCCTTTTCATGTAATTCAACTTTGAAAATACACATGCGGACACATACTGGAGAGAGACCATTTTTTTGTGACGTTTGTGGATCAGCCTTTTCATGTAATTCTACTTTGAAAATACACATGCGGACACATACTGGAGAAAAACCATTTTCTTGTGAAGTTTGTGGGGCAGCTTTTTTTAAAAATTCAAATTTAAAAGACCACATAAAAACACACACTGGAGAGAAACCATTTTCTTGTGAAGTTTGTGGATCTGCGTTTTCAGTTAATTCAACATTGAAAGTCCACATGCGAATACACACTGGCGAGAAACCTTTTTCATGTGAAATATGTGAATCAGCTTTTTCACATAAAGGAAATTTGAAAATCCACATGCGAACACACACTGGAGAAAAAAAATTCTCTTGTGAAATTTGTGGGTCGGCTTTTTTAAAAAATTCAAATTTGAAAGACCATATAAAAACACACACTGGAGAGAAACCATTTTCTTGTGAAGTTTGTAGATCTGCATTTTCACAAAATTCAACTTTGAAAATACACATGCGAACACATACTGGAGAGAAACCATATTCTTGTGACGTTTGTGGATCAGCCTTTACCCACAATGCATATTTGAAAAGACATATGCAAACACACACTGGGGAAACATTTACTTGTAAGATTTGTGGGTCAGCTTTTTTACAACATTCAAATTTGAAAGACCACATGCTAACACACATTAGAGAGAAACCATTTTCTTGTGAAGTCTGTGGAGGTGCATTTTCAGTTAATTCAACTTTGAAAAGACACATGCAGATACATACTGGAGAGAAACCATTTTCTTGTGAAGTTTGCAGATCAGCATTTTCACGTAGTTCTGATTTAAAAAGACACATACGAACACACACTGGGGAGAAACCTTTTTCTTGTGAAGTTTGTGGATCAACATTTTCATGTAAATCAAATCTGAAAGTACACTTGCAAACTCACACTTAAAATAATGAAATACCAGAACCTTAAGAATGACCTTAAACAACTTAATCATTGAAAGAAATTAACATGATACCTGTTGTGGTACAGGTAATTGGGTTGTTCAAGCATAAATTTTTAAAAATACCATGACACAATACCTGGTAAAGCTACCTCCTATAAAGTATAAATAGCAGCTATAACAGGAAGATCCCTTATCCTAGAACAAGGAAGGAGCCCATTAGTTTCTTTAAAACAAAATTTACAAAAAAAAACAATTTTCTTGAGAATTCTTCTATATGACTGATGATACTTAACAGTTTAATAGGCTTTATATTTCTTCTTTATTATTAAATGTTGTAATGAAATTCTTTGTTAAAATATATTCTATAAGGTTCTTTTGTCAAGTTTAACTCCACAATCAACACTACTAAATGACTAATGATACCAAACAGTTTCATAGACTTTCTATTTCCTGTTTATTATTAGATGTTGTAATGAAATTCTTTGTTAAAATATATTCTAAAGGTTCTTTTGTCAAGTTTAACTCCACAATCAACACTACTAAATGACTAATGATACCAAACAGTTTCATAGACTTTCTATTTCCTGTTTATTATTAGATGTTGTAATGAAATTCTTTGTTAAAATATATTCTAAAACATTCTTTTGTCAAATTATACTCCACAATCAACACTACTAAATGACTTATGATACTGAAAAGTTTGATAGACTTTCAAAAATTATTTATAATTTTGATTTATTTGCTATACTGTTCTCTTTAACTGGACTTTTTCCTCTATTGCCAATATCCACATGACAGTGTCCATATCCAAAAAATATGAAAGGTAATAAAGGTTTTGTTTTTATAGTATATTCAAAGCATTATTTGTAATTGAATAAGTTGTTTTTTGAAGGCAGCGGAAAAATGCGTTGTATGTTGGAAAAACATATTTATTTATTTCTTTTGTTGTTTTTTTTTTTTTTAAACATACTTAATATTTTTGGACAGAGTCCATCATCAGAGTAGTTAGAAGTGTTCATCCCATTCATATTTGGTAAAAATCAACATTTGATATTAATACGTTGATGAACGCTGAAATTGAAATTTGAAAGTTCAGCTAAGTTTGTGAATTTCCATGTTGTTAAAGTTCCGACCGTGTGTTCAGCGCGAATGTTTGAAAATCCTTTAAAATTTTTTTTTTTCTTTCTGTTACTATAAAATAGCCTCGCCCAGCGTTCATCAACGTATTAATATCAAATTTTGATTTTTACCAAACATGAATGGGATGAAAACTTCTTACTACTCTGATGATGGACTTTGTCCAAAAATATTAAGTATGTTTAAAAAAAAAAAAAACAACAAAAGATATAAATAAATATGTTTTTCCAACATACAACAATTTTTTCTGCTGCCTTCAAAAAACAACTTATATGAAGTAATGTTTTTCAGATTTTTAGAAATAAATTATATTTCTTTCATCCACTCAACTTTGTCTTTTTTGTGTTTTTCTTTATTTTTGATTTTGTCAGAAATTTTTTGTAATAATATTTGTATAGTTTTTTAATAAAGAGTTTTCTATGGGTTTACCTATTTTTTTGTAAGCCTTTCAAGTGTCTCTTGTTTCGTATTTTTTGTACGAAAACAAATGGTAAAGGGAGGCACCTGTTGCTAGCTTTGGGGCTGGAATGTCATGTGGCCTCCCAAATTCTTCCTCTTTGAAATCGCCCTCCGAACGCACAGGTCGTACTGACAGCAGCAGAGATACTGTTAAGCCCCCTTTGGAAATGGGAGGCTAGGCGCGACGTGACCATGCGTTTTTTGGTTTTCCTGGCTACCGTAGCGCTGAGAGGTAAAATTCCTTAGTGGCTGGAAGACGGACATTGGCCGGTTTATCGAAAAACCCTGTTCAAGTTTTTTACCCTTGAAGGATGAAAAACCAGTTATTCACTTCCTTTGACGAGAAAGGTCGCAGGCCTCACATATTATCCAAAACCTCGGAAGAATCCCTTTGAAGAAAATACGGATGGTGAGTAAAAACTACTGAAAGTTTGTCTTTCAGCTTGATTTATCAGAGACATTTGAAAGGACTCTTTGTGAATTATTTTGGACCTCTCCTGTGAGAGAGTATAATTTTTAAAAGGGTATTTTATTTTAGACCCTTTCTACAGTAAGTTTTTTCTTTCTTTTTTTTTATATACTTTTGTATGAAGTATTTTTTGTATTTTTGTTACCCTACCCCTAAATCGTTATTTAGTCGTGCATAGGGAAATATATGCAAGTTTGTTTGTTTAAATTTTCTGTATTTCATTTTTGCCTCCTTTATGGAGATTATTTGTAAATAAATTCTTTTTTTCCTCAAGCAAGACCTTTCCTAATTTCTTTTTTCCCCAACCCCTTTTTATTAACGACACCATTTTTTGTTTTTTCGTTCGCATTTTTCTGGACGAGAAACATTCCGACAATTTGAAAATACCCATTGACAGCTATCAAAGTAACATGCTCCATCCTAAAAAGATCCTTAGGATACAAATACTATTTATAAAGAAATCAAGTGTTAGCCCTGGGAGAGGGGCCCTTGACTTCTAGAAATTCCTACAAGAAAATAAAACAAAAAAGTGAGAGACCCTTTTCTTGTGAAGTGTGTGGATCTGCATGTCCATTTAATTTGTGTTTGAAAAGGCATATGCAAATCTTAAGACAAATCTTTCTTTCTCAAAAGAACTTTATTCATTAATTATATAGAGGTTGGTCTTTTGAGAATGTGAATTTCAAAATGTTTTAAGAGATATTGGTTTGGTTTGTTTTGTTTTACAGCATTTCAACCTCAGTGGGTCATTTAATGCCGATAAAGTTTTGTAATAAATTCATTCTTAATGGATAATACAATTTTTTTATCAACTCATGTTTTTCTATTTAACCCATAGATGGGACCCTAACAGGTACTACCACTCTGGGTCAGTGGACCAGGGAGCAATGGTGATAAAGGGGTGCTCCACATTCCCCAAACCTCCAAAACTGGAACCTCACCATCAGATAGAGTTTAACGTCATTCCCAGGACATGTAGACCCGCAGCCACCGCCTTCTAGCACCCATATGATAAAAAGGGGTTGGGGCTTGCCATAAGGGCAATAGGGTTGGGAAAATCATATAGGTGCTAGGGCTTGATGTAACCAGCCAATTGATCGGAGGAGGCCTCTCCGACCGCCCGTCTAGCCCAAGATAGGGCCAAAGTGGAGTATTTTTAAAAGAAATCTGTATGTTGTATATTTGCTATACTCAATAAATTGGCGTTGTTTCTATTTTGAATATCTTCTTTTCTTTTTAACATTTATTCCTGTTTATTGTTGAATATTTTTATGGCCTTCTTTGTTAAAATATAACTTTCTTTCTTAAAATGTATTCTGGAATGTTTTTATGTCTTGTTTATTGTTATTCTTTATTAAAATATATTCTAAAATATTCTTTTGTCAAATTATACTCCACCCTGTTGGCTGGGGTGTTAGAATACACCGACTGCACCTCTGCAGAGGGGTAAGACTTCCCCAATGGGGCCACCTGTTCGCCGTGGGTGGCGACCCGTGATGCTTAAGGATAGAGCCCAGGTGGATGAGCAGTTCATGACTTGCAATACTCCACTTTAGCCCTATCTTGGGCTAGACGGGCGGTCAGAGAGGCCCCCTCTGATCAATTGGCTGGTCACATCAAGCCCTAGCACCTATATGATTTTCCCAACCCTATTGCCCTTATGGCAAGCCCCAACCCCTTTTTATCATATGGGTGCTAGAAGGCGGTGGCTGAGGGTCTACATGTACTGGGAATGACGTTAAACTCTATCTGATGGTGAGGTTTCAGTTTTGGAGGTTTGGGGAATGTGGAGCACCCCTTAATCACCATTGCTCCCTGGTCCACTCTGACCCGGAGTGGTAGTACCTGTTAGGGTCCCATCTATGGGTTAAATAGAAAAATGTATTTATAAAAAAATTGTATTATCCATTAAGAATTGATTTATTTCAAAACTTTATTGGCATTAAATGACCCACTGAGGTTGATATGCCGTAAAACAAAACAAACAAACAAATCCACAATCAACACTACTAAATGACTAATGATACCGAACAGTTTGATAGACTTTCAAAAATTATTTCATCGTCTTGATTTATTTGCTGTAGTCTTTTTATTAACTGCACTTTTTTTTATTTCTAATATCCTCATATCAATGCCAGTGTACAGAAAATATGAAAGTTCATGTTTATTTTTCTTTTAGGAATAAATCAAAATTTTGTTGCATAGCCCTTCCTCACTGGCACTAAATAATTATAATGTTGCATACCTCTTTCTTTAATTCTATTTCTTGGCCGTCTTTAGTATTCTGATCGTCTTTGGTATTTCTTCTATCATCTTGACTTGGTCTGGAATCTTCTAAGGTCTGGATTTCTCTTGGGGACTTCGGGTCTGGTCTTCTATTAGGGATTTCTCCTTATCAGAAGCCCTGTGTCATTGTTAGTTTTTAGATAATAAACACAAAACTTCAATTTACTTTTGATCTTATTTTATTGTTAAATCCCCACCAGACATCTGCTAATTAACATAGCACGCGTATGCAGAGTGAGTCACAGTTTGGCAGTACATCTTCACTGCCTGACGTCCAACTGTAAAATGGGGACTCAAAAGGTCCCACGTGACTTCACATATTTGGTGGGCTTCTGTAATTTTTCATAGAAGGACCCGGCCATGGTATGAAAAGGTTCATACCCTCAGAATTACAGGGGACCGACAATAATCTTATGCAACCGCATAGATTATGTAACAATTTCTTTCATCAACAAAATTTAGTTTTGTTGGAATATTTGGATATAAGATGTGCTCTAATTCCCCACCTTGATTTATAGATTAGCCAAAGTCACGTGAGTTGTTCCTGCAGCCAATCACATAACATACTTTGTAGAAGACACACTATTTAACCACCACCCACCAATTGCGCTCACTGAAGATGGACATAGGATTACTTTATCTTTACCAATAATCAGGAAGGACTTATACAATTATCAGAGTAACTGTTGCTTAGCCTCTTCATTGTCACTAAATAATTATAATGTTGCATACCACTTTCTTTAATTCTATTTCTTGGTCATCTTTAGTATTCTGATCGTCTTTGGTATTTCTTCTATCATCTTGACTTGGTCTGGAATCTTCTAAGGTCTGGACTTTCTTTTGCTATGTTCTTGCTGGCTGGTCGTCCTGGATTCATTTCTTAGTCATGTTACAAAGACATTCATCAACCACAAGAACATATTACATATACAAACTTTTATTTCCTTAACTATACATTTAATGTAACTAAATATCTGACTAACATAGCGCGCGTGAGTTCCAGTTTAGACAGAGCATAAAATGGCCGACTGCTCTGCCTGACGCCTAACTGCAAACTGGGGACCCAACAGGTCCCACGTGACTTCACATATTTTTGACGGTCTTCTGTAATTTTCCATGGAAGGACCCGGCCATGGTATGAAAAGGGTCATCCCCTCAGAAATACAGGGGATTGACAATAATCTTATGCAACCGCATAGATTATGTAACATAACCAAATGATTCATTATCAAAGGACTCTTTACCAGGAACTGGGAACTCTTTACCAAAGGAATAAAAAGATTTATTATTGAGGGACAATTTACCAGGGATCCAAGCGCTCCTGCTTTAAGGCCAAAGGATGGCCCATAAAAACTTAACAAGTTTAAAATAGTGCCAAAATGTTGAGTCTTCAGTGATATTGGTGGGGATTTCTATTCTATAAAAATGGATTGCCAGTATTTTTTAATATACAAATTCATTGCACTTATTATTTTAGAATTTGTTTTTCTATAAAAATGCAAACACAGGTCAATTATTTATTCATCTTATGTGTGCTGATCAATTCCTCTAAATAAGCGAGCTATTTAAACCGTGTTTTTTTCTACACCACCCTCAACATACTTTAATGTGACTTTCTCACCAATATTGATGTCCTTAAACAGAGCAGGGGTCAAATAATTATCCATCTTATGTGTGCTGATCAATTCCTCTAAATAAGTGAGCCACACAAAGCCAACCGCACACCAGGAGGTGCCCAACAAGCCTTCCATACAAGGAAAACACTATCCGTCGCGTAACGACACTGGGAGCTTCTGGAACTATGCTTCCACCGCAATTTATCACTGTAAGGGTTAATTAAATGGCGATTGCCAATTGTTTAAAAAAAGGAGGGAGTAAAAATTCTAAAAATGTAATAACAGAACTAACAGACGCTGAATTCAAAATTGAGCGCCAAAATAAGAAGTGGGAATTCTTAGAAGGAGGAGAATTCAGTTTTGAGGATCACAGACAAGTAATCGTCATGCAACAAGTTAGCTCCATAATCGGGAAGTGAAATAAGACAAAATATGAACTTTTAAAACAAGAACAAATGAAAAGGACTTTGCCCGGTATCATGTACTACATTTTGTAACTTTATTTTAATACAAATTGTTTATTTAAATATGACATCGTTGTTTCTCCATTTTGTTGAATCATGTTTGATGCTAGTGGGATGTGTACAACATCTATATATAACATACGACCTACTGTAATAATACTCTTGCTGCACGCGTCACCAAATGTAATAATACGGAGTTTGCTGCACGCGGCTCTAAATGTAATACGATGTTGGTCGGGGTGCCAAATGTAATACTATGATCTGGTCACGGGACCAAATGTAATACTATGGTGGTCGCGGCAACAATCTAACGCGATGGGTGTTCTTTGACCCACAGGAAAGTTGAAGTGCTTGTTCCGGGCTGTACCTGAAAATGACCAAATTCACCAAGGTTGTTCCACAATTAACACGAACGCGTTTTTAACAATAAAAGACCTTTATTAATCATACAGTGATTAAAAATCATGTACAACCACAAAGGGGTATCGAGTTGAAGTTGAGTCGGTATTTTGTGGACTGACTGGCGATATATGCTGGGTTCTGATTCAAATTCAGGACTTTGAGTAACAAGATGACAAAGCAAAGGCTGTGAGACGGAGCTATCAATCTGGCCAAGAACCAGCTATCCAATCTGGTCAAGGACCAGCTCTCCAATCTGGTCAAGAACCAGCTCTCCAATCTGCCTGGGACCCTTTTGGGTCCTCTTTTATGGGTTCAAAACCCCTGAATCCAGGGCTCTCATTGGCCAGCCAATCGAAACGCCGGACCAATGGCCCTACAGTGTAAATATCAGAAGGTGTACGAAACCCCACCCACGCGGTCGCATTTGATTGGACGGCCAATCAAAATCATGGCATTGGGTTACATATCTCGGAGGTGGGTAACAAGTCTCCGCCCCAGTTTTCTGATTGGTGAGGCACCTGATAATATTTTTGTTATTGGATAAATGGTCTTGTCAATTGCTATGATAATTCCCAGGAACTGGCCTAAGACCACCCGGGTAAATTGAGATTATCAACATTTTAAAGATTTAATCTTTAAACTGTTTTTGCTAAATAAATGTCCTTATCTTACACAGTCCCCACAAGAACAATAATAGATATGGATGTCATCAGTCATAAAAAGTCAGACATTCGTTTTTATACCAACCACTTTTAGCCTGGATAAAGTGGTTCCTATCTTTTGGAGTTTCCATGTAAATGATAATATGATAAAACAGACTTTTGCTTTACATCAACCTATTTCTGCCATTAGGATTGGTTTTGTTCAAAAATTGTTTATCATCTTGTTTCGACGCTACAAGAATGATAATATATATTTATATGAAAACATTTGTATAAACAAAAAGTCATTTGTGTTATATCAACCATCAACCGACTTTTAGCCATTAGAATTTCTTTGTGTTAGAGTAATTAATTTTATCTAGTGTTGACTTTACCACACCACTGACTTGTACTCTAATCTAAGTCGCTTGTACGATCCTAGACTCAATTGTTTTGTTTTAAGTATCCAGTCAGACATCGGATATCGCCAATCAGTCCATAACACTACAGTGTTATACCTACTACATCACGTTCCATCCCAACCGTCAATAGCCAGTCACCAGGCTCACTACTGGTGGGAAGGCGACTACTACATTACAGAAAATTATATTTTAACAATTTTATATATTTGTTTCTTTTACAATTTTTAAGTCACCCCAAGCATTATGATGATTAACAAGGTAGGCTGGCAGATCATTACTAGTGATTTTCATCCTTATTGGGTGCTCCATACTATTGACCTTATGCCAAACTTAGCTGAGATTATTAAATAACTATTTACAAAGTTTAGTCTAAGATTTAACTAAATCTCAGTTTCAATAGTCATTTACTAAGCATAGTTTAGTTTGACACAATGTCAGAATAATGAGGTACACAACGTTTATGGGGTACGTATCTAATGTCCCCTCTTAAACTAAAATTTATCTATTCTATGAATTCAGTTATCTCTTTTTTCTTTTTAAGCATCCTAAAAATGATCATTCCTTTGTTTGACACAAGGTCAGAATAATGAGGTACACAATTTCATGTTTATGGGGCACCTATCTAACACACCCTCATAAACTAAATTTATTTATTCTATTAATTCAGTTATCTTTTCTTTCTTTTTAAACATCCTTAAAAATGATCATTGCTTTGTTTGACACAAGGTCAGAATAATGAGGTACACAAGGTGATGTTTAGGGGTCATCTATCTAATGTCCCTTCTTAAACTAAAATTTATTTATTCTATTAATTCAGTTATCTTTTCTTTCTTTTTAAACACCCTAAAAATTATCAATGGTCTAATATTTCATAACAAAAAACAAAATTTGTTCAACCTTTAATGATTCTAATTTTTTTCAATTTAATTTTGCTGATTAATTTTGTAAGCATATATGCAACATTGTTGCTTGAAGGTATTTATTATGCAGATATTTCATCTTTTTAATTTGGTTTCTTCTTCTTCTTCTTCTTCCCACCATCCTCCTTCGATTATTTCTTTCTTACTTACTTTTTCTTTTTTCTTTCTTTCAGTATCTCTTAATTTTTCGATTGGTAAATAGTAGCACTATATGAAATGAAAACAGCCTCGGGTTGATAAGTCTATTATTCATATCGCATATCCTGGCAGTGCCCATCCCTATAACACAGTGGTTCCCAACCTTTTTCTATTTCTGCACCCTTAAAAGAGTTTTGCTCTGACCTCGCACCCCTACAATTTATATTTTTGTTCAAAAACATAGACTGTGAATCCATATTACAGTTTTATCAAAAGATCCTATATATTTTCCTCCCTGAATAATAATATGATGAGCAATCATGTTCTTCGACATGATGAAGGGTAATGATAATAATTATTATTATTGTAATCTGAGTCCTTCTGCTCATTTATAATGAACTAAACATCAGCAGCTTGTGGTAGGATCGTAGTGGTGAGAGAACCACTGAGCAGCTTAAAGAAGACAAAGAGTTCAAATATACTCAATTATATAAATGAATGGAATCTAATCTGATGTATAAATGAGGGGTTAGTTTACAACTTGGTTATAATACCAAAATGATCCCTCACTTTACACCCAAAAACAAAACAAAAACAGTTGAGGTTGATGTAACGACAATAGTTGATGTATCTATGAAAATACTTAACTCTTTGCCTACTAAATATTCCCCACTGCTGTACGAAATAGTTTTGATAGTTTTTACTTGTATGATTAGATATTTCGAGGTTCCTTATTTACTTCAGAAATAATTCTAATCAAATAAAGTCCTATTATTATTGTAATGTGAGTCCTTCTGCTCAATCATAATGAACTAATCCTCAGCAGTTTATGGTAGAATCGCAGTGATTTGAAAAACACTGTGATCAGCTTAAAATAGTCCTATTATTATTGTAATGTGAGTCCTTCTGCTCAATCATAATGAACTAATCCTCAGCAGTTTATGGTAGAATCGCAGTGGTTTGAAAAACACTGTGATCAGCTTAAAATAGTCCTATTATTATTGTAATGTGAGTCCTTCTGCTCAATCATAATGAACTAATCCTCAGCAGTTTATGGTAGAATCGCAGTGGTTTGAAAAACACTGTGATCAGCTTAAAATAGACAAAGAGATAAAATATACTCAATTATAGAAATGAATGGAATCTAATCTTATGAAGAAATGAGAGATCTGTTTACAACTTCGTTATAATTGTGGGGACATGACACATGACCCCTTTAACAAATTAGAAGGCACCCCAAGCAGTTTCCCCTGAAGCAAACAGACTGTTTCTGCACTCTGAACCTTAACCATCATCTTGTGGGGACATGACACATGACCCTTTAACAAATTAGAAGGCACCCAAGCAGTTTCCCCTGAAGCAAACAGACTGTTTCTGCACTCTGAACCTTAACCATCATCTTGTGGGGACATGACACATGACCCCTTTAACAAATTAGAAGGCACCCCAAGCAGTTTCCCCGGAAGCAAACAGACTGTTTCTGCACTCTGAACCTTAACCATCATCTGTGGGGACATGACACATGACCCTTTAACAAATTAGAAGGCACCCAAGCAGTTTCCCTGAAGCAACAGACTGTTTCTGCACTCTGAACCTTAACCATCATCTTGTGGGGACATGACACATGACCAACAAATTAGAAGGCACCCCAAGCAGTTTCCCCTGAAGCAAACAGACTGTTTCTGCACTCTGAACCTTAACCATCATCTTGTGGGACATGACACATGACCCCTTTAACAAATTAGAAGGCACCCCAAGCAGTTTCCCTGAAGCAAACAGACTGTTTCTGCACTCTGAACCTTAACCATCATCTTGTGGGGACATGACACATGACCCCTTTAACAAATTAGAAGGCACCCAAGCAGTTTCCCCTGAAGCAAACAGACTGTTTCTGCACTCTGAACCTTAACCATCATCTTGTGGGGACATGACACATGACCCCTTTAACAAATTAGAAGGCACCCCAAGCAGTTTCCCGAAGCAAACAGACTGTTTCTGCACTCTGAACCTTAACCATCATCTTGTGGGACATGACACATGACCCTTTAACAAATTAGAAGGCACCCAAGCAGTTTCCCCTGAAGCAAACAGACTGTTTCTGCACTCTGAACCTTAACCATCATCTTGTGGGGACATGACACATGACCCTTTAACAAATTAGAAGGCACCCCAAGCAGTTTCCCCTGAAGCAAACAGACTGTTTCTGCACTCTGAACCTTAACCATCATCTTGTGGGGACATGACACATGACCCCTTTAACAAATTAGAAGGCACCCAAGCAGTTTCCCCTGAAGCAAACAGACTGTTTCTGCACTCTGAACCTTAACCATCATCTTGTGGGGACATGACACATGACCCCTTTAACAAATTAGAAGGCACCCAAGCAGTTTCCCCTGAAGCAAACAGACTGTTTCTGCACTCTGAACCTTAACCATCATCTTGTGGGGACATGACACATGACCCCTTTAACAAATTAGAAGGCACCCCAAGCAGTTTCCCCTGAAGCAAACAGACTGTTTCTGCACTCTGAACCTTAACCATCATCTTGTGGGGACATGACACATGACCCCTTTAACAAATTAGAAGGCACCCAAGCAGTTTCCCCTGAAGCAAACAGACTGTTTCTGCACTCTGAACCTTAACCATCATCTTGTGGGGACATGACACATGACCCCTTTAACAAATTAGAAGGCACCCAAGCAGTTTCCCCTGAAGCAAACAGACTGTTTCTGCACTCTGAACCTTAACCATCATCTTGTGGGGACATGACACATGACCCCTTTAACAAATTAGAAGGCACCCCAAGCAGTTTCCCCTGAAGCAAACAGACTGTTTCTGCACTCTGAACCTTAACCATCATCTTGTGGGGACATGACACATGACCCTTTAACAAATTAGAAGGCACCCAAGCAGTTTCCCCTGAAGCAAACAGACTGTTTCTGCACTCTGAACCTTAACCATCATCTTGTGGGGACATGACACATGACCCCTTTAACAAATTAGAAGGCACCCCAAGCAGTTTCCCCTGAAGCAAACAGACTGTTTCTGCACTCTGAACCTTAACCATCATCTTGTGGGGACATGACACATGACCCCTTTAACAAATTAGAAGGCACCCCAAGCAGTTTCCCTGAAGCAAACAGACTGTTTCTGCACTCTGAACCTTAACCATCATCTTGTGGGGACATGACACATGACCCCTTTAACAAATTAGAAGGCACCCAAGCAGTTTCCCCTGAAGCAAACAGACTGTTTCTGCACTCTGAACCTTAACCATCATCTTGTGGGACATGACACATGACCCCTTTAACAAATTAGAAGGCACCCCAAGCAGTTTCCCCTGAAGCAAACAGACTGTTTCTGCACTCTGAACCTTAACCATCATCTTGTGGGGACATGACACATGACCCTTTAACAAATTAGAAGGCACCCCAAGCAGTTTCCCCTGAAGCAAACAGACTGTTTCTGCACTCTGAACCTTAACCATCATCTTGTGGGACATGACACATGACCCCTTTAACAAATTAGAAGGCACCCAAGCAGTTTCCCCTGAAGCAAACAGACTGTTTCTGCACTCTGAACCTTAACCATCATCTTGTGGGGACATGACACATGACCCCTTTAACAAATTAGAAGGCACCCAAGCAGTTTCCCCTGAAGCAAACAGACTGTTTCTGCACTCTGAACCTTAACCATCATCTTGTGGGGACATGACACATGACCCCTTTAACAAATTAGAAGGCACCCCAAGCAGTTTCCCCTGAAGCAAACAGACTGTTTCTGCACTCTGAACCTTAACCATCATCTTGTGGGGACATGACACATGACCCCTTTAACAAATTAGAAGGCACCCAAGCAGTTTCCCCTGAAGCAAACAGACTGTTTCTGCACTCTGAACCTTAACCATCATCTTGTGGGACATGACACATGACCCCTTTAACAAATTAGAAGGCACCCAAGCAGTTTCCCCTGAAGCAAACAGACTGTTTCTGCACTCTGAACCTTAACCATCATCTTGTGGGGACATGACACATGACCCCTTTAACAAATTAGAAGGCACCCAAGCAGTTTCCCCTGAAGCAAACAGACTGTTTCTGCACTCTGAACCTTAACCATCATCTTGTGGGGACATGACACATGACCCCTTTAACAAATTAGAAGGCACCCAAGCAGTTTCCCCTGAAGCAAACAGACTGTTTCTGCACTCTGAACCTTAACCATCATCTTGTGGGGACATGACACATGACCCCTTTAACAAATTAGAAGGCACCCCAAGCAGTTTCCCCTGAAGCAAACAGACTGTTTCTGCACTCTGAACCTTAACCATCATCTTGTGGGGACATGACACATGACCCTTTAACAAATTAGAAGGCACCCCAAGCAGTTTCCCTGAAGCAAACAGACTGTTTCTGCACTCTGACCTTAACCATCATCTTGTGGGGACATGACACATGACCCCTTTAACAAATTAGAAGGCACCCAAGCAGTTTCCCCTGAAGCAAACAGACTGTTTCTGCACTCTGACCTTAACCATCATCTTGTGGGGACATGACACATGACCCCTTTAACAAATTAGAAGGCACCCCAAGCAGTTTCCCCTGAAGCAAACAGACTGTTTCTGCACTCTGACCTTAACCATCATCTTGTGGGGACATGACACATGACCCCTTTAACAAATTAGAAGGCACCCAAGCAGTTTCCCCTGAAGCAAACAGACTGTTTCTGCACTCTGAACCTTAACCATCATCTTGTGGGGACATGACACATGACCCCTTTAACAAATTAGAAGGCACCCCAAGCAGTTTCCCCTGAAGCAAACAGACTGTTTCTGCACTCTGAACCTTAACCATCATCTTGTGGGACATGACACATGACCCCTTTAACAAATTAGAAGGCACCCAAGCAGTTTCCCCGAAGCAAACAGACTGTTTCTGCACTCTGACCTTAACCATCATCTTGTGGGGACATGACACATGACCCCTTTAACAAATTAGAAGGCACCCAAGCAGTTTCCCCTGAAGCAAACAGACTGTTTCTGCACTCTGAACCTTAACCATCATCTTGTGGGGACATGACACATGACCCTTTAACAAATTAGAAGGCACCCCAAGCAGTTTCCCTGAAGCAAACAGACTGTTTCTGCACTCTGAACCTTAACCATCATCTTGTGGGGACATGACACATGACCCCTTTAACAAATTAGAAGGCACCCCAAGCAGTTTCCCTGAAGCAAACAGACTGTTTCTGCACTCTGAATTAACCATCATCTTGTGGGGACATGACACATGACCCCTTTAACAAATTAGAAGGCACCCCAAGCAGTTTCCCCTGAAGCAAACAGACTGTTTCTGCACTCTGACCCTTAACCATCATCTTGTGGGGACATGACACATGACCCCTTTAACAAATTAGAAGGCACCCCAAGCAGTTTCCCCTGAAGCAAACAGACTGTTTCTGCACTCTGAACCTTAACCATCATCTTGTGGGGACATGACACATGACCCCTTTAACAAATTAGAAGGCACCCCAAGCAGTTTCCCTGAAGCAAACAGACTGTTTCTGCACTCTGAACCTTAACCATCATCTTGTGGGACATGACACATGACCCCTTTAACAAATTAGAAGGCACCCCAAGCAGTTTCCCCTGAAGCAAACAGACTGTTTCTGCACTCTGAACCTTAACCATCATCTTGTGGGGACATGACACATGACCCCTTTAACAAATTAGAAGGCACCCCAAGCAGTTTCCCCTGAAGCAAACAGACTGTTTCTGCACTCTGACCTTAACCATCATCTTGTGGGGACATGACACATGACCCCTTTAACAAATTAGAAGGCACCCCAAGCAGTTTCCCCTGAAGCAAACAGACTGTTTCTGCACTCTGAACCTTAACCATCATCTTGTGGGGACATGACACATGACCCCTTTAACAATTAGAAGGCACCCCAAGCAGTTTCCCCTGAAGCAAACAGACTGTTTCTGCACTCTGAACCTTAACCATCATCTTGTGGGGACATGACACATGACCCCTTTAACAAATTAGAAGGCACCCCAAGCAGTTTCCCCTGAAGCAAACAGACTGTTTCTGCACTCTGACCTTAACCATCATCTTGTGGGGACATGACACATGACCCCTTTAACAAATTAGAAGGCACCCCAAGCAGTTTCCCCTGAAGCAAACAGACTGTTTCTGCACTCTGACCTTAACCATCATCTTGTGGGGACATGACACATGACCCTTTAACAAATTAGAAGGCACCCCAAGCAGTTTCCCCTGAAGCAAACAGACTGTTTCTGCACTCTGAACCTTAACCATCATCTTGTGGGGACATGACACATGACCCTTTAACAAATTAGAAGGCACCCAAGCAGTTTCCCTGAAGCAAACAGACTGTTTCTGCACTCTGAACCTTAACCATCATCTTGTGGGGACATGACACATGACCCCTTTAACAAATTAGAAGGCACCCAAGCAGTTTCCCCGAAGCAAACAGACTGTTTCTGCACTCTGAACCTTAACCATCATCTTGTGGGGACATGACACATGACCCCTTTAACAAATTAGAAGGCACCCCAAGCAGTTTCCCCTGAAGCAAACAGACTGTTTCTGCACTCTGAACCTTAACCATCATCTTGTGGGGACATGACACATGACCCTTTAACAAATTAGAAGGCACCCAAGCAGTTTCCCCTGAAGCAAACAGACTGTTTCTGCACTCTGAACCTTAACCATCATCTTGTGGGGACATGACACATGACCCCTTTAACAAATTAGAAGGCACCCCAAGCAGTTTCCCCTGAAGCAAACAGACTGTTTCTGCACTCTGACCTTAACCATCATCTTGTGGGGACATGACACATGACCCCTTTAACAAATTAGAAGGCACCCAAGCAGTTTCCCCTGAAGCAAACAGACTGTTTCTGCACTCTGACCTTAACCATCATCTTGTGGGGACATGACACATGACCCCTTTAACAAATTAGAAGGCACCCCAAGCAGTTTCCCCGAAGCAAACAGACTGTTTCTGCACTCTGACCTTAACCATCATCTTGTGGGGACATGACACATGACCCCTTTAACAAATTAGAAGGCACCCAAGCAGTTTCCCCGAAGCAAACAGACTGTTTCTGCACTCTGAACCTTAACCATCATCTTGTGGGGACATGACACATGACCCCTTTAACAAATTAGAAGGCACCCCAAGCAGTTTCCCCTGAAGCAAACAGACTGTTTCTGCACTCTGAACCTTAACCATCATCTTGTGGGGACATGACACATGACCCCTTTAACAAATTAGAAGGCACCCAAGCAGTTTCCCCTGAAGCAAACAGACTGTTTCTGCACTCTGAACCTTAACCATCATCTTGGGGGACATGACACATGACCCCTTTAACAAATTAGAAGGCACCCCAAGCAGTTTCCCCTGAAGCAAACAGACTGTTTCTGCACTCTGACCCTTAACCATCATCTTGTGGGGACATGACACATGACCCCTTTAACAAATTAGAAGGCACCCAAGCAGTTTCCCCTGAAGCAAACAGACTGTTTCTGCACTCTGACCCTTAACCATCATCTTGTGGGGACATGACACATGACCCCTTTAACAAATTAGAAGGCACCCCAAGCAGTTTCCCCTGAAGCAAACAGACTGTTTCTGCACTCTGAACCTTAACCATCATCTTGTGGGGACATGACACATGACCCCTTTAACAAATTAGAAGGCACCCCAAGCAGTTTCCCCTGAAGCAAACAGACTGTTTCTGCACTCTGAACCTTAACCATCATCTTGTGGGACATGACACATGACCCCTTTAACAAATTAGAAGGCACCCAAGCAGTTTCCCCTGAAGCAAACAGACTGTTTCTGCACTCTGACCTTAACCATCATCTTGTGGGGACATGACACATGACCCCTTTAACAAATTAGAAGGCACCCCAAGCAGTTTCCCCTGAAGCAAACAGACTGTTTCTGCACTCTGAACCTTAACCATCATCTTGTGGGGACATGACACATGACCCCTTTAACAAATTAGAAGGCACCCAAGCAGTTTCCCCTGAAGCAAACAGACTGTTTCTGCACTCTGACCTTAACCATCATCTTGTGGGACATGACACATGACCCTTTAACAAATTAGAAGGCACCCCAAGCAGTTTCCCCGGAAGCAAACAGACTGTTTCTGCACTCTGACCCTTAACCATCATCTTGTGGGGACATGACACATGACCCCTTTAACAAATTAGAAGGCACCCCAAGCAGTTTCCCCGAAGCAAACAGACTGTTTCTGCACTCTGACCTTAACCATCATCTTGTGGGGACATGACACATGACCCCTTTAACAAATTAGAAGGCACCCCAAGCAGTTTCCCCTGAAGCAAACAGACTGTTTCTGCACTCTGAACCTTAACCATCATCTTGTGGGGACATGACACATGACCCTTTAACAAATTAGAAGGCACCCAAGCAGTTTCCCCTGAAGCAAACAGACTGTTTCTGCACTCTGAACCTTAACCATCATCTTGTGGGACATGACACATGACCCCTTTAACAAATTAGAAGGCACCCAAGCAGTTTCCCCTGAAGCAAACAGACTGTTTCTGCACTCTGACCTTAACCATCATCTTGTGGGGACATGACACATGACCCCTTTAACAAATTAGAAGGCACCCCAAGCAGTTTCCCCTGAAGCAAACAGACTGTTTCTGCACTCTGAACCTTAACCATCATCTTGTGGGGACATGACACATGACCCCTTTAACAAATTAGAAGGCACCCCAAGCAGTTTCCCCTGAAGCAAACAGACTGTTTCTGCACTCTGACCTTAACCATCATCTTGTGGGACATGACACATGACCCTTTAACAAATTAGAAGGCACCCCAAGCAGTTTCCCCTGAAGCAAACAGACTGTTTCTGCACTCTGACCTTAACCATCATCTTGTGGGGACATGACACATGACCCCTTTAACAAATTAGAAGGCACCCCAAGCAGTTTCCCCTGAAGCAAACAGACTGTTTCTGCACTCTGACCTTAACCATCATCTTGTGGGGACATGACACATGACCCCTTTAACAAATTAGAAGGCACCCAAGCAGTTTCCCCTGAAGCAAACAGACTGTTTCTGCACTCTGAACCTTAACCATCATCTTGTGGGGACATGACACATGACCCCTTTAACAAATTAGAAGGCACCCCAAGCAGTTTCCCTGAAGCAAACAGACTGTTTCTGCACTCTGACCTTAACCATCATCTTGTGGGACATGACACATGACCCCTTTAACAAATTAGAAGGCACCCCAAGCAGTTTCCCCTGAAGCAAACAGACTGTTTCTGCACTCTGACCCTTAACCATCATCTTGTGGGACATGACACATGACCCCTTTAACAAATTAGAAGGCACCCCAAGCAGTTTCCCTGAAGCAAACAGACTGTTTCTGCACTCTGACCCTTAACCATCATCTTGTGGGGACATGACACATGACCCCTTTAACAAATTAGAAGGCACCCCAAGCAGTTTCCCCTGAAGCAAACAGACTGTTTCTGCACTCTGAACCTTAACCATCATCTTGTGGGGACATGACACATGACCCCTTTAACAAATTAGAAGGCACCCAAGCAGTTTCCCCTGAAGCAAACAGACTGTTTCTGCACTCTGACCTTAACCATCATCTTGTGGGGACATGACACATGACCCCTTTAACAAATTAGAAGGCACCCCAAGCAGTTTCCCCTGAAGCAAACAGACTGTTTCTGCACTCTGACCCTTAACCATCATCTTGTGGGGACATGACACATGACCCCTTTAACAAATTAGAAGGCACCCCAAGCAGTTTCCCCTGAAGCAAACAGACTGTTTCTGCACTCTGAACCTTAACCATCATCTTGTGGGGACATGACACATGACCCCTTTAACAAATTAGAAGGCACCCCAAGCAGTTTCCCCTGAAGCAAACAGACTGTTTCTGCACTCTGAACCTTAACCATCATCTTGTGGGGACATGACACATGACCCCTTTAACAAATTAGAAGGCACCCCAAGCAGTTTCCCCTGAAGCAAACAGACTGTTTCTGCACTCTGACCCTTAACCATCATCTTGTGGGGACATGACACATGACCCCTTTAACAAATTAGAAGGCACCCCAAGCAGTTTCCCCTGAAGCAAACAGACTGTTTCTGCACTCTGAACCTTAACCATCATCTTGTGGGGACATGACACATGACCCTTTAACAAATTAGAAGGCACCCCAAGCAGTTTCCCGGAAGCAAATATCTCCATCATATCAAGAATATAAATGATTAAAAAAACAATGTTTGGAGTGAAAACCAACCTCAAACATTATCATTCAGTTACATAAAGTAAGTTAGCAGTGGTATATTGTCGGTATCAGCCAGACAGCAAGGGAATCTATCCTCTTTTCACTAGTGCTATACCAGATATCTTTTTGCTAAGGTGAAGTGCTACACCTACCGTCAGTTTCCTACTTTACCCCACAGCTCAGATTACCTAAGCTGTGCTACTCATATGGCAAGGACAGGCATTGAACCCAGAACCTTTTAATTCCTAGGCGGATGATCTACCAACTGAGCTAAACTATTGAATTAAAAATTGTTCTCTTAGTTTGAGCATTTTTTAAAACCTCTATATAAGAAAAATATGAATCCAACTAATCTCCCTCCTGCTATGTGTAAATAATAGGTCAGACTGGGTTCTTTAAATTTGGTATGGCAATCAGTCTATGAGAAGGAAAACTCTGAATTCAAACCAGTTATAGATCTGAGGAGGGATGTGACCCTTAACCATCAGCTAAGTCACATGTGTCTGGGATTTGGTCATAACACCAGCATCCAAATTGCATCCTTCCTTGTTAGAAAAGGTTAGCTAGACAGACCAATGGACACACAAAACACTTATGGAAGCCCACATGCATCACAATACACAGGTTTTCACAACTTTGCATTCACAGAAAACTGGCAGTACTGTATCAACTACAAAACCAAAAATATTCCAGACAAAAATGGGTGAAGAGTTAGGACGATGTATTTGGTAACCAGTCTACAAATTACCATACCATTCGAAGGTCTTCTGTGTAATGTCAAACACACACAGACATATATATATATATGCTCGTGTGTGTATCTTTTTGCATATAAACCAGTTCCACAGTTTTTTGTTGTTTTTTTTCATAGTAAGAATTATTATCAATGCATTTTATAATAGAAATAATTTGCAATGTATTTTTTATAGTAAAATCATTTTCTTATTCATTTTATAGCAAAATTGGTCAATATATTTTCATAATAAAATCATTTCCAATACATTTTGCTAGTAAAATTATTGGCATGACCTTTATGCATTTTATAGTAAAAATCATTTCCAATACATTTTGTTTGGCAATGACCTTTATGCATTTTTATAGTAAAATCATACATTTTGCTAGTAAAATTATTGGCAATGACCTTTATGCATTTTTATAGTAAAAATCATTTCCAATACATTTTGCTAGTAAAAATTAATTCCCATTTTATGCATTTTTATAGTAAAAATCATTTCCAATACATTTTGCTAGTAAAATTATGGCAATGACCTTTATGCATTTTTATAGTAAAATCATTTCCAATACATTTGCTAGTAAAAATTATTGGCAATGACCTTTATGCGTTTTATAGTAAAAATCATTTCCAATACATTTTGCTAGTAAAAATATTGGCAATGACCTTTATGCATTTTTATAGTAAAAATCATTTCCAATACATTTTTGCTAGTAAAAATTATTGGCAATGACCTTTATGCATTTTTATAGTAAAAATCATTTCCAATACATTTTGCTAGTAAAAATTATTGGCAATGACCTTTATGCATTTTTTAGTAAAAATCATTTCCAATACATTTTGCTAGTAAAATTATTGGCATGACCTTTATGCATTTTTTAGTAAAAATTTCCAATGTATATCTATAGTAA
This sequence comes from Doryteuthis pealeii, assembly GCA_023376005.1. Lineage (NCBI taxonomy): Eukaryota > Metazoa > Mollusca > Cephalopoda > Myopsida > Loliginidae > Doryteuthis > Doryteuthis pealeii. Next base: position 58,903,960 of record CM042177.1, read on the forward strand.
AAAAAACATAGGTCAATATATCTTTATTGTAAAAATCAATTGGAAGGCTTTTTTGGGTAAAAACCATTTCCAATGCATTTTTATTATAGAAATCATTTATAATGTATTCAAAAAAAAAAAAGTTTACAATATATTTTGAAATCATTGTCTAATTTTTGATAATTTCCAATGCATTTTTTTAGTAAAAAAATTAAAGAAAAAAGATTTTGGTCAATGCATTTTTATGTAAGCAATCAATTATAGTATACTTTTAAAGTAAAAAGTCACTTCCAAAGTCACAATAGATAGTATTTTGTCAGTATACCTATTTCAAATCCATAAGAAAATGACAAATATTAAGACAACAAAAGAATTCTTTTATTTCTAAAATCAGAAAAGAGAATATTATAGTAAAATAAATCAAGATAATTAAATAATTTTGGAAAGTCTATTAAACTGTTAGGTATCATCAATCATACAGAAGTGTTGATTGTAGAGTAAAGAATGTATTTCAACAAAAAATGTCATTACAACATTTAACAATAAACAGGAATATATTTAAGATACATATTTAATATAGCAATAACACAACTTTAGGTTAAAACATACAACGCATGAATATTTCTTAAAAAATCTGCAAATTCACATTCTAAAAGTGCTGACATCAATACAGTTTATGAATAAGGTTTTTTTATTCTGCATATTCAATTTTGCCTTTGAAAGTTTCAATATTAGAATAGGGTTTCTATCCTTTGTGTGTTTGCATATGTTGTTTTAAAATGGAACTCATAGAAAAATGCTTAACCATGAAAAGGAAATGATTCTACATCTTACGGTGTGCATTCAAACATGGTGTTTTAAACTGAACTAGGTTTATCTACAGGGTGTGTTTGCATGTGAATTGCAAGTTTAACCTATGGTGAAAATCCAGATCCACACACTTTACTTAAAAATTGAATAGTGTCCTTAGTGTGTTTGCATGTGGCATTTCAAATGGCTTGTGTCCAAAATGCTGATCCACAAAATATACAATAATATGGCTTCTAACATGAATGTGTTTTTTAAAATTTGAATTACGTGCAAATGCTGATCCACAAACTTCACAAGAAAATGGTTTCTCTCCAGTGTGTGTTTGCATGTGTCTTTTTAAATGTGGTTTAGATGAAAAAGCTGATTGACAAATTTCACAAGAAAAAGGTTTATCACCAGTGTGTGTTCGTATGTGGATTTTCAATTTATCCATCTGTGAAAATCCGGATCCACAAACTTTACAGGAAAATGAATAATCTCACTTTTTGTTTCATTTTCTTATTAGTTTTTTTAGAAGTCAAGGGGCCCTGTCCTGGGGCTAACACTTGATTCCTTTATAAATAGTACTTATATCCTAATGATCTTTTTAGGATGGAGCATGTTCCTTTGATGGCTGCTATTTGCACTTCACAGCAGCTTGGCTTCCCTGGTATTGTTTCTAGTATTTTTTAAAGATTTTGTTTAATCTCCTGTGTGTGTTTGCATATGACTTTTCAAATTGCCCTTCCCGGAAAAAGCTAATCCACAGACTTTACAAGAAAATGGTTTCTCTCCAGTATGTGTTTGCATGTGTATTTTCAAACTGTACCTGCGGGAAAACGCTGATCCACACACTTCACAAGAAAATGGTTTCTTGCCAGTGTGTGTTACCATGTGATTTTTCAAAGTTCCTGTTTGTGCAAATACAGATCCACATACTTTACAAGAATATGGTTTATCTCCAGTGTGAGTTCGCATGTGGGCTTTCAAACAAGAATCCTGAGAAAATGTTGATCCACACACTTTACAAGAGAATGGTTTCTCTCCGGTGTGAGTTCGCATGTGTTTTATCAAATATGAATTCTGTGAAAATACTGCTCCACACACTTCACAAGAAAATGGTTTCTCTCCGGTGTGATTTTGCATATGGAGTTTGAAAGACATTTTTGTGAAAATATTGCTCCACAGACTTCACAAGAAAATGGTTTCTCTCCAGTATGTGTTCTCATGTGTCTTTTTAAACAAGATTTATTCGAAAATGGAAATCCACACACTTCACAAGAAAATGGTTTCTCACCAGTGTGTGTTCGCATGTGGTTTATCAAAGTTCCTTTTTGTGCAAATCCAGATCCACATACTTCACAGGAATATCGTTTTTCTCCAGTGTGAGTTCGCATGTGGACTTTTAAACAAGAATCCTGAGAAAATGTTGATCCACACACTTTACAAAAGAATGGCTTCTCTCCGGTGTGAGTTCGCATGTGTTTTTTCAAATATGAATTCAGTGAAAATGCTGCTCCACACACTTCACAAGAAAATGGTTTCTCTCCAGTATGATTTCGCATATGGAGTTTGAAAGACAAATTTTGTGAAAATGTTGCTCCACAGACTTCACAAGAAAATGGTTTCTCTCCAGTATGTGTTCTCATGTGTCTTTTTAAACAAGATTTAGTTGAAAATGGAGATCCACACACTTCACAAGAAAATGGTTTCTCACCAGTGTGTGTTCGCATGTGGGTTAACAAAGTTCCTTTTTGTGCAAATCCAGATCCACATACTTCACAGGAATATCGTTTTTCTCCAGTGTGAGTTCGCATGTGGACTTTCAAACAAGAATCCTGAGAAAATGCAGATCCACACACTTCACAAGAAAATGGCTTCTCTCCGGTGTGAGTTCGCATATGTTTTTTCAAATATGAATTCAGTGAAAATGCTGATCCACACACTTCACAAGAAAATGGTTTCTCTCCGATGTGATTTCGCATATGGAGTTTCAAAGACGAATTTTGTGAAAATGTTAATCCACAGACTTCACAAGAAAATGGCTTCTCTCCAGTATGTGTTCTCATGTGTCTTTTTAAACAAAATTTATTTGAAAATGGAAATCCACACACTTCACAAGAAAATGGTTTCTCACCAGTGTGTGTTCGCATGTGGTTTATCAAATTGTCTTTTCGTGCAAATACAGATCCACATACTTCACAGGAATATGGCTTCTCTCCAGTGTGAGTTCGCATATGTACTTTCAAAGTTGACTTTCGTGAAAATGCTGCTCCACATACTTCACAAGGAAATTGCTTCTTTGTAGTGTGTTTTTCCATATAGCTTTTAAATTGGAAGTCTCTTAGAACTCTGATTCACAAACTGAACCCAAAGAATTTTTTTTATGCAGAATGATGTTAAATAATTTATAAGTTCATTTGATAAGAGTACTATTTTTTCTATGTGAGTATTTATGTGAGTATAATTATGATGTGAGTTTAATACAAATGATAATGTACTGTCTTTTCAAGAGTAATGATTTTCTTCTTTGTTTTTTATTTTTATTTTTTTGATTCAACTATGTAATATGAACTCTTTCAATATGCAGCTCCACACACCTTAGAAGAAGAGATTTTCCTTTCAGCGTTTTTTAAATTGCAAATTCTTGTCCTTCACTGCATTTGATATCTGTAAATAAAAAACAGTGTTATTAAAACAAACAGGATGTTTCTGTTTTATTTGAAGTGAGAAAATTTTAAAAAGATTTATTAAAAAGAAACACAGTCTTATTGATAAATATATGAGAAAATTCTTCACCCCCAAATATGTAACCAAGAAAAAAAGTTCCCTTTGGTCAGATGTTTTTTAATCCTTGAAAAACAAAACTTGTGAACATTCCGATATAATATTTACCAACCCCTCCGCACGAGCAGGATGCGACACAAGGTCAATTTCTTAAGCGGAGTTTAACAGGTTTGAATTCAGAGTTTTCCTTCTCCTAGACTGATTACCTAATCAAGGTTAAGGAGCCCAGTCTGCCCTACTATTTACCCATAGCTGGAGGGAGAATTGGATTCATACCTTTCCCAACGGTATTAGCGCTATGTGTAATGCCAACAGCTTCGTCCAGGAATTGAACTCGCGTTGACGAGTCCATTTCCTACGACTCTAACCATTAGACCACGCGCCTCCATATTCCGATATAAGGTGATTGGTGTGTTGATGGACACATATTTACCATGTGAGTTGACAAAAGCTCTTTGGCAACTAATGTCATCGGGGAAAGTGGCGAATCCCTGCATATCAACCTTGCAGAGTTTCACAGAAGGTGGTGGGTCCCTGGCTTTATCTTCCCAGCCAGTCATCACAGAGTTAATTCACCGTTTCACAAATGCGGTTGTGACATGGAATGTCCTATCAATTTCCCACACCAGGAAAAGATGCTCCAACAGGTTGGCATGTTATGCAATGGTAGGAGCTCACTTCCTCGATTCCATTACTGCTTGCTATACACCTCCGAGGCACGTAGACCCAGTATACAAGTGTCATTCTTTAATTGCTCTACATTTTTGTCAGTCTGAACTGCTCAAGTGTTCCCCTCAACATTCACCTTAACAAATATATGAGGACATGGGTATCTTGTTCTATCATGTTAGATCACACAACCAATATGGATTAGATATTTACAAATCTAGGCCTCCATAAAAAAGTTGTTATTTGCATAAACACAAGCACAAAAAGGGATTCACACCACTCTCCTTGATAAATATGATATATGAGGACATGGGTATAAAAAACCCACTGTTGCCTTGCGGCTTTACCTTACCCCAAGGAAAGGCTAAGGGAGTGAACTCTAAAAACAAATCAGGAGCTGGAGTCCCTTAGGTGGGTGGTGCTAAATCACAGCACTTCCCAGCAACTCCTGTGACACTGTCGTTGCCAAACTGCATTGGCTCTTATCTTTCCTTTGGACAACAACAGCTGTGTGGAGAGGTGGATCCACTGCTGGGGCAACAGCTCATCCACCAAAACCCAACCCAGGCTACGTAGTTTTTCCACAAAAAAAAAAAAAAAAAAAAATGGGAAGACTCTCCAAGGCATGCTGAAATAACATGGTAAGTGGCAGTTACCAGTTATAAGCTCATCCGATTGGCAAAGGAAACGAGTGCGAGGGGTTACTTCCGATGGTGGGAGAGGTTTTCGCACCTCACTGGACAGCCCCCAGCCAGTTAGTTAGTTGCTGTCCCACTATGGCATGCTTGCTCCACTAGGTGTATGAAGCTTAGAGAATTGTCTCAACAGTCAGGCCAAAAAGTCTACACCTAACAACACAAAACCCACAAAGCCTCCAGCAATTCGGCTTGCAACCTGGAATGTCAGGACCATGTGTCCTGGACGATCAGAACTACAAGAGGTCAATGATGCCCGCAAGACTGCAATCATTGACAAAGAACTTTCCTGACTAAACATTGATGTGGCGTGCCATCAGGAAACCCGCCTGGTTGGAAATGGTCAAATCAAGGAGGCAAACTTCACCTTCTTCTGGCAGGGAAAACCCGTAAGTGAACCCTGATGCCACGGGGTCGGCTTTGCTGTGAAAAATAGCCTTATTCCTTGCATTGAACCCCCATCAACCGGTAGCGATAGAATCATCATCCTTCGGATCGGAACGCCTGCAGGAACGCCAGAGATTGCTAGAACTGTTACTACCAAGGCCTATGCATGACAGACACCTACTTTAGGTGCAAGGACATCCACCAAGTGTCATGGAGACACCCGCACTCTCACCTCTGGCATCAGCCTGACCTTGTCATCACCAGGCACGCGAACCTTGCAAGCATCCTTCACACCCGCACGTACCATAGTGCAGACTGCGACTTGGATCACTCCCTTGTTGCCAGCAGTGTATGAATGACACCTGGAAAGATTCACACCGCAAAAACGAGGGAGCAACCACGTGCCGTGTAGGAAACAAGAAAAAGACACAACAATTCTGCAGTTGAGGTCAAGAGAACAGCCCTCCTGGCATACAAGGTTGCGCCAAGCCAAAACACGATGCCTGGAGGAGTGCCAGAAACAAAGCAAAGAGGGTTGCCCAACACTGCGCCAACTTATCCATTTTAATTTCAAAGTCCCAGAGAATTTTGTGCGTTTCGTTCTCAAGAACAGATTCTGGTTTATGCATATACCATTTTGTTGTGTGGTCAAAATTTAATTTCTTGCATAATTCCCAGTGGATCACCTTCCCAACCCAGTCGTGTCTAGTTTTGTATTCTCGTTGTGCTAGTTTGCTACATTCGCATAGTATATGGTTAACAGTCTCATCTCTATTACCGCAAAGTCTACATTTACTATTCTGTTGGGTCTTATCAATTTTCGCTTTGATGTAGTTTGTCCTTATGGCATTATTTTGTGCAGCAATTATAAGTGATTCTGTTTCTCTTTTGGGGTTTCCCTTTCTTAACCATGTCCAAGTCTTTTCATGTGCAACTTCATCTATTTGTCGTTTGAAGCGTCCATATAATTGTTTTTCTTCCCATTTTTGTTTTCTAGTCTTTGTTGTTTTTCTGTTTGTCCATCTGCCGTTTCTACTATTGTTGGCCGCCATAAGTAGTTTGTCTTTGCTCTTCCTTGTGTAATCTTCAAGTTGTTGGATTGTGGTTTCTACGCATTCCTCTATGTTGGCAAGACCTCTTCCCCCTTCCTTTCTTGACACATACAATCTATCTCTATCGTCTCTAGGGTGGAGAGCCTTGTGCATTGTCATTAATTTTCTCGTCCTTTGGTCTATCTGTCTGAGTTCTTCTTTTGTCCATTTTAAGAATGGTCCTGAGTATCTTATAATGGGGACAGCCCAGGTATTAATTCCTTTGGTCAGATTTCTGCTGTTAAGTTTTGTTTCTAGAAGTTTTCTAGTTCTCCTGAGATATTCTTTTTTAACTTTTCCTTTCATTTCTGCTTGCATGATATTGTCCGCTTCTAAAATTCCTAAGTATTTGTAGCTTTCATTTTCATTATTATTATTATTATTATTATGTAGTATCTTTAAATCTTAAATAAACAATTAAATTTGCCCCCCAAAAACAGAAATGTCTTAGAAATCATTAACAAAAAAAAAAAAAAAACCAACCAAACAAACAAAAAAAAAAACATTACGTACAGAAAATACCAAATTAATAGCTAAAATTTGTTTAAAATAATTAAAATTTCTATTTTTAGAATTGAAAAACATATAAGCAAATGAGAGTAATCTCCCTTGGTTTATTTTACTTTGAGCAAGCCAGTTGGCCATTTATATTAATTATAAACAAATTAAAACTTTTTGGATTCAATACAACTGCATGTTTTAACACAAAAATAACATAAATCGTGTCCAATATTTTTATACAATATTTTCTTTAAGTAAATAAATACGATTTTGCTATTTACTAAACAAAATTATTTATTTTACATTTTATAAATTTTAAAAAAATCCCTAAAAAAAATAAAAAAGTAGACAACGGGAACTTTTGATATAAAATTCCTTAGAAAATAATCTAACAATTTATTAAAAGAAAAAAAAAAAAGAAAAGATACATATTTTTTTCTTATTTATGAAATTTAACTTTCAAGGTTTAAGACGCCCAAACCTGGTCTAATATTTATTTATTTTTATTTTTTCACATCTACCGCCATAATAAGTAATGCATTATAAATATCGTTCATTAGGGACCACTAATCAGTTTAGGCCATCTTGAATAAAACGGAAATAAATATTTCCGAACTTTGTTTATCAAAAATCTCGTCAAAAACTTTTGATTTAACAGTGCAAAAATGAAAACATTGTTTTTCAATCATAATTTTCATTTTCGTAAGCAGATAAAATTTTTTTTAAATCATCAGGAGTTTGTTTAATGTTTTTTCTTTCGAATGGAAAATTTTTTTCAAGAAAATATTAATTTTTCTGCAAGTTTCATTGTGTATTTAACACAATGAAACTTGCAGAAAAATTAGGAGGGGGGGTAAATTTCACAGGGTCAAATTGGTGGTACCTAAAGATCATTCATTGAGACATAAACACTGAAAATTTCATTAAAATCCGATAATTCCCTGATTTTTGGTTAATTATTTCCCCTAGGAAGAGGGGGGGGGGCTAAAGTCATTTTGTCAAAAACCCATTTTGAGTATAGCTATCATATACCGAAAGTTTTATTAAAATCGGATAGTTTATTTTAATTTATTTTTAGAAGAATTTCCTGTGATCACCCCAGTAACAGGTACGCGAAATTGCCCGTACCTATAGTAGGAAAAATATAAAATCAATGCTGAGGACATACATTATATTTAATTGTCAATAATAAAATTAAAAATAAAACGTTAAATAGTCATACTTACTTCTTTCTATCAATTCGTCAGATTTCTTTTTTTCTTTTCTTTATACACAGTTTGAAAAAAGAACAAGGAACACTTTGAACAATGAACGGTGTCTCGTCTCTGACTGAAAAGCAAGGGAGATTACTCTTACAAGTTAAACTCAAAAAGAGGCTACAACACACAGACACACACATATATATGTAGACGTTGGGGGTGGTACAGTGGCTCACATAATCACACACATATGCACATACACACACACGCCCACACACTCTCTTTCTCTCTCTCTCTCACACACACACACGTACATACACGATAACCAAGGGATGTATTTCTTTTTAATTTCTTAATTTTAAAACAATTACCAAAAATCAGGGAATTGTCAGATTTTAATGAAATTTACACCAAATTATTATTCAATGACTTAATTTTATAATGAATAGCTTATTTTATATTTAAACAAAACTGAATTTTTTTTAAAACTCAAAATGTGGGGCGGGGTGGGGGTTTCACCTTTGTTCTTTTGAAAGAAAAATTTTCCGGTCCCTAATTTTTACATTTCCTGAAAGATTAAATTCTGATGAGAACATATAAAAAAAATTTCTAAAAATAAAAAATACAAATTCAATTCTCGAAAAAAGTGATTTTAAAATTTAAAAGTAATTTTCTTAAAGCTTGAAAAATAATTTATGTAGCATTTTATTTATTTTTTTTTGTAGTTTCAAAAACGATATTTTTATTTGAATTGATGCAAAAACTTAAAAACGAATAACTTATTTTATAAAAACAAACAAACTTAAACAATATTTTTTTTATCAATTCAGAATCTGTGTGTGTGTGTGTGGGGGGGGGGGGTGACCTTTGTTCATTCACAGAAAAAAAACATTTCCAGTCCCTAATTTTACATTTCCTGAAAGATCAAATTTTGAAGAACATGAAAATGTTTCTTCAAAATAAAAAATGAAAAATAAAAAATATTAATTCAATAGTAAAAAAAAAAAGGGATTTGAAAATTTAAAAGTTTCTTAAAACTCAAAAATAATTTATGTTGCATGTTTTTTTTTTCTCCTAGTTTTAATGTGATACTATGCATTGCAGCACCATGCAAATCAGATGCAGGATGCATTTGGAGGCATGCATCTGATAATAATAAACGGATCACCTTATCCCAGCAAGAAGACCAGACCTAGTGTTGATTAACAAAAAAGAAAGAACTTGTCAACTGGTGGATTTTGCAGTGCCAGCGGATCACAGGGTGAAGTTAAAGGAAAATGAAAAAATTGACAAATATCTGGACCTTGCCAGAGAACTGAAAAAGTTATGGAATATGAAAGTGAAAGTTATACCAATTGTAGTTGGTGCACTTGGAACAGTCCCAAAAACATTAGAAAAGGGTTTGGAAAGTTTGGATATCAGAGGAAGGACTGAAACCATTCAGAACACAGCACTGCTGCAATCTGCCAGAATACTCAGAAGAGTCCTGGAGACCTAAGGAGACTTGCTGTCACTCAGACTCCAGTGAAAGACCATCAGCTAACACTGATGTGAAAACTCAAATAATAATAATATCTTTTCAGCTAGTATATTAGGTCTGAGACCTGTCAGCTGTTCCTTACAAATATTCATTTTAAATCCACAGAATATTTAATATCATTCCACAGATTATCCAACTTTGCCTTGAAGGAGTTTAGAGATGGGGCATTCACTACTGATGAAGGCAGTTTATTCCATGTATTCACCAATCTGTAGCTAAAATAATTTTGTCTTGCGTTTGCTTTACAAGATTTTTTAAGGAGTTTTAATTTATGTCCCCTTGTATAGGTATTTTGAGCAATGTTTAGTAGGTCAGAGTTCGCTGAATAGAAACCATGCGTGTATTTGTAGGCTTCGATCATATCCCCTCTCATACGTCGGAAAACCAGACTTGGTAGGTCAATGTTCCTAAGTCTTTTTTCATATGAAAGGGATTTTAAATTATTCACTAATTTAGTAGCTCTCCTCTGGACTCCCTCAATGAGTTTTGTGTCCTTGATGAGTCTTGGGCTCTAAACCACATTAGCAAACTCCAAATGAGGTTCATGTGTGTGTGTATATATATATATATAGTTACCGGCAGAAACTGGGGTGTAAGGGAGATAACTTCCTATTTTAAGTGCTTGAAAATTTTCAGTTGAGATCATGGTTGAATATATAAAATATGGAGGCCTTTATTCATTTATAGTGATACTATTTCGTATGTTTGAAATATCTGGATGTCAAATTCTGAGTTTTCAAATTAAAAGATTGTTGAATAGTTAATTTTAAAAGTATTGCCTCAATTATGATAAAAAATAATTTAAAAAAAAACAAAGTTTAATAAAGATTTATTTTTTATTAAGAAAGAAGCGCTATGAATTTTTAAGCCTTGAAAAAAAACAAACACGTAAAATCTTTGGTGGTTTTTATTTACTTTTTTTCTCTTTTACCTTTACTTTTTAATCACTTAATTAACAACAAATTCAATTTTGTTTGATAATTTAGTGCTACCTTTTCTTATTCTTCAGCGAACTATTTACAACAAGGATGTGTACGAACTATTTTATTTTCCAAAAGCGTCAATAACAGGAAGCACAAGAATTTAAAAAAAAAAAAAATTAATAATCCGAATTAATAAATGTTCTGTTATCAGTAGTAGATCTTATATTTAATAATCATTTAGCTTTAAATAAATGCGGGTATTTTACCCCCACAGTGTACAATAAATAGCTAACTTATTAAAAAACAAACAAACGCGAAGAAACTTAGTTTTCATTCGTATTTGTTTTGTTTTTGGTTTTTGTTGGTTTTTTTTGGTAGAGGAAAAATTTATTTCATTTCTTGAAATAGAATTAAATGACGAACATGTAAAAAATCTGTTTAGATAAACATTTTGGTAAAAAATTTGCTCGTAAATCCTACATTAAATAAAACTGAACCCCCCATTTTAATGTCGTGTTTTTGCAAAAAATGTTTTTTTTTCTTGCACCCGTTATTTTACAATACTATAACATATATTCCCTTTATTTATTTTAATATTCAGCTTCAAATATGTATATTATAAAAATTTTAATTTGTGAGAAATGTTTTAATTTTTAAAGTGGGGGTTCGTTTTTCGCTTTAACTTTTACTCGTAAATGTCCCTACCTAAAATGCCCAAGTCTATTTCATGGCAGGAATTACTGAGTAACAGTTTGAATATTACTTTTTGTTGTTATTTCTTTTTTTTTTTTTTTTTTTTTTTGGCTTTGGTATCTAAAATAAAAACTGTCAGATTTATCATCCGTCGACGAAAAACAAGTTACGGTCATAAAAGGAAATTATGAACTTTTGTTTTAGTTAAATTTTAGGGTGCCAGAAAAAACAGAACCCAAAATTTTGTATAAACTGCTATTTTAACAGGGGAGTTTAGGGTTGGGTACTGTTTTGTCTGGGGTCACCTGGTACAGGTTGACTCCGAAAAAAACAGAACGCCAAATTATTTATTTATTTTCCAATAACTAACCCTAAACCGCTAACCAAACGTCCCCTAGTTAAATATACAGTTTTATTACAAATTTGTGTGGTTCGTTTTTCTGTGAACACCACAATAGAACGTTTATAGAATATTTTTTTTTTTACAATTGATAGATTGGTGTGTAATCGATAATAATCCATCGAAGAAAGGAAAAAAAAATTAAAAAAAAAATTTTAGATGTCAGCGTCCAGCGAATTTTTTTTAGCACTTTTTAGCACTTGACAATTTCACAAGTTTCTTTAATTTTAATTTTTCATAAAATATAATTTTAACACACAATAAATGTCTTTCATTTTTGCAAGAGAAACCTTTAAAAATATTTCAGACCACAGCGAAGGGAACATAAAATCTTAAAGCACGCGGACTTGTAAACAGGTTACATTCCCTCATCGTGTGTAAATTTACTATAAAACTTATTTTAATTTTTAAAAAAATACGGAATAATGTCATAAACAGAAAGAGGAATTCATTTGCCAATAATTCCTGTAATGCGACATAAAATAACATGAAAAAACTGCCAAAATTCACGTGTCTAACAAACTGTTATTGTTGTGTGCTTTTTTTTTTTAACAAAAATTGTTACTACTTAGTGTTAGTATAACAATTCACAATAAAATACTCGCTGTAAAAAATATTTTAAGAAAATCAGCTTTAATTTATTTTTTTTTCTTTTAATTAGATTAGTTTAAATTTCAAAGTTTCTATTTCTGAAAAGGAATGTAAAAAAAAAAAAAAAAATAATAAATAAAGTAAATAAAAGAACAACTGTACTTTTGGAAATAAAGTGATCCTTTAATGGAATGAATCATAATAACTTGGGAAATGAGTTGATTCGTTCAAACCACTTAAAGACCGTGGTCACAAGGGGAGATAATTTTGCTCTTTGGGCTTCCATATTTTAAATTGACGATTTTAAAAATCGTTTTTAATTCTTTTTAAATATCTTTCCAGGGTTTCCGCATTTTTTAACTTAGATTTTTCAAAGATAAAATTCTGGCTATCTTTGTTGTTAAAATTGGCTAATTAGGCCGTTCTGCGCGGTTCAACATAGTTAAATTGACCTTGAAATTTTTAAGGTAGTCCAAAACCCAGTTTAACTTAAGATGGAATTTTTTTTTTTACATCAATTTAAAGACAACTATATTTTATGATACTACGAAAAAAAAAAAACCTGCTACATTAATTATTTTTTGAGTTTAAGAAAATGAATTTTAATTTTAAAATCACTTTTTAGGTTATTGAATTATATTTTTTTATTTTTTATTTTCTATCTATCTTCATGATATGATCTTTCAAGAAATGTAAAAATTAGGGACCGGGATTTTTTTTTCTTCAATGGTCAAGGCAAAACCCCCCCAATTCTGATTTATAAAAACGTATTTTTTCAAGTTTCTTCCATAAAATAAACTAATCCTTATAAAATTAAGTCGTGGGAAAATATTTGGTGAAAATTTCATTAAAATCGGACAATTCCCTGATTTTTGGTAATTGTTTTAAAATTAAGAAATTAAAAAAAAAAAAAAATTACCTCCCTTGGCAAGGTTTGCTGGTAGCTCTATATATATATATATCGATCCGGCAATAGTTGGGGTGTAAGGGAGATATTCCTATTTAAGAGCTTGAAAATTTTCAGTTGAGATCATGGTTGAATATATAAAATATGAAGGCCTTTATTCATTTATAGTGATACTATTGTCGTATGTTTGAAATATCTGGATGTCAAATCTGAGTTTTCAAATTAAAAGATTGTTGAATAGTTTTTTAAAAGTATTGCCTCATTATGATAAAAAATAATTTAAAAAAACAAAGTTTAATAAAGATTTATTTTTTATTTTAAGAAAGAGCGCTATGATTTTTAAGCCTTGAAAAAAAAACAAACACGTAAAATCTTTTTGGGTTTTTATTTACTTTTTTTTCTCTTTACCTTTATTTTTAATCATTAATTAACAACAAATTCATTTTGTTGATATTTTAGTGCTACCTTTCAATTATTTCTTCAGCGAATAATTTACAACAGATGTTACGAAGCTATTTATTTATCAAAAGCGTCAATACAGGAAGCACAAGAATTAAAAAAAAAAAAAAAATCTAATAATCCGAATTTAATAAAATGTTCTGTTTATCAAGTAGTAAGATCTTATATTTTAAATAAATCTTTACTTTAAATTAAAAGTGCGGGTATTTACCCCACAGTGTACAATAAATAAGTAACTTATTAAAAAAACAAACAAACGCGAAGAACTTAGTTTCTTCGTATTTGTTTTGTTTTTGTTTTTGTTGTTTTTTTTGTAGAGGAAAATTAATTTTTCATTTCTTGAAATAGAATTTAATGATGAAACATGTAAAAAAATCTGTTTAGATAAACATTTTGGTAATAAAATTTGCTCGTAAATCCACTATTAAATAAACTGAACCCCCATTTTATGTCCGTGTTTTTGCAAAAAATGTTTTATTTTTTTGCACCCGTTATTTTACAATACTAAACATATTTCCTTTATTTATTTTAATATTCACTTCAATATGTATATTATAAAAAATTTTATTTTGTGAGAATGCTTAGTTTTAAAGTGGGGTTCGTTTTTACACTTTCTTTTTACTCGTAAATTCCTACCATAAAATGCCCAAGTCTAATTTCATGGCAGGAATTTACGAGTAAACAGTTGAATATTACTTTTGTTGTTATTTTTTTTTTTTTTTTTTTTTTGCTTTGGTACTCTAAAATAAAACGTCAGAATTTTAATCATCGTCGACGAAAAAACAAAATTACGGTCATAAAAGGAAATTATGAACTTTTGTTTAGTAAATTAGGGGTGTCCCAGAAAAAACAGAACCCACAATTTTTGAATAAAACTGCTAATTTTAACTAGGGGAGTTTAGGGTTTGGGTACTGTTTTTGTCTGGGTCACCTGTACAGGGTGACTCAGAAAAAAACAGAACCAATTATTTATTTATTTTCCCAATAAACTAACCCTAAACCGCTAACCCTAAACTCCCCTAGTTAAAATTAACAGTTTTATTACAAACATTTGTGTGTTCTGTTTTTTCTGGACACCCTAAATAAAGAACGTTTTAGAATATTTTTTTTTTACAATCTGATAGATTGGTGTGTAATCGATAATAATCCATCGAAGAAAAGGAAAAAAAATTAAAAACAAAAATTTTAGATGTCAGGTCGCCGAATTTTTTTAGCACTTTTTAGCACTTGACAAATTTTCACAAGTTCTTTTAATTTTAATTTTTCATAAAAATATAAATTTTAACCAACAATAAATGTCTTCATTTGCAAGGAGAAACCTCTTAAAACTATTCAGCCACGCGAAGGGAACATAAAAACTTAAACACGCGACTTGTAAACAATTTACATTCCATCATCGTGGTAAATTTTACTATAACTTATTTTTATTAAAAAAATAGCGAATAATTTCATAAACAAAAAGAGAATTCATTTGCCAATAATTCCTGTTAATGCGAATTAAATAACATGAAAACTGCCAAAATTTCACGTGTCTAACAAAACTGTTATTTGTTTGTGGTTGCTTTTTTTTATTAATATAAACTACAAATGTTTACTACTTAGTGTTAGTATAACAATATCTACAATAAAATACTCGTGTAAATATATTTTTAAGAACATTCAGTTTAATTTCAGTGTTCAATAATTTTTTTTTCTTTTAATTAGATTAGTATTAATTTCAAGTTTACTATTTTGAAGGAATGTAAAAAAAAAAAAAAAATAAATAAATAAAAGAACAATGTACTTTTGGAAATAAGTGATCCTTTAATGAATGAATCATAATAACTGGGAAATGAGTTGAATTCGTTCACAAATCACACTGTAAAGACGTGGTCACAAGGGGAGATAATTTTGATCTTTTGGGCTTCCATATTTTAAATTGACGATTTTTAAAAATCGTTTTAATTTCTTTAAAATAATCTTTCCAGGGTTTCCTCATTTTTAACTTAGATTTTTTCAAAGATAAAATTCTGGGCTATCTTTGGTTAAATTGCTAATTAGGCCGTTCTGCGTTTGGACATATTAAATTGACCTTGAAATTTTTAAGGTAGTCCAAAACCCAGTTTAACTTAAGATAGAATTTTTTTTTTTTTACATCAATTTAAAGACAACTATATTTTATGATACTACGAAAAAAAAACCTGCTACATTAATTATTTTTTGAGTTTTAAGAAAATGAATTTAAATTTTAAATCACTTTTTTGGTTATTGAATTTATATTTTTTATTTTTTTATTTTTCTATATATTCTTCATGATATGATCTTTCACGAAATGTAAAAATTAGGGACCGGATTTTTTTTTCTTCAAATGGTCAAAGGTCAACCCCCCCCCACATTCTGATTTATAAAAATATTTTTTCAAGTTTCTTCCATAAAATAAACTAATCCTTATAAAATTAAGTCGTGGGAAAATATTTTGGTGAAAATTTCATTAAAATCGGACAATTTCTTGATTTTGGTAATTGTTTTAAAATTAAGAAATTAAAAAAAAAAAAAAATTACCTCCTTGGCAAGGTTTGCTGGTAGCTATATATATATATTATATATATATATATATATATATATATGTGTGTGTGTGTGTGTGGTTCATGTGTGTGTGTGTGTATATATATATATATATATATAATATATATGCAAATAGAATTAAACAAAAGACACATCTCCTGTTTAACAATTTTATTTTTGATCTTTTCGAATTTCTGGCCTACTTTTAATGTTTGGGTGGAATTCGTGGATAAGTCCACCAAAGTTCAGTCCCAAGTACTTTCGGCACTTCGAAGTGCCATCATCAGGGGTGATGTGTTCCAGTTTTTAAAAATTAAATTAATGTGGAGGCTGGAAGGAGATTTATTGATGAGAAATTGTGTTATAGCATTTTAAATGTGTGTACTGTATTGGAATTAATTTTGTTTAAGGATGGTTTGTTATAGTTTTATGTATAGAGCTTCTAGTATTTGGAGTTTTTGTTTATTTTCTTCTTTATGCAGAATGTGTGTATTTTCTGTTATAATATTTCGGTATTAGAGTGGGGCATGAATGTAATTTTAGGTGAAATAGAGCTATTAGCTGTTAAATGGAGGGTTAGACGACTGACATGTGGTTGAGGTGAATCCAATGTATGTATTTTCATTTTTCTGAGAGACTGCAATTCCTAGGTGACATTTAAATCTGATATAGTACATTGGTCTCATTAAGCCGACTGTGTCTGGGGAAGAAATTGTTACGAACGACGAAGTTTTGTGTGTGTGTGTGTGATTGTGTCCGTACGTAGATGAGAGGTAGGAATCATGTGTGTAAACACGAGTGATAAAATAACCCTGAAATGAGAGTGAGTGATTGAATAGATAAATAGAGAGCTGTGAAGATATTTGATATCCCACGGAAGTCGGAGATGTCTGGAGATTTGTTTAATTGGTTTAATCTTAATTCATGGACTTTGCTTTTCCATTGTACATTTTTTAAAATATATATTAGGTACTGGCAAACTGAGCTAAATGCGTTTTTGACAAATGAATAGCCGAAATAATTTACCAAAAATCAGGGAATTATCGGATTTTAATAAAATTTTTCAGTGTTTATTTATCAATGAAGGTGATCTTTATAAGTCATTTTATTTATTCAAAAACTTCTTCATTTATTTTTTGACAGTCACTATATCTTTTGCCCCCCATTTAGGGTGGGCGTAAACTTTTTTTTCAAGTTGATCTCTATAGTTTTTCTAATTACAGTTATAAATAAGTGAGTAAAAGACCGAAGTTATGAATAGAAAAAAAAACTTTACGGTAGCTTTTCTATGAGAAAATAAGTACGGAAAATTGAAAATTAAAATGTAAAAAAATAATAAATAATTAATTTTTGGCGATTTTTTTTACTCATTTCGATAATTATTTAATTGGCTTATTATTATAAAAGAAAAATTATACATGATATTTTTTCTGCATAAAAAGTGGGGTACATTTTCAATAGAGTTTTCTTCAAAACTTATTACTTATGTGTCTAAAATAAGGTTTGCATTAAATAGAATCTAAGAATATAAATTTTAAACTTAACATCGGATTTTCACATTTTAATGAATTTTATATATTGATATTTCATAGGAAAAGTACTAATTAAAGTTTTGAAATAAAATAACTGATGCATTATAAAATTCATTAATTGATAAATCAATACGGAAAATTTCATTAAAATCGGATAAATCCTGACTTTTGTAATTTTTTTTTCAATCCCGAATGTTACATAACAAATTGTAAACAGGCGCTAAAACCATTGAAAAATAGACAGAACTGGCGGATCCGTGAAATTTGCCAAAACAAATCGTTTTAAATCTATTAAAATTAAACTGCATATGTAATGATATTTTTATTTTTTTAATGATGGTTATTATGTTACTACTTATCGATTTAGACAAAGTTTGACCTTAAATAATAGATTTAATTATTTTTAATTCACTTTTAAAATTCGTAGCAGACTACAAAAATGCCAGTCCCTATGTGTGTGTGTGTGTGTGTGTGTGTGTGTGTGTGTGTCCGTACGTAGATGAGAGGTAGGAATCATGTGTGTAAACACGAGTGATAAAATAACCAAGAAATGAGAGTGAATGATTGAATAGATAAATAAGAGAGCTGTGAAGATATTTGATATCCCACGAAGTCGGGATGTCTGGAGATTGTTTAATTGTGTTAATCTAATTTCATGGACTTGGCTTTTTCCATTGTACATTTCTTTAATATATACATTAAGTTAGTTTTTGAGTCAGTTGAAAGTTGAGAGTTAAGTTTTGAAGTTTTCATCCGGTAGTGAGTTTGGAGACAGACCACACTTAGTAGCAGGGAAGACAACCTAAGCAGGGGTCTTGACCGCACAGAGAGGGGGTGCCCCCTCTCTGTCGACAGAGATAATGATAGAAATCAGAGAATAGCAGATAATAGAGAATGAATGCAAGTACCATATGCCTCATCTCTTGCCATTTTGAATGTTAACCCTACCCTGTTTTGTTTTGTTGGTGATTTGTTCTCTCTCTTCTTTTGTTTATTAATTGTTCACCTGTCAATGGGAGGCCCGGGAGCATTTGTCGCGGACACAACAGGTCTTAAGTCAGATAACAAATTGTAGTAACGAGTTGAACTTACCTGACTCAAAGCGTCCTAGATGTCTGGCCTGCAAAACTGTCCCTGGCAAGGAAAGGAATGTGGTCGGGGGAAGAAGGAATGTGGTACGCCATTATGCCCACTCTGAGCAAGAAGTGTCAAGAAATTGGAGGGGGCAGAATGGATTTTTTTATAGAGGTTGCGTGGAATTATGGGGCCGGGTTAGCTCAGTCGGTAGAGCATTCGGCTAGAAACCACAAGGTTCCTAGTTCGATACCGGTCCCCGCCAACTCAGCGTATGAGTAGCACAGGGATCTGTGCGGTAAAGTAAGGAGCTGATGGTAGGTGTGGCGCTCCACCTCAGATGCTAAAAACAATCTCCTTGGTCTAGCGCTATTGAAAAGGGGATAGACTCCCTCGCTGATTGGCTGATACCGACCTCAGGCCGCCCCGTCGACTTTACTTACTTTACCCATAGAGCATTGAAACTTTTATTTGACTATAAAAGCAGCCTATTTTGGCCTGAACAGTGCACTGCACTTTTGTCCTTCAGTAACAGAGTGTCGAGAGAGTGAAAGAGGAAGAGGAAGAAGAGGAAGAGGAAGAAGAGGAAAAAGAAGAAGAGAAAGAGAAAGAGAAGCTGGTGGACAATTTTCACAGATGACACGGACGAGATCATGGCCAGCAAGATAAGTGCAGTGAATGCAAGAGTAATGCAGCAAAAGAAGTGCAATAGCCTCCCGCAGGTGTTACATTAAAAACAATATTTTTCTTTGAACCGAGGGAAAAAAAAAGTATTTTTTTTATTCAATTGGCCCATTTTTATTCACTTAAAATTCAATAGTGAATTTTAAACGTCTTGTAATTTATCTATATAAAAATGTAAATTTGAAAATGCGCAATTTTAGGCAACATTTTTTCCAAGTTTTTTTACATACTTTTTTTAAATAATTATTGTTAACAATAGTTCTTTTTCTTGATGTGACCAGTTTTGTAGTCAGAGAGGAGACCTACCTCGTGCAACACGGTGTGACAGAGAGACTTGCCGTATTCTTGAAGGAAGCAGGCTAGGCTTTGCCTGGCATGTAGGACTGACCTAGAGTCGAACCCGCTTCCTTCAGAATGTGAGAGCTGTGGACGATCAGTGAAATAAGAAATAGCATAGTGGCCCGGATGTAGGTGGTCATGCCGTGCTGACGAGTGTCGCACATGCTGCACGGACAATTATGAGTGAGGAGCCCGGATGTGGTGAAATTGGGGTGTATTTAAAGGACTTATTCTCACAGACCAGGGAGAACGACTGCAGTACTATTTTGTAGTCGAGACGAGCGGGACAAAGAAATAATTTTTGGATATTGGATTTTGGAGTGAGATACAGTTGGGAGTGTTTAGACTGTCGATTGGAACCTTGTGTCAGACTTGACTGTGACCCCCCCTCACACACTGATTAGAAGTTTATTGATCAGAGGGGGCCTCTCTGACTGCCTGTCTTGCCTAAGTAAGGGCTAAAGTGGAGTGTTTCATGTCATGGACCATTCAGCCACTAGGATTCTATCCTTAATCATCATAAGTCACCACCCATGGCTAACAGGAAGCTCCATTAGGGGGATTTTATTCATCTGCAGAGGTTGAGTTGGGGTCTTCTACAGTCAGCTCAGGGATTTTGGTTGGAATAAGTAAATGTAGAAATACAATTAGAAACAGAGAGAAGCTGAGCGCAGTTTTTGAAGAGATAGGAAAAAACAAACTTTGCTACTATGAAAAGAATTTAATGTACAAAACATAACAAAAATGTACAATGGTAGACAAGTATATCACCATATGGTTGTAATTCACAGTTCAGGTGTACATTGGTTCGGCTGGATTTAGATCAAGAGGGGTTAAGGGGTGCAAAGAATATGTCTGCTTGGACTTAGCTGGTTGAAAGTAAATTGATCCAGGTGGTCTTGATGAAATCTAGTAGTAGTAATTCTTAGGTTGTGGTTCTCAGTCCTCTCTGGTCTGGTGGAAAAAGACAGTCCCTCAATCTTGCCGTCTTTGGCTTGTAGTGATGCGAAGTGGATGCCTTACCGTATATCAAAGAGGTATAATACTATGCATTGTGCATGCATATGTGGCTGCACATTTAGTTATATAGATATGTAGTAGTTAGTTATATTGAATTAATAAATAGTAAGTCAAACCACATATATATCTAATATATAAAACAGAGATTTTGGTATGTACGTGTCGACGTATAACTCAAAAACGGGAGGTCACTGAGATTTAAAATCTTGCATACACATTGATATCGTTCTAACTAAGAAAAATTCCAAATTTGGTTATTGATTTTTACTGATTAAGGGATTTAATCGATTAATCAAACAAAAATCAAACGATTTTTCGAAAGCCATAGCATAGCTGCTGCTGCTGCTAATGCTTGGTCTATCAGCGGATGCTCGCCTGACTGTTTATCAGCAGAAAGAAAGAAAGAAAGAAACAACGAAAATGTTAGCGACTCGCCTGGCTGTTTTAGCAGTAGAAAGAAAGAAAGAAAGAAAGAAAGAAAGAATGAAAATGTTAGCGACAAACTAAATTTTAACGTAAAATAAATTCGTTTTTTTATAATCTTTCTAAATATTTATTTATATTTATCGTATGTTTTTGAAACTAACTTTTATTGTACAATCTACACTCACTTAATTTAAATTGTTGTCATGCACAAAAAATTGTAGAAAAATGAAAATTGTTTCAAAACACAAGTTTACGGTTACATTTTTTTTAAATAAGATTTTAAATGTCAATAAAAATCAGTCACCAGTATAGGGTTGTATAAATGTAAATAAAAAAAATGATAAAACGAGTTGTTTTGTAATTAATACTAATGGTTTTAAAAAAAAAGTCTTAATAGTTTAGAGAACTAATGAAAACGTTTTAAAATGTAAGCAAAAATAGATATTGCATTCTCTTTATCGTTAAGAACTAGATTTGAATTGTCATGTAGAAAAAATTCAAAGAAATAAATTACAATCTATTTCTAACTTATCAAGCAATTAAAAACTGAATTTAAAATTGTCCCCAAATACTATTATTATTTTCAAACTGGAGTTTCAGTGAAACTTTTCGTGAAATGAAGAGAAAATAATCTTGCTCAATTTATAATTTGTACGAGTCTTTATCAATTGAATTATTTTTTATAGCGAGTTAGAAAAAAATTATTTTGCTTCGGACAGCAAAAGTATGTTTTAACGAAAAATCAAATCTTATTCATATCGCAATCTTTTTATTCCTGTCTTTAAAATATTAATTTAGATAGAAAAGAAATTAAATAATCTGTCTTACAAATATTTATTTGGTAAGAAAGAGCGAAGTAAAAAAACAATAATAAGCGCGTATTATTTATTAAATAAATAATAAGCGCTTATTATTGTTTAATACATTTTATTTCGTTTATTTAATAAATATAATATAACTCAACTTTGTATATATACGAAAAAATTAAAAACAAAAGAATTTTAGAAAGAAAAGCCTTTTACAAAAATAGGAAGTTAAATTATAACTACTTATTTCGTAACTAAGTAAACATAGTTGTATTCGTATTGTAATAAAAATAAAACAAAAATTATAATAAAAATACGATGTAGTTAACATTTCGTATATAAACAAAACAGTGTATGATATGTTCTTACCTTAAACATAAAATAAAAATGATTTTAATGTACGTAACTTGAATGAGAAAATGTGTTCTTTAATTTATCATAATTCTAATGATAAATAAATAGGCAGATCTTTTTTAAAATTAAGGGCGGACCTGAACTTTTGGAACACCCCTCTAAAATTTTTGTTTTTAATTTTTTTTTCTTCTTTCAATGGATTATTATCGATTGCACACCAATCTATCAGACTGTAAAAAAAATTCAAAAAAGTTATTTATTTTTCGAGTTTTCAGGGGTGCTCAGTTTCCCGTATAAGTTTATCGTAAATTGAACCCCCTTATCGGAACCGCTAAAAAGAAAATTTTATTTAAATATTTATTTTTCCTTCAATGGATTATTATCGATTACACACCAATCAATCAGATTTTTTTTAAATTCTTGAAAGTTCTTTATTTTTTGAGTTTTCAGGGGTGCTCATTTCCCCGTATAAGTTTATAGTAAATCGAACCCCCATATCGGAACTGCTCGAAAGGAAACTGGCGCAAATGTGTCAAAGTTAGGGTGGCCCAGAAAAAACAGAACCCAAATTATTTATTTATTTTCCCATTAAACTTACCTTAAACACCAACCCCAACACCAACCCCTAACCCTAACCCCCCTACTTGAATTTAACAGTTTTATTACAAAATTTGTGGGTTCTGTTTTTTCTGTGTCACCTTAATTTTGATACCTTAGTGCAAATTCAGCCCAACTGTTAAGATAGAGCGGTTTCGATATGGGGGTTCGATTTACTATAAACTTATACGGGGAAATGAGCACCCCTGAAAACTCGAAAAATAAATAACTTTTTTTAGTTTTTTTTTTTACAATCGGATAGATTGGTTTGCAATCGATAATAATCCGTTGAAAAAAAAATAATTAAAAACGAAAATTTTAGAGGGCGTGGGGTTCCAAAAGTTTAGGTCCGCCAAATTAAGTCACCACTTTTTTCTCTTTTTTTTTTTTTTTTTAGTCCGGTCATGGACCGGGTACTTTAGCTAGTAAGTATATATGTGTGTATTCGGGTAGATAATGTGTGAATATATATATGTATAGATAGATAGATAGATATGTGCGTATGTATACATGCATGTGGTGTGGGTATGCATATATGTGCATGTGTAGGTAGGCATATTGTTTGTGGGTGGCAATAGGCAACAAAGTCATAAAATTAAGAAGAGGATGAGGATAGATATAAAAGTTGATAATCTCTTCTTAGGAGACAGACAGACAGACTGGGTTTTGACCACTTTGAGAGTCAACTATAGTTTAGACTGATCATAAAAGGTGACCCATATTCAACACAAAGGATTTTGGAAATCTTGTGCAGAATCCCGGGAAATGAGAGTGAGATGAGATCTTAGGGATTCTGGGAAATTAAAAAAGTTTTTAGTCAGTTAGTCTTTGGACAGCGGAGAGACGAGTTAGATCTTGGGCAGTGAAGAAGCAACATCTCCCTTAGAGCCTTGTCCATAAGAAGCCAGCCTTAGAAGAAGTCCTAAAAACGAACAGGGGGGTGCCCCCCTCTCAACAGACATAGATAAATTAGAAGCTGATGGAGTGACTGGAGATAGCAGCAAAGTTATATACCTCTCTGACCATTCTAATGTTCACCTGACTGATTTTGTCTTGTTGTTTGTTCTCTCTTTCTTCTTTGTGATACTTGTTTGTTTGTGCACCCCTTGGTGGGGGGCCCCTGCGAGATGTTTTGAGCACATGTGCAACGTGGACAGGTCCTAGAAATAGCTAGCAGACAACACGATATGAACGGCCAGAAAGAGTAGTGCAGCAAAGATGCAGTGAGCGCAGGACAGATGCAGAGAAATGTGCAAGAGGCCTCGCAGCCCACCGGTGGTGTCATAGAGGTGCCATCACATAAAATGGTGATAAAAGGTTAAGATCCTATTGGGTCCTTACTTTTATAAGTGACTTCATGTGACTTTCAGGAGAGCTGTGATTGGTCTATTTGACCACAGGAACATGTGTACCCTAATAAATCTCAACAGCTACATCTCAAAAGAAGAAGAAGAAGGTAGAGAGAAGAAGAAGAAGGAGAAGGAGAAGAAGAAGGTAGAGAGAAGAAGAAGAAGAAGGAGAAGGAGAAGAAGAAGGTAGAGAGAAGAAGAAGAAGAAGGTAGAGAGAAGAAGAAGAAGGTAGAGAGAAGAAGAAGAAGAAGACGAAGAAGAAGAAGAAGGTAGAGAGAAGAAGAAGAAGGTAGAGAGAAGAAGAAGAAGAAGAAGAAGATAGAGAGAAGAAGAAGAAGGAGAAGAAGGTAGAGAGAAGAAGAAGAAGGTAGTGAGAAGAAGAAGAATAAGAAGGGCAAGAAGAAGCAGAAGAAGAAGAAATGAAAGAAGAAGAAGAAGAAGAAGAATGAAAGAAGAAGAAGAATGAAGAAGAAGAAGAAGAAGAAGAAGAAGAAGAAGAAGAAGAATGAAATAAGAAGAAGAAGAAGTCTATTCAATACCTGGAATTATTAATAAATCAATTTTATTTTAATTTTTCAACAATTATTTTATTTTTATTCATCAGAAACTAAAAATCAATTTATTTTGGTTGGGTTAAATGTTGAATGTATATGTATATATTTATTTTATTATATTATATATATATATATATATATATATATATATATATATAATATAATATAAAGTCGACGGGGCGGCCTAAAGTCGGTATCAGCCAGTCAGCGAGGGAGTCTATCCCCTTTTCGATAGCGCTAGACCAAGGAGATTGTTTTAGCATCTGAGGTGGAGCACCTCACCTACCATCAGCTCCTTACTTTACCGCACAGATCCCTGTGCTACTCATACGCTGAGTTGGCGGGGACCAGTATCGAACTAGGAACCTTGTGGTTTCTAGCCGAACGCTCTACCGACTGAGCTAACCCAGGTTACATATCTATTTATTTGGTGACAAAGGAACATTCACGACCATATTGGTTTCATGCAAGGCAATCCTCAGGTGGAGATGTTACAAATGAATTTGTAATATCTCCACCTGACGATTGCCTCACATGAAACCAATATGGTCGTGAATGTTCCTTTGTCACCAAATAGATATGTAAAACCTTTATATATTTATTTTATTATATTATATAACAGCTCTATTTTATATTGAGCACTCTACCAAATAATACTGCCTTTGGCATACCATTCCAGCAAAAGCTGAAACAGTGACCATCCTAAACTATATATATATATATATATATATATATATTATATATATATATATATATATATATATATATATATTATATATATATATAATATTACAATGATAAGAAAAAAATTTCATTTTCATAATTAAAATTATTTCCAATGTGACATTGGAAATAATTTTAATTATAAAAATAGAATTTTTTTTTGTGGAGAGTAATTGAGTTTTTTTCCTAACTAGGCTTATTTCAAATCCACAAAGAAATGCCAAAAAGAAAACCAAAGTTGAGACATTGAAAGCAATTTGATTTATTTCCAAAAGAAGAAAAAGATGACCTATCATATTTTATACAATATTTTTTTCATGTGAAACAAGTAGAACTGTGTAGTTCTACTTGTCATGGGGATATTAGCAGTAAAGGAAAAAGTGCAGATAAAGAAAACATTTTAAAATTAAAGGTCCAATTTTAGAAAATATTTTCAATCCTTAGTGTGTACTTCCACTTGTCATGTGGATATTAGCAATAAAGGAAAAAGTGCAGATAAAGAAAACATTTTAAAATTAAAGGTCCAATTTTAGAAAATATTTTCAATCCTTAGTGTTTACTTCCACTTGTCATGTGGATATTAGCAATAAAGGAAAAAGTGCAGATAAAGAAAACATTTTAAAATTAAAGGTCCAATTTTAGAAAATATTTTCAATCCTTAGTGTTTACTTCCACTTGTCATGTGGATATTAGCAATAAAGGAAAAAGTGCAGATAAAGAAAACATTTTAAAATTAAAGGTCCAATTTTAGAAAATATTTCAATCCTTAGTGTGTACTTCCACTTGTCATGTGGATATTAGCAATAAAGGAAAAAGTGCAGATAAAGAAAACATTTTAAAATTAAAGGTCCAATTTTAGAAAATATTTTCAATCCTTAGTGTGTACTTCCACTTGTCATGTGGATATTAGCAATAAAGGAAAAAGTGCAGATAAAGAATTAAAGTAGCAGAAAAAGTGCAGATAAAGAAAACATTTTAAAATTAAAGGTCCAATTTTAGAAAATATTTTCAATCCTTAGTGTTTACTTCCACTTGTCATGTGGATATTAGCAATAAAGGAAAAAGTGCAGATAAAGAAAACATTTTAAAATTAAAGGTCCAATTTTAGAAAATATTTTCAATCTTTAGTGTGTACTTCCACTTGTCATGTGGATATTAGCAATAAAGGAAAAAGTGCAGATAAAGAAAACATTTTAAAATTAAAGGTCCAATTTTAGAAAATATTTTCAATCAGATGACTTGAATTAAGGAATCATTTGCTTAGATTTTAGTTTTTTGCATTCTATGAGAATATGTTTGATTGTAAGTAGTTCTCCACATGACCATTTGTGTGTCTGTTTTGAATTAAAACTTGTTAAAAAAGCATAAAAAGAAAATGGTTTCTCTCTCTTTTTAAAAAAATTTCTCATCTTGATTTTCGAAACCAAAATAATATCTATGTATTGTACTTATATCATAGGGCTCTTTTTAGGATTGAGGTTGATCTTTTTGTTGCATACCTCTTCTTCTTCACTTACTTACTCCTATATCTTGGACATCTATTCTTCTGCTGGCTTTGGTATTTCTTCTAACGTCTCGTCTTGGTCTGGTATCTTCTAAGGTCTTCTGTTGGGGATTTCGGTCTGGTTTTCTATTGCTATGTTCTTGCTGGCTGGGCGTCCTGGTTTCATTTCTTAGTCTTGTTACCAAGACATTCATCAACCACAAGAACATATTACTTATACAAACTTTTATTTCCTTAACTATACATTTCATGTAACTAAATATCTGACTAACATAGCGCACGTGAGTTCCAGTTTAGGCAGGACATAAAATGGCCGACCTCTCTGCCTGACATCTAACTGAAAACTAGTGACCCAACAGGTCCCATGTGACTTCACGTATTTTGGCAGGATCTCCGTAATTTTCCATGGAAGGACCTGGCCATAATATTAAAAGGGCCACCCCCTCAGAATTACAGGGGATTGACAATAATCTTATGCAACCGCATAGATTATGTAACATTTTTAAAGCTGATATTTGTATTCCATAGTGAGATTGGATTTCAATATGACTGATAATCTGTCTATGGCAGACTATGCCCCTCCCCTCCCCTCCCCCTATACGTGCATTAACATCACTTTCTGTGGATTGGAATAATTTGGTGGAATATGACATCAAGTTGTTGAAAATGAAAAACATTATTTGAGAAAATCATCTCTCATGAATCTTTATTATTCATTACTTTGTAAATAATACATTTCATTTTAACACTTATTATTATTTGTCTGAATTTTTGAGATGAGGTTTGAGAATTTGTATAATTGAGATTTTTTTTGACTGTTGTCCTCATCTATATTGTTGGACACATGGCACAACAGATATAAGGGTTGAGTTAATACACTTCTAAGTGTCAATCATTGGTAGATTGCAGGTTCAAACCTGACTAAAGGGCAAAGATAACACAGAATATTTAACATAGCTGAACACTTTTACCCGGAATCAGAACAATCAATGGATAAAAAAGGTTTGAAGTTCCATGAAGACTCCCAATTCCAAAACATCTGAAGAAGGCTGCAGAGCACATTGGCTGAAATGTGTATATAACACTTTAGATAAGAACAACAGTCCAACAAATCTGAATAATACATAATCATTATTTAAATTTACTGTTAAATCTCATGTTATTTTAATGTCACTTACACAAGTGACCATCAAGATAATGAATATCATTATTTTCTCCAACCATTGTCCTTTTATTTTTCCATAGCTTGCACAGGATCGAAAATGTTTTTTTGTATGATATTTATGAAAGAAATGTTAGAGCAAGATCAACCTATATTACTGAAACCTCATGACCAATTAATATAAAAATCAATTTTTATGGGAATCACACCAATAGTAGCAGTCAGATATAAAAACAGAGGTTGTGAAAATGTAGCTATTTTTCCTTGAACAGAGCCAAGATATAGCAAGCCACTTAATTATTACAAGAAACAATTGTAACTAAGAAACAGTCATTTTTTACTACATCAAAGAAAATTTATCTTTTATCTTATCAATCCAGACTAATGGCTGATTCACAGATGTAAAAAAAAAAAAAAAAAAAAAAAAAAAAAAAAAAATTGGAAGCATACTATGAGAGTTCCAAATTAAAATTGGGTCCATTGAAAATCAAGCCATAAGTGTACACTATATTTATGTCTCTAAATAACATAATAGCCAGTCCTTAAAACTTCACTAATTTCTTGTCCAAGAAAGACACATCTCTATATGATAGTCAATATCTATATTATACACTTCAAACCTTATTTCATCATGGTCAGATTGTTGGTAATGATAAAAAAAAAAAAAAATGAATGGCTACATTTTCATATCTTAAGTCATTAAGACAGAGAGAGAGAGAAGAAGAAGAAGAAGAAGAAGAATGTAGTAAAGAGTGAAAGATAGTGTGTGAGAGAGAGGGGAGACAGAGTGATTGAGAGACAAGGAAAAAGCAGA
Source organism: Doryteuthis pealeii (assembly GCA_023376005.1). Taxonomy (NCBI): domain Eukaryota; kingdom Metazoa; phylum Mollusca; class Cephalopoda; order Myopsida; family Loliginidae; genus Doryteuthis; species Doryteuthis pealeii. The sequence goes on from CM042177.1 coordinate 58,933,053, forward strand.
AGAAAGAGAATTAACGTAGTAAAGATAATTGTAGAAGAGAGAGAGAGAGAGAGAGAGAGAGAGAGAGAGAGAGAGAGAGAGAGAGAGAGAAGCTGAAGGTAATAAAGAGAAAGGAAAGGAAAATGAAGTAAAGAGACAAAAATGAGGTAGTAAAGATAAAGAGAAAAGCAGGTAATAAAGAGAGAGAGAGACAGACAGACAGACAGACAGAGACAGAGATAGACAGAGAGACAGACAGAGAGACAGAGAGAGAGAGAGAGAGAGAGACAGACAGAGAGACAGAGAGACAGACAGATAGACAGACAGACAGAGAGAGAGAGAGAGAGTCGTATTTTTATGTTTTGCTAGACCAACCCAGTTTCTCCAACAATAACTAGTAAAATACAAATTTCTTTCAATAACCAAGCTGTTTATCAGATAATTCTCAATGTCCTGGTATATAACCTTTTCCCGTTTGGCTCAAATTAAGGCCACAATCATTCAGAACACTTACACCAATAATGAATGGAGTCTTTTCAGGTTTATTTCCAAAAACAATATCTGGTTTGAGCCTTGTCTTTTGCAGATCAACAAACTTTCAGAGAAAATGGTTTAATCAACAGTGTGTGTTTGCATGTGTTTTTTCAAAGAGCTCTTCACTGAAAATGCTGAGCCACAAATTTCACAAGAAAAACGTTTCTCGCCAGTGTGTGTTTGCATGTGCATTTTCCAAGAGTCTTTTCTGGAAAATGCTGATCTACAAACTTCACAAGAAAATGGTTTCTCGCCAGTGTGTGTTCGCATATGTCTTTTCAAAGGGCTCTTCCCTAAAAATGCTGATCCACAAACTTCACAAGAAAATGGTCTCTCACCAGTGTGTGTTCGGATGTGTTTTTTCAAATTATCCTTCTCTGAAAATGCTGACCCACAAACTTCACAAGAAAATGGTCTCTCACCAGTGTGTGTTCGAAAGTGTTTTTTCAAATGGTCCTTCTCTGAAAATGCTGATCCACATACTTCGCAAGAAAATGGTTTCTCGCCAGTGTGTGTTCGCATGTGCTTTTTCAAATGGCCCTTCTGGGAAAATGCAGATCCACAAACTTCACAAGAAAAAGGTTTCTCACCAGTGTGTATTTGCATGTGTATTGCTAATGCTGAATTACATGAAAATGCTGTTCCACAAACTTCACATGAAAAAGTTTTCTCGCCAGTGTGTGTTCGCATGTGGTTTTTCAAATGACTCTTCCGGGAAAATACTGATCCGCAAACTGCACAAGAAGAAGGTTTATCACCAGTGTGTGTTCGCATGTGTCTTTTCAAACTGCTACTCGTTGAAAATGCTGATCCACACACTTCACAAGAAAATGGTTTCTCACCAGTATGTGTTCGCATGTGTATTTTCACATCAGCCTTCCATGAAAATGCTGATCCACACACTTCACAAGAAAATGGTTTCTCACCAGTATGTGTTCGCATGTGACTTTTCAAATGGACCTTCTGTGAAAATGCTGATCCACACACTTCACAAGAAAATGGTTTCTCGCCAGTATGTGTTTGCATATGTATTTTCAAAGTAGCCTTCCGTGAAAATGCACATTCACACACTTCACAAGAAAATGGTTTCTCACCAGTGTGTGTATGCATGTGGTCTTTCAAATTGCTCCTCTGTGAAAATGCTGATCCACAAATATGGTTTGTCTCCAGTGTATGTTTGCATATAATTTTTGAGGGAGCGTCACTCTGAAAAAGCTGATCCACAATGATCCACAAACTTCACACGAATATGGTTTGCATCTTTGCATATAATTTTTCATGTTTGTTTTCAATGATGTTTAATAACTGACATACTCACTGGATAAGAGTATTGTTTCTTTTCTGTCTCTTGTTGAATATATAATTTAAAATATCAGTTTGGTAAAAATGATGATGTACACAGTCTTTGTAAGAGTGAGGATTCTCTTGTTTGTTTTTTGGACTCAACTACTTAAAATGAACTCTGTTAATATTCAGGTTCACAGAGTTTTTCTTCAGTCTTTTTGTCCTCCACAGAATTTAATATCTGTAAAAGAAGAACAGGTATTAATAAAGAAAACAAGAGACTCATGATTTATTTCAAGTAAAAAGATTACAATAATTAACTTTATGTTTCAATTAATCCTGACATATATTATGTCATCCATGTTCAGACATAAAAAAAAATTAACAATTTCAGAAAAATAATGAAGTGGAATATAATTTAAAAAACGATAATATCACTTTGATCAAAAAGAAAGAAAAGGAGATTGAATTAATGATAAATATATGAGAAAAAGTAGAAATGTGTGCTGTAAATGATTGTGCCATAGGGAATGGACTCATTGACCAGAGTTCAAAGCCTGTGTGAGACTTTTGCATCTCACATTGGGAAAGGTATGCCTCCAACTACCCTCCCACCAGCTATGGGTAAACTAGGGCAGACTATGTTCTTTAATCATGTTTCAGCAACCATACTAGGAGAAGGAAAGCTCTGAATTCAAACCTGTTAAACTGCAGTTAAGAAATTGACCTTGTGTCATATCCTGCTCATGCTAAGCGGTTGGTAAATATATAAGCGAAAATGGTTTATACTTAAAGATATTGCTAGGAAAAAAGTTTACTTCGATCAGATGTTTTATAATTCATGAAAAACAAAGTGAAATATAGGAATAACACCTTTTAATTTTTATATATAGTTGGGAAAGATTTGAAATTTTATGGTTTTCACTTTTGGAAATTGGCACTTTAAAATTCCCATATTCACCTGCTTATTTATAATTAGATTTTATGTATAGATGAGGCCCTAATCCAATCTGTGGCTTGCAGCTCTTAAGGCCCATCTGTGTGGCCTTCCACATCATACAATAACAATGTGTTCCATTCATACAATGAAAATGTGTATACATGAGGCCCTAATCCAATCAGTGGCTTGCAACTCTTAAGGCCAATCCGTGTAGCCTTACACACCATATAATGACAATGTGTTCCATTCATACAATGACAGTTTTAGGAGAGGAGGTGTTATCATATTAAATATTTATCGAAATGAGTAAAAAAGAAATCTCCAAAAATTAATTTTTTTTTTACATTTTATTTTCCGATTTTCAGTACTTATTTTCTAATAGAATATTCCCCCCCCCCTTTTTTTTCTATTCACAACTTCGGTCTTTTATCTTTTTATTTATACTATAATTAGTATCAAACAATGACCAACTCGCCGAGATTTTACGCCCATAAAATAAGAGGGGGGGGGAGTCAAAATTAAGTGACCTGAGAAGAATCAAAAAGTTTTGAAATAAAATAAATAATGCATTATAAAGGTCATTCATTGATAAATCAACACTGAACATTTCATTAAAATCTGATAATTCCCTGATTTTTGGTAAATAATTTTCTGGTGGGGGTGGGGTGGCTAAATTTGTTTTGTCAAAAACGGATTTTACTGCCATTTTTGGTATACCTAAAAAAAATATGGTAAAGAAGAACAAATTCCTCGTAAATTCCTACCATAAAATAAATTGAACCTTCATTTTATGTCCGTGTTTAAAACTAACCATTCTCACAAAATAAAAACTTGGAAGACCTGAACTTTCAGCCCCCCCCCCATCTAAAATTTTTGTTTTTAATTTTTTTTTTTCTTTCAATGGATTATTATCGATTGCACACCAATCTATCAGATTGTGAAAAACAAAATTCAAAAAAGTTATTCATTTTTCGAGTTTTCAGGGGTGCTCATTTCCCCGTATAAGTTTATCGTAAACCAATCCCCCTTATCGGAACCGCTAAAAAAAAAATTCTTATTTATTTTTTTTTCCGTCAATGGATTATTATCGATTACACACCAATCTATCAGATTTTTTTTTAAATTCTTGAAATTTCTTTATTTTTTGAGTTTTCAGGGGTGCTCATTTCCCCGTATAAGTTTATAGTAAACCGATCCCCCATATCAGAACCGCTCGAAAGGAAACTGGCGCAAAGGTGTCAAAGTTAGGGTGGTCCAGAAAAAACAGAACCCAAATTATTTATTTTCCCATTAAACTAACCTTAAACCCCAACACCAACCCTAACCCCTAACCCCAAACCCTAACCCCCCTAGTTAAAATTAACAGTTTTATTACACAATTTGTGGGTTCTGTTTTTTCTGTGTCACCTTAATTTTGACACCTTTGTGCAAATTCAACCCAACTGTTAAGATAGAGTGGTTCCGATATGGGGGATCGGTTTACTATAAACTTATACGGGGAAATGAGCACCCCTGAATACTCGAAAAATAAAGAACTTTTTAGAATTTTTTTTACAATCTGATAGATTGGTGTGTAAACGATAATAATCCATTGAAGAAAAAGAAAAGAAATTACAAAGAAAATATTTTTTTCAGCGGTTCCGATATGGGGGATCGGTTTACGATAAACTTATACGGGGAAATGAGCACCCATGAAAACTCGAAAAATAAAGAACTTTTTAGAATTTTTTTTTACAATCTGATAGATTGGTGTGTAAACGATAATAATCCATTGAAGAAAAAGAAAAGAAATTACAAAGAAAATATTTTTTCAGCGGTTCCGATATGGGGGATCGGTTTACGATAAACTTATACGGGGAAATGAGCACCCCTGAAAACTCGAAAAATAAAGAACTTTTTAATTTTTTTTACAATCGGATAGATTGGTGTGCAATCGATAATAATCCGCTGAAAAAAAAATAATTAAAAACGAAAATTTTAGATGGGGGGGGTGGTCTGAAAGTTCAGGTCCGCCAAAAGCTTTTAGAATATACATATTGAAGTGAATATTAAAATAAATAAAGGAAATATATTTAGTATTGTAAAATAACGGGTGCAAGAAAAATAAAACATTTATTGCAAAAACTCAGACATAAAATGAGGATTCAATTTATTTTATGGTAGGAATTTACGAGGAAATAGTTAAGGATTACCGTTTTCGCTTAGGTATCGTAGGAATGAGTTAACTGCTGTTAAAACTTTATTTTTGCAACCACTAGACCCAAAGAGTGAGTGACGAAATTCCCTCCTAGACTCCTGTCTAGGAGGGAATTTCGTGTTATTTTCAAAATATTTTTCAAAATAACATGTCGTTCCCTTAAAAAAATACTACTTCAAAAAAGTACTTACAGTTAGAAGAACATTCCGTTCTTTCACTTGATATAAGTTTCTTTCTTCTCGTCGTCTTCAATTTAATATCTTTAATAAGAATTACAAAGGATCTGTGTTTTAATAGTCTTTGTTAGATGCATATCTCAACAACAATAAGCGAGTCAATTTCGTTCCGTTTTCACCACCGGTGTCCTGAATGCCTGTTCCCTACTGACTGATGTATCTTCATGGGTCACAATAATTACCAATGAAAACACTAGGTACCACCAATTTGACCAATTAGACCCTGTGAAATTTACCACCCCCCTATATTTAACACAATGAAACTTACAGAAAATGTAATACTTTCTTGAAAATTTTTTTTCCATTTTTAAAGAAAAACATAAAATAAACTCCTGGTGATTTAAAAAAAAATTTTTTAGTATACGGAAATAATGAAAATTATGATTGAAAAACAATGTTTTCATTTTTGCACTGTTAAATCAACTGAAATTTAACGTAGCTAAAAACAAGTTACGATAAGAGGATTTTTAAAAAATTCTATGAAAAATCAATTAATTATCTGATTTTCACGAAAATTTCCATAAATGTTTACCATTGGATGTAAATACATCTGAAATAGTTTTTTCTAAAATATATTAGGGGAAATATTTTTTACGAGGTCTATCCCCGCCCCTATTTTATTTTATGAGATAAAAAAAAAATGACGCGTCAGAAAAATGTTTTTTCTTTTTTTTCTAGAAAATTTCGTTGATATAGTTATTCAAACTTAATCAGTTTTTCTCTTAGAAAAAATATTCAAATTTTCATTCCATACTTTTACTGGTTGATCGTAAAAGGGAAATAATTTGTAACTTTTCTGTCTATATTACGGTCTGAAAATTACCCTTTCGCATGTAATACGGGAAGGTTTGTTTATTTTTTAAGATAACGATGTAATTTTTCCCAATCGGATAATTTGATCTTTACGGGATTTTTGATAAACAAAGTTCGGAAATATCTATTTCCGTTTTATTCAAGATGGCCTAAACGGTTTGGTGGTACCTAGAAAACACTAAGTAAATAATATCACTGGCAATATTTCACTCTCGTTATAATTAAGGTAACTCTTACTTCCGATAGACAAATTGTATAATGTGTACTGAAGTTGAACTTTTGATTTTAAAAAAGAGTATTTTATAAATCGAAATTTCTTACTTAACATCTTAAAAGCACCTTCAAATAAACCCATCAATGTTTCCTTTTACTTGGTACCACCAATTTTCCCTGTGAAATTTACCCCCGCCCTATATTTAACACAATGAAACTGGCATAAAGGCTAATATTGTCTTGGAAAATTTTGTCCACTCGAAAGAAACATTTGTAGCGTTAGTTTGCATTTGCCTGGTGGGGTTGTCTGCCCCTTTTAGTTTGCTGGTGTCCGCTAGGGCACCATAGTATTTAAGCGCCGGGTTCAAACCCTTTCGCTATCTTTTTCCTGTTTCAGCAACTACGACCCACATGGGGTAGATTTTATCTAACCCCTCTCGTTGGGGCTCCGCCCCCCTTACATTACTGTAAGTCTTCACAGCATGGACTATCGCAAGTCTCATGTCTGTACTCTTTTATGTTAGAATGTACCATTCATGAATGTGTCTTTATCTTTATTTGTGTACCCCTTTATATATGTAACTCTTTTACTATGTACGTTGTATCTACTGTTATCCATGTGCTGTATATATTAAATGTTTTGTCCGTTAACCTTCGTCGGAGTTATTTGTATGCAAAGTATCTAATAACTTTGCCCTACGTTACACATAAAACAAAATCATGATGATTTTTAGAATTTTTTTTTTTTCGGCTTTAGGAAATAATGAAAATTATGATTGAAAGACAAGGTTTTCATTTTTGCACCGTTAAATCAACTGAAACTTAACGTAGCCAAAAACAAGTTACGACAAAAGGATTTTTAAAAAATTCTATGAAAAATCAATTAATGGTCCGATTTTCACGAAAATTTCCAGAATTGCTTTGCTGTTGATGAAAATATGTCTGAAATAGTTTTTATTCTAAAATATATTAGGGGAAATATTCTTTATGAGGTCTACCTTCCCTATTTTATTTTGTGAGATATGAAAAAATGAACTGGAAAAAAATTTTTTTAAAAATTTTTTTCTAAAAAGATAAGAGTCTGAATAACTATATCAATAGAGTTATATAAAATTCAGGACCATAGTTTTTGTAGAAAAAAAATCATTAAATTCTGAAATAAAAAGTGCTAACAAATGTCATAATATTATTACTTGAAAACATTTTTTTTTCTTTTTTAATTGATATTCTATTAAATTGTCAAGAAAAACAAAATTTAAGAAATTAATTTTTAAGAGATTTTAAATCTTTTGTGTGCTTAAAAAATGTTGTTTTTTTAATGTTTAAAAATATTTTTTTGTGTGTACAAATCGAATTTTTCATTAATATTCAATGATATAATATAACACTGAATTTTAGAATTCAGGTGAACTAAAAAAATTTGTCCGATCCACGATTATAGAAATTTAGGTAGATTAACGCAGAGAGAAGGTATTTGAGCATGAAGATCAAAGGAACAGGCTTTACGATAAATAGGGAGGCCCAAAATTGACGTAAAATCCGTGTTTGACAAAATGAATTTAGTCCCCCCCACCTACAGAAAATAATTTACCAAAACTCAGGGAATTATCGGATTTTAATGAAATTTTCAGTTTTTATTTATCAATGAATGATCTTTATAATGCATTATTTATTTTATTTCAAAACTTTCTCATTTTTTTCAGGTCCCTTAATTTTGAACCCCCCTTATGTTTGGGGCGTAACATTTTTGCGAGTTGGTCATTTTCTGTACTAATTACAGTATAAATAAAGAGATAAAAGACCGAAGTTATGAATAGAAACAACAAAAAATTTATGGTGGCTTTTCTCTGAGAAAATAAGTACCGAAAATCGAAAAATAAAAATGTAAAAAAAACATAAATAACATTTTTTTGGAGATTTCTTTTTTACTCATTTCGATAATTATTTAATTGGCTATTATCTTATAAAAGAAAAAATTATACATCGATTTCTTTTTTGCTTAGAAAAGGGGGGGGACATTTTCAATAGAGTTTTTCTTCAAAAATTTCGTTTTGCACCTAAAATAAGGTTTGCATTAAATAGATATTTATTTCTAGAATCTAAAAATATAACATTTTAAACTTAACATCAGGCTTTTCACATTTTAAATGAATTTCATATATTAATTTTTCATAGCAAAAATACTTAATTAATGTTTTGGAATAAAATAACTGATGCATTATAAAATTCATTAATTGATAAATCAATACTGAAAATTTCATTAAAATCGGATAATTACCTGACTTTTGGTAATTTCTTTTTTGCAATCGCCAATGTAACATTAAATATGTAACAAAGCTATTTTAAACCAGCGTCTCAGACCGAAAGCGATAGAAACTGACCGAAAAAATCATTTTAAATGTTAAAAAAATTGTATATGTAATGATATTTTTCTTTTTTTAATGATGGTCATTATGTTACTACTTATCGTTTTAGACAAAAGTTTGACCTTAAATAATCGATTTAATAAATTTTAATTCGTTTTTAAAACAAAAAATCTGTTGCAAGCAGACGATCTTTGGGCCATCCTACTTTACGACGATAAATGTTACAACGAGTTTATTACATGTAAATGTAGATATTAACAAAGTGGGATAGTGAAAATGTTCATTAGAATGTTCGTATTTTAGGTCAGACAAACTTCTGAAGGGATTGTTTTGGTTTAAGTGTTCACAGCACCGTGGAAGGTTTAGCCATAATTAATTATGTTCACAACACTGTGGAAGGTTTTGCCGTAGTTAGTTATGTATATGTAGTTAGTTAGTTTAGTTTTGCAAGCGTTATCCTGCGACAGTCTTTGAGGATTGCAATTATCAATGTTGCATAGGGCTAGCTTGTCTGAAGTTGTAATAATATATCGAAGGCTCTCCACATTCTGCCGTGCAGAAATTAATGGTAATTCATATCGACCTTCAAGGGTTAATGATAATAAATCTCTAATATCTGAAGTTCCGAGGGAATGGGCGAGAATCCTTCAAGGGTTAATATTCTGTCCGTAGGTCCTAAACTTGTAGAGAAAAGAGAGTGCTTAAGCATTTACCTTGTTATCCGTTAGGGAACTGGTGTGAAAGACGATGTTCCCCTATAGGGTGAAGTATGGAAGAGAGGGAATAAGCCACAATGAGCCTTTTATAAAAAAAAACATCACGTGGCCACAAGGGGGTGGAGCATTGCTGCTGCTGTTTATCAGTGAAACCCGACGTTTGTCCCTTAAGGGCTGCTACCGGTGAAGCCAGAAGCGAGTCCCTTACTAAATTTCAATACGATATATTAATATTTTAAAGAGGATTTAAGAATTTTTATTGTTGAATAGTAATGTTTGATTCTTACAATATACGGAAGAGAAAAACTGACAATATTTGTAATACTTATTTTCTTTTCTTTGCTTCAGTTGCACTATAATTTAAACTCAAAAAATATTGCGGAGTTATTCTGAAACTAACACACACAAAAAAAAAATCTTTAAAAAATCATTGAAAACCAATAATCGGTTATTGAATATGCTCAAGAAAACAATTATGTCGAATGCAGTCACCCATACATCTAAATGTATAATTGTCAATGAGAGATAATATGTAAATTTGCAGTCCCAGTTTCTACATAAATATCACCCTTTTGCAAGTAAAACTGTTTTATTTATTTTTCAATTTAACGGTGTAATTTTTTCCAATCAGATAATTTGATCTTTGAATTAACTGTTTTTCTTTGTAACAACTCTGTATTATCGTTACTTTTTTTTGCGAGATTTTTTTTTTTAAATTTAAAAAAATATTCACTTTCGTTTATTCAATATGGTCTAAACTGGTCACATGACCTGATTTTGTAGATACCTACGTTTTACCAAGTTCATTTTCCTTATACCTAAAATTTCGGTGGTTAAATCTTTTCAGTTAATTAGTCATTAAAATGAATTTTGTTGATTTCAGGCAGTGGGGTTCAGAAAGTGATAGGTATATTTCTTTCGTCGAATTGATGGATTCATTTTCGCACAGTTGGAAGACAAATGTAGATTATTATTCATCTAGTTATTATTCAACATATTTCTTCTTTTTTTTTTTTTTTTTTACAAACAATTGAAAATAAAAAAAATGAAAAAATATCAGGGAATTGTCCAATTTTAAGGAAATTTTCACCACTTTATATATTAATGCTTTAATGTTATAATGAATAGATCATTTTATTAAAAAAATAAATTGAAAAACATGTTTTTTTATCAATTGAGGGTTTTTGTTTCAACATTAATTCATTTGAATAAAAATAAATTCCATCATTAATTTTTACATTTTTAGACAGATCAAAACCGGAAGACCACACTAGGGAAATTGATGAATTCAACTCTAAAAAAAACAAAACTTTTTGATAATTTCTTTGGAAAATTTATTTTCTTAAAACTCAAACAATGATAATTGTATACTAATTATATCATTTGAATGAAAAAAAAACCCAGTACCTTTTTTTTTACATTTAGACATCGTTCAAAACCAGAAGACCACATAATGTTGGCAATTATGAAGACAAGATAAAGACAAGGATGAAGATAACAGGTAATGAACACAACTCAAGGCTTTACAACAAAACAATGCGTTTATCAATCAACAAGAACATATAACATACAATATACAATATGTGAGTTGAGATACAAAGTGTATGCAAGGTTTACAATGTGTCACAATAGAATAGTGTAGTGTGTAATGGTTTGCAAAATAATGCTTTTGCGAAACTTATGTTTCTTGTAATTAGAAGTTTAACTTTTACAACGTCTACGGCTCCTTCCCTGGGCAGGTTTCAAAGCATGCCGTTCTCGACGTCTGTGGCTGGCAGGTTTCAAAAGCACGTCGTCCCTCAAACCTCTGTTGCTGGGGAAAAGAGGGAGATTCATGGTATCAACCCTCGAAAATTGTCGGCTAAACCAGGCCTAGTAATATAGGCTCTAATTGGTCGCTGTCAAAGGCCCCTAGCCAATCGCACGAGGCTTCTCATCAGGTGTTGGCCAAGAGACCCACGGCCTCCGTGTTTTGGCAATGGTCAAAGGGAGTTTAAGATAATATTTCTTATAATTAAGATATCGAAAAAAAAAGATTTAAAATTCAACAATCCCCGAAAGATATTTTCTAAAAACTCAAAAAATAATCATTGTAATGTATTTTTCCTTTTCGTAGTTTTAAAAAACAACATTTATTTATATATATATATATATATATATATATATATATATGTGTGTGTGTGGGATATATATATATATATATATATATATATATATATATATATGAAGAAAAAGTGGAAGTAAATCCGATAATATGTAATGTTGTAAAGATTGAAAAAAAAACAAGTTTCATTAACGAAGGATGTTTATTAAGCCTACGTTTTAGTGTTTCGGTCTCTCTCTCTCTCTCTCTCTCTCTCTCTCTCTCTCTATATATATATATATATATATATATATATATATATATATATATATATATAATGTCTTTATTCACTTTAGAATTTATCAGTGAATTTTAAATGTAATAACAAAAATATTTTGTACAACATGCTTCCTTTCATACATTTAAAATGCACTATTGAATTGGTAAGTGACTGAAAATAGTTTAAGTGAATCAGAGAAAAAATATTTGTTGGCATCAATTCAAAGAAATATATATATTTTTTCAACTACAAAAAGAATAAATATGTTTTTGGTTATCTAACCATGTTTATGACTCCACATCCGAAAAGGAGATAATCTCCCTTTTTGACTTCAACAAAACTTAACATTCTTTTAAGAACTCCCAAAGAAAGGTTATAAAGTACGTTGAACACTTTTGATATTTGTTTCTTTTCTAAACTCAGTGCCAATTAATCATTTTTTTTACTCACTGTATTTCAGTAATAAAAAAAAAACAGAAAAATAATTTGCTAAACGCGTTTGCCCCAAAATTCAACAAACATGTTTTCTTACACTAACAACCTTCAAAGACAGTCAATGTCTGGCACAAGGCCATAGAGTGGCGTTGTCTTTTAACTGGGGGGTAAGTTCAGCTCAGACATGAAGAAAACTAAATATATTTGACAGAAGTTCAAAACTGAAATTGAAAAAAGATTAAAAATATTTTTAATGAAAAAACAAAAACAAAACAAAACAAAAAGCAATGTCTTGAAGATTAGTATTATCTGCGTTATTCGGACTATTGTCCCTATCTTCATTGTTATTTGTACAAAGTTTCGGCCGATATGCCCTCCGGCCTTCTTCAGGTATTTTTTATATCAAATATATATATATATAGCGGAATGAGAACAGAATACCCCCGTGGACTAAATAAACGGTTAGGTTCAAAGTTCCGTAATGGCTCCCGATTACGACAAGAAAGTTCCCGAGTTCGAAAATAAGGTTCCCGAGTCCGAGAAGGTTCCTAAGTCCGACAAGAAATACCTGAAGAAGGTCGGAGGGCATATCGGCCGAAACGTTGTACAAATAACAATGAAGATGGGGACAATAGTCCGAATAACGCAGATAATACTAAAAGGCAATGGATTAGAATAATAATTAAAAAAATAAAACCAGATAAAACAAATGAAAGGAAAATTGGGAAGTATTACTTTTAATGCAGACGATAACACAGAGGAATTAAAACTATGATCTACGCATGAAAAAAACATGGAGAATAATTTTTGAAAATACATTATTTATTCATAAGAACATTTAAAATTCTAGATAACAAAAACTAAGAGAATGAATTCTGCACCTGTTAAAGTCTCAACTATGGTTAAATAGACACAAAACTGAGTTAAAAGGTTTGAATACCCAACAATAATGAATAAAACAAAAACATCTTCAGCATAAATAACTAGAGGTTGACATGCCTCAAAAATTAACCAACTAATCAAGCAACCAACCAACACATCTATATATATATATATATAAAAGAAAAGAAAGTTTGGTATGTACGTGTCGACTTATAATTCAGAAATGAGATGTTATTCAGATTCGAAATCTTGCATACACCTTGACATCCTTATAACTAAGAAACACACCAAATTTGGTTATTGATTAAGGGATATCATTTTTTAAATTCCTACAATAAACAAACTTTCTACTATACAAACTCTCGGCGATTTTTTTTAAAAATCTGATAAATCATTTTCCTCTTATTTTCTCTCTTACTTCTGTTTTCTCCTCACTCACTCTCTGCTGTTCCTAATTTTTTGTTTTTTTAGTCCGGTCATGGACCGGGTACTTTTGCTAGTAGTCTATACATGCTATTCTCCAACATATTATTAAATTCGGCTTTTACACAATTCGTTCTTACGGAGTTATTTTTCACTGTTATTAATAGAGACTTAATTTCTTTCTTCAGATTCCCTCTGAATAGCCATGCCAATATAATTGTTAAATCAGTAAAAATCAAAAACTAAAGTTTTCACTTTTCTTATTACAAACATATGAAAGTATATATATATATATATATATATATATATATATATATATATATATATATGAGAGTTTTATAATTTGCTTGAAGCATTGTGTATATATTGGTTTGGAGGTTGATTTTGAAAACTATCCCAATGCAGGTGCAAAGAAAAATAATAAGGTAACAATGGTGTTGTGTGTTAACCTGTACTTTATTCTTGAATTTTCGAGATAACATCTCTTTTTCAGAAGATCACTGGGACTGAAGTCGTCTTATTATGGCATTTCTAGTTATTTTTGGGTCTGATATCCTCTAGAATAAACTTTGATTGAATGTTAGTTGTATTTGGAAATGATGACAAACGTAGGTTTTTTAATGACATGTTAATTCTATTTTTAGATTTGATGTGCACATGTGCACCTTCATATGTAAATTACATTCAACCAATATCTAATATCACTACATTCACCGTCATAATAATGAAATATAAAATTGTATGTGTTCTTCAAATCTGACCTTATGAGAAATATTTTCATTTAAAAAAAATCAAGACTCTTAGAAATAGTTTCTTAATTGTCTCTCATAGGGTTAGGATTAACTTTAGTTTTGAGATTCGATGCTGAAGAAGAAGAAGAAGAAATCGAAAAATAACTTAAAATTCCTTGATAATTTTAGGTTTTAATACTCATTTAGTGTTAGGGTTAGGGTTAAGTTTAGGATTAAATTTAGTATTGAGATACGATGTGGAAGAAGAAGAAGAAGAAGAAGAAGAAGAAGAAGAAGAAGAAATCGAAAAATAACTTTAAATTCCTTGATAATTTTAGGTTTTATTACTCATTTAGTATTAGGGTTAGGGTTAGATTTAGGGTTAGGGTTAGGATTAACTTTAGTTTTGAGATTCGATGCTGAAGAAGAAGAAGAAGAAGAAAAAAAAAAGAAGAAATCCAAAAATAACTTTAAATTCCTTGATATTTTTAGGATTCATTACTCATTTAGTATTAGGGTTAGGGTTAAGGTTAGGATTAAATTTAGTATTAAGATACGATGCGGAAGAAGAAGAAGAAGAAGAAGAAGAAGAAGAAGAAGAAGAGAGGAAAAGGTTCTTATATAAACCGACTTTGAGTTCAAGTTTTGGACCGAGTTTCTACATAAAAGAAGGCATATCAAGTTTTTAGCTGCTTTTACTAATAATAGCGTAATAATAGTGTAATGTGGATTGTCTCCTCTGTGTGTTCGCATGGGCCTCACCAAATGAGATTTACATTAAACAAAAAAGAAAAGAAAAGAAAGAGCCACACACTTCACAAGAATGTGGTTCCCCTCCAATGTGTGCTCACATATGTATCACCAAAACTGTTTTTTTGTAAAAAGAAAGTACCACCCACTTCTCTTTTCTTTGTGTTTGCATATGTCTTCCTGCAAGTCAATTGTATATATTTTTAATTTCTAAACTGGGATTAATATTTTTAATAAAAATTAAACTCTACGGAAAACCTAACTTAATATGTCAATTCATTAGTTTTTTTTAAATTAAAGGACAATATTAATTGATGTTGTATAGATTTAAAGTTGTTGCGTAGTGATTCAGTTATAGATTTATTTTGTACACTTAAAATCTATACAACATCAATTAATGTTGTCCTTAAATCTTAAAAACATATATAAATGAATCAACATATTAAGTTATGTTTTCTTTAGAGTTTCGTTTTTATTAAGATCCTAGTTCAGAAACTAGAGATATATACATTAGACTTAATTTCATATTCCACTAACATCTGTCCGGTAGACTATGGTAAAAATGTTCACCCCTGAATTCACAGTCTACCCAATTCTCTGTAGACAAAACCATGAAATATACATTTACCAAATTAAGAAACTTAACAGATTTATATAAATGAGTTGTGTGTTATAAATTGTCCCCAGTGGATAATTCGACTTGGCCCTAGAATTAAGCTATGTAGGAGATAGAAAAGAGTCACAAACTTCACAAGAATATGGCTTCACTCCAGTGTGTGTTTGCATATGTAATTTCTGATGTTCAGAAAAAGTCAAACACCTCTCAAGAATGTGGCTTATCTCCTGTGTGTGTTTGAATATGTCTCACCAAATTTGATTTGTATGAAAATGAAGAGCCACACACTACACAAGAATATGGCTTCTCTCCTGTGTGTGTTCGCATGTGCAGCCCCAAATATTCTTTACATGAAAAAGAAGAGCCACACACTTCACAAGAAAATGGCTTCTCTCCTGTGTGTGTTCGCATATGTATCTCCAAATGAGCTTTTCGTGAAAAGGAAGAGCCACATACTTCACAAGAATATGGCTTCTCTCCAGTGTGTGTTCGCACATGTATTACCAAATTTGATTTTCGGGAAAAGGCAGAGCCACACATCTTACAAAAATGTGGCTTCTCTCCAGTGTGTGTCCGCATATGACTCACCAAATGTGATTTGTCTGAAAAACACGAGCCACACATCTTACAAGAATGTGGCTTCTCTCCTGTGTGCGTTCGCATATGACGCATCAAATTGGTTTTCTTAGTAAAAGATGAGCCAGACACTTCACAAGAAAATGGCTTCTCTCCTGTGTGTGTTCGCATATGTACCCCCAAATTATCTTTTCCTGAAAAGGAAGAGTGACAAAATTCACAAGAATATGGCTTCTCTCCAGAGTGTGTTCGCATATGTTTCACCAAATTTGATTTCTTGGAAAAAGTAAAACTACATACTTCACAAGAATGTGGCTTCTCTCCAGTGTGTGTTCGCATATGACTCAACAAATCTGATTTTCGTGAAAAACAAAAGCCACACACCTCACAAGAATGTGGCTTCTCTCCTGTGTGTGTTCGCAAATGACCCACTAAAGTGGATTTCAAAGAAAAAGAAGATCCACATACTTCACAAGAATGTGGCCTCTCTTCTGTGTGTGTTTGCATATGCCTCAACAAATATGATTTCCATGAAAAGGAAGAGCCACACAATTCACATGAATATGGTTTATCTTGTTTTTGCATAATTTTGTATAAAATAGGCGTCAGAAAACAATGGACCAGAGATTTCACAAAAATATTATTTTTCTCCCGTTTTTACATATACCCCCACCAATCTAATTTTGATGAAACAAAACAACTCCCTCCTTCTCAAGTATATGCTTTCCCAGTACGTGTTTTCTTGTGCTGCTTCAAATGTGACTTTTTAGATACCAGGTCACAAAAAAAAATCCTGTATCCAAATTTATGGAATTTTTTCATCTGTTTTAAAAATCTGTAATATTAAAACAAGAGAAAACTATGTGAAAGAAGATTAATAAAATATTTAGGTAATAAAATTCATATATTTTAATATATTCAGATATATTGAATATTCTATTGATGAATTAAAATAATAAAGATTTTCTTAGTTTATACAGGATTTTACATAAGAAAACCTTTACTTATTTATTCATAGACGAAAATATAACTTAGTGGAAATATTTTTGATAAATACTGGCATTGATTGAATTTTTTAAAAAGTGTCACAAATTTAATCTTGAATAAAAAAGGAAAAATATTGCATGAAAGTTAATCTTATCAACATTTTTGTGGGATTAGAAAGAAGAAATATTGAAGAAGATAAAAATTATTTATTTACATTTTATTAAGTTGATTGTAAGATAGATAAGAGAGATAAAAGTTGGTTATGTGCATGGGGCCCATGAATAGGAGATGAAATATTGAAGAAGATAAAAATTATTTATTTACATTTTATTAAGTTGGTTGTAAGATAGATAAGAGAGATAAAAGTTGGTTATGTGCATGGGGCCCATGAATAGGGACCTGAAGGAATCCAACAATTTTTGCTTCCTATGGGGAACCCAACATTCTGCCTTTGTGGGCTGCTGGATTAACCCAAGTTAATGTTAAGATAGTGAAGACCAGAACATTTCACTTAGCCAAATTGTGCTACATTTTTTCAACATTCCCTTTTGTGAAAATAAATAATATAACATCTTTTGTTTAGTGAATTCTTTTCTGTCCCAAAAATACAAACAAAATGTCTTACAAATATTCTATAGTCTAAAATTAAATAAAGTCTCTTAGTGGACATTCTTTATTTTCTCATAACAATTTATTAAATTCTAAGATAATAATGTAGAATTTTATGAGACTGGAACATTTTGATGTAGATATCAGTTTGAATGTCACCTGCAAGTTGAGGATTGAAGAAGAAAATTTATTCATCTACACTTTCTAGATCCAAAAATATTTTCGAAATACAAACAAAATGTCTTACAAATATTCTATAGTCTAAAATTAAATAAAGTCTCTTAGTGGACATTCTTTATTTTCTCATAACAATTTATTCAATTCTAAAAAAAAATAATCATATAGGTATTTACTAGCATTCCAAGAAATACATTACAGAAATAAATCTTTGATGAAGGAAAAATGTCTTGTAGTTAATTACTGCATAACTTAAAAAGAAGCCCTTAGAAACAGCAACCAGACAAGAACTTAGTAAGAAGATAGACGACCGACCAAAAGAAAGAAGAAAAGGAAACAGCTACTAGACGAAGAAGATAGAGAGAATGAAGCACGTATGTCAGACACAGCTGTCTGTATTTACTCTCTCTCTCTCTCTCTCTCTCTCTCTCTCTCTCTCTCTCTCTCTATGTTACATGAGTCCACTCTCTCGTTTATATAGCCACAATGGGTATATAACAGTCAGAGGTGCCAAAATAGCTGATATATGTGGACATATGTTAAATTTGAAATTTCTCGAGTATTTCTGATCAAATTTTAAAAATATTTATATAGTTGGAAATAAAATAAAATAATCTTTCTGAATATGTAACGTTTATGTGTTTTTATCCGATTAATTATTTTTACAGCGAATTAAAATGATATTTTGCGTCGAAAAGCCGAAAACCTAAAATGACATTTTTTAAAGACTAATTTTTACACGCTACTTTGTTTTTTCAAAATCATATTGGCTAATCTTTATCAATATTCTTGAAATTTTACACTCAGTTAGAAGACACCTGGAAGTACAAATATGACCCCTTTTTTGTTTTGTTTCTCGGCCCCGTGGAAGCGAAAATAAAAGTGAACAAATTTGTAGGCGATTTCTTTAAAAATATAAAAGAAGCAAAAAAAAAGCATTATACCAGTAATAAAAGACAGACTCAGAATTATTTCTATATATAATGTGTAAAATAAAAACGATTGTATACCGTCAGGGATTTTGCTCAAAGTTTTAATTTTGAAAAGAAAACCACCAAATTTACTCGATTTTCAAATGTAAACAACCTCTCGTAATTCTGTCCTTATCCGCAGATAACAGATGAACATACCTTGATGTACAAATTCAAGGCCATAGCGATACCTGGCGATACAAATGGCGGAGCAAACGGGATGTCCCGTATCCAAGCACTGACTGCCAAGCTTACAGCCATGGAGGCAAGCGACCTGGAAGAGGCAGTAGAGATGGGAATACAATGCCAATATGACCAGGAAACATCCCCCCATAAAACTTGCACGCATAAAGCGGAAGCAGACATTGATCACCAGTATCAGAGCCTATTAGAGACAGTTGGACAGGGCTTTCCTGAACATAAGAAGCTCCTGCCCGTCCACCTCAGGGAATTCTGGAACATGCGAAATGAGTTATATGCTGTCAATACATTAATATTCAAGGAAGGACGCGTTTTGATCCCCAAAAGCATACGCCCTGGACTTGTTGAACAGCTGCACATCGGACACCAGCGTGTTAACAGCATGAAAAACAATGCTAGACAGCATTTCTTCTGGCCTGGCATGGGAGCACAATTGCAAAATAAGCGGGACCAATGTAAACGTTGTAACGAAATCGCCCCATCAAACCCTAAGGAATCTGCACCGGACATATACACCCGGATTACCCATTCCAATTAGCAGTCACGGACATCTTTCACATGGCCGATCGTAAATATATCATTTTTGCCGACAGATATTCTGGTTGGACAGAGGTGGCATCAGTACATCAGGATGAAAGAGCCTACACAGTATGTAACATCCTACGGAGGTACTTCCTTAGCAACGGCGTTCCAGAAGAAATTTCTTATGATGGAGGGCCCCCATACAACTCCCACGAACTGAGAACATTTCTGAGAACATGAGGTGTCTGCCATCGACTATCGTCAGCATACAACCCACAAAGTAATGGCAGGGCAGTAGCTGCCGTCAAATACATGAAACGCATCCTGACAATGAACATTAGCCCCAGTGGTTCGTTAGACACAGACGAAGCAGCAAAAGCACTCATGCTTCACAGAAACACCCCACCACCGGAACTAGGTGCATCTCCAGCAGAACTTCTATTTGGTCGTCCCTTAAACGACCACCTGCCAAGCCCTGTCAAATTCCGTCGAGAATGGCTAGAACTCGCTGACCTACGCGAGAAGGCTGTCAACAAACGTTTCGCAAATACAACGAAATGCGCCCATGACAGACAGTTGAACCCAATCAAGGTGGGAGAACCTGTGGCCATCCAGAACCAACATGGAAACCACCCTCGATATTGGCACAGCACAGGCACGATAGTAGAAAGCCTCCCACATAAACAATATCGCGTTTTAATCGATGGGAGCCGGAGGACCACCCTCCGAAATCGCCGCTTTCTTCGTAAAATAAACGAAGATACTCGCAACACAAACCTAGACCTCCCAAATCCAAACAAGAATAACAACATAAATGACCACCAGACACCCATTATACCAGCATCAAACCATACCCTCACGATCCAACTAGAACACCGAGACCCACTATCGACAAAGAAAAGACCGCGGTATTTATCCACAACAAACGTCGGTAAACGACGAACCCTATAACAGAATCAAGGATAGACCAGACACCAAAACCAATGCCTATCAAATACAAAGACTACCAGCTAAGCTATAAATAGCCATCGGCATTCTTGAGGGTCTCTGAGGAGATAACCGCGTATTTTAAGAGATGAGAGCTCTTCTTTTTTAAATACGGTTGAAAATATTAAATATGGAGGCCTTTATCTATCTATAGTGATACTATCTCGTATACTTGAAATACCCGGATGTCAAATCTGGGTTTTCAAAGTAAATTTGAATAGTTGAATAGTGAATTTTATAAGTACTGCGTCAATTATGATTAAAAAAAAAAAAAAGTTTAATAAAGATTTATTTTTTTTTTAAGAAAGAAGCGTTATGAATTTTTTTTAAGTCTTAAAAAAAACAAACACATAAAATCTTTTTTTTGTTTTTATTTGCTTTTTTACCTTTTTTTAATCTAATTAACAACATTTTAAATAAATCTTAAATTAAAAGTGCGGGGTATTTTGTTGTTTTTCTTTGTCTTTTTTCACGCTCCACTACCCCCACATAGTATACAATAATAAGTAACTTATTAAAAAAAAAAACGCGAAAACTTTATAAGTTTCTTTGTGTTTTTTTTGTTTTTGTTTTTTTTTAGAGGAAAATTAAGTTTTCATTTCTTGAAAGAGAATTTAATGCCGAAACGTGTAGGGTTTGGGTACTGTTTTTGTCTGGGTCACCCTGTACATTGTAAATTGATATTTACATTGTAAATTGATATTTATTTAGTATTCCAAAAAAATTATGGTTTTAGCACCGGAAATAATCCAGACACTGACCAATTACAGAATAAACGATATTAGGAAACTTTACCAAAAAAAAAAAAAAAAAATTAAATTTTCGCTATGTACATTTACTATAAACTTATTTTAATTAAAAATGTCAATAGCGAATAATTTCATAAACAAAAAGAGAATTCATTTGCCAATAATTTCTGTTAACGCGAATGAAAATTTACATGAAAACTGCCAAATTTCACGTGTCTAACAAAACTTTAAGTGTTATTTGTTTGTGTGTGTTTAAAAAAAATTTTTTTTAATATAACTACAAAAATGTTTACTAGTTAGTGTTAGTATAACAATATCTACAAATACTCGTGTAAAATATATTTTTAAGAACATTCAGTTTAATTTCAGTGTTCAATAATTTACATTTTTTCTTTTAATTAGATTAGGTATTAATTTCAAGTTACTATTTTTGAAAGGAATGTAAAATAAATAAATAAATAAATAATAAAAGAACAATATACTTTTTGAAATAAAGTCTTCCTTTAATAAATAAATTATAATAACTTGTGAAATGCGTTGAATTCGTTCACAAATCACACTGTAAAACCGTGGTCAGAAAGGGAGATAATGTGCCTCTTTTAGGCTTCCATACTTTAAATTGACGATTTAAAAAATCTTTTTAATTCTTTTAAAATATCTGGCAAGTGATTGGGATTTTTTTGACTTAGATTTATTCAAAGATAAAATTCTGGGCTATCTTTGGTTAAAATTTCGAGATAGTCCGTAATAATCCCGACATATAAAATTGACCTTGAAATTTTTAAGGTAGTACAAAACTCAGTTTAACTTAAGATAGAATTTTTTTACATCAATTTAATGAAAACTATATTTTTTAATACTACGAAAAAAAAATTGCTACATAATTTATTTTTTGAGTTTTAAGAAAATGAATTTTAAATTTTAAAATCACTTTTTTAGGTTATTGAATATATATTTTTTTTTTTTTCTATATATTCTTCAGGATATGATCTTTCAAGAAATGTAAAAATTAGGGACCAGGATTTTTTTTTCTTCAAATGCTCAAAAGTCACCCCCAACCCGCATTCTGAATTGATAAAGAAGTTTTTTTTTTTCAAGTTTATTTCATAAAATAAACTAATCCTTATAAAATTAAGTCGTGAGAAAATAATTTGGTGAAAATTTCATTAAAATTGGACAATTCCCTGATTTTTTGGTAATTGTTTTAAAATTAGGAAATTAAAAAAAAAATTACCTCCCATGGCAAATTTTGCCGATGGCTAGCTATAAACATTACTGAACTTTAAAAAAAGATGTAACATGTTTATATTGTATTGAGTTATCTCCCTCCTCCACTCGCATAGAGAGAGAGAGAGAGAGAGAGAGAGTGAGAGAGAGCGAGCGTGTTCTCTTTCATTGGCTTCGCCTAAAAAACCCACATATAACAAGCTCTTTGTTATCGAATCCTTCCAGGACCTATCACACCCTTCGAAACCACATATAACCCTAACGTAACCTTAACAATTAGTTATACAGGTAAGTATAGATATGTCATAAACAGGGGTTTTACTTTAAAAACCCTCATTTCAGTTGATTTAACAGTGCAAAAATGAAAACATTGTTTTTCAGTCATAATTTTCATTATTTCCGTAAGTTGAAATTTAAAAAAAAATCATCAGGAGTTTGTTTAATGTTTGTTCTTTCGAATGGAAAATTTTTTTCAAGATAATATTAATTTTTCTGCAAGTTTCATAGTGTTAAATATAGGGGGGGGGGGTATTTCACAAGGTAAATTGGTGGTACTACTGTTCAGACACAACAACAACAAAAATACAACGTGGCTCCCCCCCCCCTCTGCAACAGGAAAGAAAATTACTACTTCAAAAATTACTTACAGTGAGAAGAAGAAAATTCCTTTCTTTCACTGGATATCAGTTTCTTTCTTCTATCTGTTGTCAATTTAATATATTTCGCTTTTGTTTTTTAATAGTAGTTTTTGTCGCTAAGAAATAAAATCATTGATGCTGCTATAATGACGTCATCAACACTTCCTGTTGACAAAAAGTCTGCAACACAAAATGGCTGCTACTACTACTATAATGGCGACCTTCACCTTGATAGTTTTGTAAACATTTAAATATTCCCTTAACAAAAGCATTTGACGCTATTAAGTATTTTTAATTTCAATAGAATAGAAGTGATGCAATTCTCATAAGATAAGGAAGTCCACGGATAGGTATGCGTATTTTGACCTTAAAATCTAAACTATTTAATATTTACCTCGCTTCTTTCTGGTTCAACGAGTAAGAGTAATCTCCCTTGGTTGTATTTTTCAGCTACATTAAGAAAGAAGACGATCGATGTTTTTAAAAGTAAAAGCTCAATCGCTGTATGACGCCTTCCTCATCCCGTTTTAAAACAACAATTATTGATAAGAAAGCAACACGACAGCCTTAAACACGTATATTATCCAATTGTAAGTAAGTAAATTAATGTCTATTATTTAATTATGTACAAGGTGTCCGAAAGTCATGTAATTATTTTATGAACTGGCAAAAAAAAAAATCGGATACTACGAGTTTTTAAAAGCGAATTTAAAAATAATTAAATCTATTTTTTACGGTCAAACTTTGTCTAAATCGATAAGTAGTAACATAAAACCATCAGTAAAAAAAGAAAATATAATTACATATGCAGTTTATTTTAATACATTTAAAGGGATTTGTTTTGGTCAATTTCGACGCGATCGACATCCTGTCTCTTTTTCAATGGTTTTACGCGCTTGTTTACCAATTTTATGTAACATTCGCGATCGCAAAAAAAAAAAAAAAAAAAAAAAAAAAAATCAGTAATATTAATTAAATAATTTCAGTATTGATTTATCAATTAATGAATTTATAATGCATCAGTTATTTTTATTTTAAACTTTAATTTAGTATTTTTGGTATGAAAAATTATATAAAATTCATTTGAATAAAAATATTCGGATTTTAAGTTTGAAATGTTATATTTTTAGATTCTAGAAATAAATATCTATTTAATGCAAACCTTATTTTAGTCAATCAAAGTATACGTTTTGAAGAAAAACTCTATTGAAAATGTAGCCCCCACCCCGCTTTTTAAGCTGAAAAAGATCGATGTATAATTTTTTTTTATAGATAATAGCCAATTAAATAATTATCGAAATGAGTAAAAAAGAAATCTCCAAAAAATAAATTATTTATTATTTTTAACATTTTATTTTCCGATTTTCTGTACTTATTTTCTTATAAATATTCCACTTAAAATTTTTTTTTTCTATTTACTACTTCGTCTTTTATCTTTTTATTTCTACTTAATTAGTATCAATCAAGGACCAACTCGCCAATATTTTACACTCCCAAAGTAAGGGGGGGGTCAAATTAAGTGACCTGAAAAAAATCAGAAAGTTTTTAAATAAATAAATAATGTTATAAAGATCATTCATTGACAAATAAACTGAAATTCATTAAAAAACATTTTTTAAATTAATTTATTTTCTTGAATTCGGTTGTACAACCCAAATTTAATACTATATGTATTTTTTGTAGTGGGATGTTATTCAAGCACGTAGGGTAGTCACCAATTTATAATGGAGAGAGGCAGTTATTAATAAGTATTTCGGCAAAGTACTCATCACGCTATAATAGTTATTAGTAAATAGCAGAAAGACAAAGACTTCAACATTTAATAAAAGAATATGTATTGACACAAAAATTACAATGTAGTAGAGAAATACTGCAGTATGTCCTGTAAGGTCCTTTTTTGAATGATCTGTTATAAGTGTAAAAATGTTTTAAGTCTCAAGTGAAAAAATAATGTTCAAAGTCGAAGCAGCAGTCAGAATTAAAAGAGAGAGTTAATAAATCTATGCCTTAGGGGTTAAATTTTTTCAGCGTGAAATGAGTGGCGTATTCAGGCAAATTGATATGTCATCTGCTAGATCTCTGAAAAATTCCTTATTTATAAGAAATTGGTAGGCTCCAGAAGGAGTTTATTTGATAACTATTTGGTAATCCTTAACTATTTCCTCGTAATTCCTACCATAAAATAAACTGAACCTCATTTTATGTCCCGTGTTTTTGCACCCGTTATTTTACAATACTAAATATATTTTCTTTATTTTAATATTCACTTCATAATATATATTCTAAAGTTTTTTTTTGTGAGAATGGTTAGTTTTAAAGTAGGGGTTTGTTTTACAATTTACGCATAAATTGGATCCTCCTTTTATGCCGTAATTTGTTTTTTTTGTCGCGATGATTAAATCTGGCGTTTTTTTTTAGAGTACCAAAAAAAATAACAACAAAAGGAGTCCCCATTTTTAGAACTGACAATTGTCTAGAAAATAAAAACTTTTAGAATATACACATTGAAGTGAATATTAAAATAAATAAATAAAATATATTAGTATTATAATAACAGTGCAGAAAATAAACATTTATTATAAAAACAAGACATAAAATAAGGTTCAGTTTTTATGGTAGGAATTTATGAGAATAGTTAGGATTACCACTCTATTTTAGGCAAGAATGTCTCTGATTGGTCATAATTAATAATTTTGATATTTCAATTTTCTTTTTAGTGGCTGCCCAATCACTTACAAGAATATATTTTTCGTCATTTTACTTTTATCTTCGGAGTGATAACTTCCGGTCCACCACAATTTCACATCTAAAAATACATAGGGTTACAACACTTTCGACCACGTTGTATTTATTTGGTTAAATTTGGTTATCAAGTAATTCTTCATAATAATCACTGTCCATTTCAGTTGTTCCTGTTGGACTCTTTTATTAGCTTTTAATTGTTATGTCAATTATTTGTCAGTTTCATAATATGTTTCAATGCGACATTTTTCAATAATGATAAATTTATTTGAAAATCCCCAAATAAATTTATTTTTAAAAAACTTATTTAAGAATTCAATGGAAATTCCATTGTTTACATATTCAGACCTCCAATTCAAATGCTTAAAAGATGCTTGCACAAGTATCAAATTGGGTGACCCCAGAAACAAACAGAACCCCAAATTTATTTATTCCTTTTCCCATTAACTACCCTAAACCCACCCTAACCCTATCCTTATCCTAACCCAAAACCTAGACCCCCATAGTTAAAATTAAACGTCTCCCCCACACACATTCACCTTTATTTAACACAATGAAACTTGGAATAAAATTTTAATCAAATTGTCAAAGTTTTTGGACCATTTAAAAGCAGGAACAATAAAAAAACACTAAAAAACTGATAAAAATTTTTGTTTACAAATCAGCCTATCAGGAATAATGAAATTTTGCAACAAAGCAAGGTTTACGTGTTGAACCATGAATTTTAACATGGCCATTAGGACATCTAATCGTTGTACCCCCCTTCCCCAATACTTTATCACAATGAAACTTGTAATGGTGTATATCATCGTCAAGTTGTATGATTATTCAAAGAAGAAACATAAAAAAACACCCTGATGATTAAACAAACAAATGTTCGCCTATATGAACTAAAACAATGTTTACTTTCCAATTCTTTTGGAAACAAAACCACAAAAATCTTTTTCGTGCGCTTTAGCTTTTCATACATTTTTATCTGTACAATTGTTCTCAGCCGATGTGCCTGCGCCTTCTTTAGGATTCTGTCGAACTCAGTAACTTTCTTTTCAGACTCATAACCTTTTAGTCCAATATGGTGACGCATATATGGAATTGAAAGGGAAACCCTCTGCCCTTTACGCTACGGCCCAAAGGCAAGCTCTAGTTTTTGATTTTAATTTGCTAATTTTTAGGGTGGGAAAAAAAAGCGGCCAAATGATGTATAGACTCCTGATATCACTACTATTTTTTTTATGCATAAATGTTGCACTATTAAATTTGCCGTAGTTACCACCAATTTTCCCGCTGAATCCCCCCCCCCACTATATTTAACAATAATAAAACTTGCATAAAGTTAATATTATCTTAAAGATTTTTATTCCACTCGAAGAGGAAGCATTAAACAAACTCCTAATGAATTTTTTTAAAAAATTTTTCGCTTACAAAAAATATGCAATTTATAAAGAAAACACATGTTTATCTTTTTACCCGTTCAATCATTGATTTACACGTAGCAAACAGTTAAAATGAAATAACATAAACACATTTATTTCTCTGGTGTGTTTACATTTACATCTTCTTCGCTTGACACGCGACACAAATCAATTTGAATTTAAACGTAGCCAAAAAAACAATTATAACTAAGTTTTTTAAAAATTAAATACACATTAAAACATTTATTTTCCTGATGTGTTTACATTATACCACTTCTTCGCTGAAGCAGACATCTGTTGCGTGCTAATCATGCTACGGTGATCGTCGAATTAGGTTAATTTTATCGCAGTCAATGAACAGATTATTCTGATTGCTTACATTCGTTGTCGTAGCTAACTAAAATTTAGCATCTAATTTGTGTATAAATATTATATTATTAAAGTACATGACAAAACGTTACTCATAAACGAGATACAGATATTTTTTCTCATGATTTATCTACATATTTCTCTAAAAAATAATTTGCCACCGCATTTTTAAAGTTTAAGTCATCTTTTCGCCTTGGAAAACCGACCTATTGGGATGAAGTCTCGGATAATAGGGAAAGACAAATTGGAAGAAATCGCCTGCAAGATCAGCTTCATATGATAGGCTGTGTGGTCTCTTAGTAGACTAGACATAGAAATGAACACATATGGACCCCATAATTAAAAAGCTAGATTAGAATTTTAGCAGGAAAACAAAACAAGTATTGTTCTAGGTAAAAAAATCAAACATAAGTGAATAGGTAGCTATTTTAGCCAAAACAACATTTGGTTTATAAAGTCCAAGATTCATACTGGATTAGGTGCCAATTGGACACAACGCCTGTGGATAAGAAGTTAGGTTAAAACGTTTTAAGTGCAGTTATCTCTGAGACTGCAGGTTTCATCCTGGCCAGTACTAGATATACTTAACACAAGCTTAACACCTCTACCCCAACTATGGTTGAGTGGATGCCGAGCAGGATGCCCTATGGACTGAATTAAGGGTTGGGTTCAACAGTGTCGATGATGCCCCCAATTTTTACAAAATTATACAGAAGTTCCCGAGTTTGAAAAAATTCCTGAAGAGCGGAGGGCACATCAGCGAAGACATCTGTACAAATAAATGAAGATTAGCAAATAGTACCGAATAACACAGATTATACAATGCATGTTTCTTTTTATCATTCTTCATTCTTTAAGTGTCTCTTCGTTTTTTGATTACAAGATTTTTAACCTGATGAAATAACTCATTGAATTCGATGCAATATTTCTTGTTGAGCCTTTCCAAAAAATCAATATTTGAAGCAAGACTAATTCAACTGAAGAAAGCATAGTCCAGAATTTTTTTATTTGCTGAAGTAGAAATTGGCGTAAACCAAAAAAAAAACTTATTTCTAATATTTTCTAAAGCATGTAATAAATTTTATTATTAATTGATAACTGAAATACGTGGAGTATCTACTATATTCTACTGTTTCCTAAAGTACAAACCGCTTCATCATCTTGCACATCCGTTGCTGGTTAAATGAGACTGTCAAATCACCCCCAAAAGAAAATGATAATGCTAATATATGTAAAATGATTGCAGTAACTTTACTATTACTTAATATGAAAGTTGGTCATTAGCTAAAAAACAAATTCAAGGGTTTGTGGGGGTGATTACAAAATCAAGACGAAATTAGAATTGGCAGACCCAGTCTCATACTAAAATTAGGCTAATGCAACTCATTGAGTAAGTTCCAACCCTAGTTCATGCCTTATTTCACTTTCAGACTACTACCGTTTGGAAGTATGAACCTCCTCATATCACCACATTAGTTATATACAGATAACCCGGTCGAAAAATTCATATTTTCTAAAATATCTTGATTTTTCTTTATTCTTCGCTTTATTTTAAGGGAGCATGGTCAAATGTTTAGAGTCATAGGAAATGAGACTCGTCGACCATTCATCCTAGACGAAGCTGTTTGCATGTTCATTACTTTGCTAATAGTGATATCTGAATTAAAAACTTTTAAAATTCACATTATCACTTTAGCAAAATTAGTATTGATTTTTAAAATCCAAGAGTGGTAATTTGGTTTTACAATTACCATATTTTACAAAACATTTTACTGCGTTACTTAGAACTGTGATTACAGTAAAACAACTGTTTCACAATTATCTTCATTCCTATAAATCAGGTCAATATTTTTCCTTTCTAATGCCCCCCCCCCTTCCTAAATTGATAGCCATTAACTTTTTATACAATATTTTTCCTTCTTTTTTCAAGGAGAAACATCCACTGACAATTCCACAAAATCCAACAAATGACTATTATTAAATTGTTTCCCACAAAGTTATATTTTTCTATATCTGCTAATCAATAATAAATAAGCAAATGTTCTTCTCAGAAAATCTGTAGATCATAAAAAATTGTTTCCATTTAACATTTTGGAATATATATTGAACCATCTAACATATTGAAATTTATAATTCTGCTATTTATAAATTTATAAATTCTATATTAACTGTATTTCTTTATTACTCTCTCTTTCTTTTAATTTAGTTTTCTTTTTTATTGATTACAGATTTTAAACCCGGTGAAAACTTCCCTGAATTGAATTGGTATTTCTTTGTGACCTGTGTATTTCAAAAAGATCACATTGGAAGCACGTGCGTAACACATACGAGAAAGCATTTGTAAAGAAGTCAGAGTATTTCTTTTCTATAAATCGATTGTCAGCTTTATCTAGATAACACGGAGAGAAGTATTTTTTGAAACTCTCTGACTTCTTTTTTTCTAACATCATGTTTTTTGAAAATTATGCTTAAAATACAACTGGAGAGAAGCCACATTCTTGTGAAGTGTGTGGTTCTTTAATATCTCATAAATATTCATTGCTGAGGCATATGCAATACACATGTGAAAAGCCTATTCATGTGAAGACTGTCGGCTTCATGCTTTCACAAAACATCAGCTTTAGTGTACATGCTGCGAAGACCACACTGGGGAAACCTCTTTCTTGTGGGAACTGTGCACTTCTTTTTAGAACAATCAGCTTTAGTGAGCATAGTCGAACACACACGGAACAAGCCTTATTCTTGTGAATATGTGACTCTTCCTTTTCATTGTGAATCAAATTGGTGACGCATGTACAACACACACCAGGGAAAAGCCACATTCTTGTACATTGTGGCTCATCTTTTTCACGTAAAGCACATTTGGGAAAGGCATACTATTGCTTATACACTCAGGAGAAAAGCCATATTTTCTTGAATGTGTGCTCTCGTTTTACAAAGTCAACTTTGGTCGAATTTCATTCGAGCAACCAGGAAGAAAGCCACATTGTTTGAAATGTGCTGGGCTGTTCCTTTTCACAAACCTCCCATTTCGGTGATTCATTTCGAACACAACCGGAGAGAGCCATATTTCTTGTGAAGTGGTGCTTTCCCTTTTCACAATAGTTTCAGCATTTTGGTGAAGCATATTCGAACACCACAGGAGAGGCTACATTCTTGTTAAATATGTGACCGTTTTTTTCTCAAAAAATAGAATTCGGTGACAGCATATGCAAGCACACACATAAGAAAAGTCACATACTATACTGAACGAGTGTCGCTATTCCTTTTCAAGAAAATCCCATTGGCTTACATATCCAAATTCCCACGAATAAA
The DNA here is from genome assembly GCA_023376005.1 of Doryteuthis pealeii. Lineage (NCBI taxonomy): Eukaryota > Metazoa > Mollusca > Cephalopoda > Myopsida > Loliginidae > Doryteuthis > Doryteuthis pealeii. The sequence goes on from CM042177.1 coordinate 58,964,013, forward strand.
AAACAACCTTCAGTGTTATTGCTTCTTTCTTTTGTTCTTTTGTTGACATTTTCTGATGCATCGTACATAGACAATAAATTTAAACCTTTACATTTTCTTATTGTTATTCTTCGTATTTGTATGTTTCAATTAATTTAATTTATATAGTAAAAATCTCTTCCAATGCATTTTACAGTTAAATCATTTCCAAATGCATTTTTTAGTAAAAATCATTTCCATGCATTATATAGATAAAAATCAATTATCCAATGCATTCATCTATAGTAAATCATATTTCCAATGCATTTTTATAGTAAAATCATTTCCAATCGCTTATTTATAGTAAAAAAATCCATTTCCAATGCATTTCTATAGTTTAAAAATGCATTTCCATGCATTTATATAGTAAAATCATTCCAATGCTTTTTATAAGTAAAAATCATTTCCAATGAATCTATTGTAAATCATTCCAATGCACTTTTTATAGTAAAAATCATTTCCAATGAATTTTTATGTAAAACATCATTTTCCAATGCATTTCTATAGTAAAATCATTTCCAATGACATTTTTATTTAAAATCATCTTCCACATGCATTTCTATAGTAAAATATTTCTAATGCATGTTTATTGTAAATCATTTCCAATTTTTATGTATTTATTTTATCCATATTATCTTTCTTTTTTTTTCCAGACAAATCATTCCATACTCACAGTTTCTATTATCATGCAACTTTTTGTATATTTTATTTTCTCATGCAATGTGCATTATTATTTTAAAGTTAGTGCAAGTAAATAGCAGGCTTACTTTAAAGTATTCAATCTCAACATTTATTTAAGGACAGTCATACTTCAGCTTACTTCTTTAATTATGATCGAATGACCATGAATTATTGGTTAATAGTAAAAATCTGAAACACTGTCCCTAGAGA
>CM042177.1:58965021-58991370 GCA_023376005.1 Doryteuthis pealeii
AGGAGATATATTAGGGTTAGCGGTTAGGATTAACTTTATTTTTGAGAATTCGATGCTGAAGAAGAAGAAGAGAAGAAAAAAAACAAGAAGAATCCAAAAATAACTTTAATTCCTTGATATTTTTAGGATTCATTACTCATTTAGTATTAGGTTAGGGTTAAGGTTAGGATTAAATTTAGTATTAAGATACGATGCGGGAAGAAGAAGAAGAAGAAGAAGAAGAAGAAGAAAAGAAGAAGAGAGAGAAAAGGTTCTTATATAAACCGACTTTGAGTTCAAGTTTTGGACCGAGTTTTACATAAAAGAAGGCATATCAAGTTTTTAGCTGCTTTTACTAATAATAGCGTAATAATAGTGTAATGTGGATTGTCTCCTCTGTGTGTTCGCATGGGCCTCACCAAATGAGATTTACATTAACAAAAAGAAAAAGAAAAGAAAGAGCCACACACTTCACAAGAATGTGGTTCCCTCCAATGTTGCTCACATATGTATCACCAAAACTGTTTTTTTGTAAAAAGAAAGTACACCCACTTCTCTTTTCTTTGTGTTTGCATATGTCTTCCTGCAAGTCAATTGTATATATTTTTAATTTCTAAACTGGGATTAATATTTTTAATAAAAATTAAACTCTACGGAAAACCTAACTTAAATATGTCAATTCATTAGTTTTTTTTTTAAATTAAAGGACAATATTAATTGATGTTGTATAGATTTAAAGTTGTTGCGTAGTGATTCAGTTATAGATTTATTTTGTACACTTAAAATCTATACAACATCAATTAATGTTGTCCTTAAATCTTAAAAACATATATAAATGATCAACATATTAAGTTATGTTTTCTTAGAGTTTCGTTTTTATTAAGATCCTAGTTCAGAAACTAGAGATATATACATTAGACTTAATTCATATTCCACTAACATCTGTCCGGTAGACTATGGTAAAAATGTTCACCCCTGAATTCACAGTCTACCCAATTCTCTGTAGACAAAACCATGAAATATACATTTACCAAATTAAGAAACTTAACAGATTTATATAAATGAGTTGTGTGTTATAAATTGTCCCCAGTGGATAATTCGACTTGGCCCTAGAATTAAGCTATGTAGGAGATAGAAAAGAGTCACAAACTTCACAAGAATATGGCTTCACTCCAGTGTGTGTTTGCATATGTAATTTCTGATGTTCAGAAAAAGTCAAACACCTCTCAAGAATGTGGCTTATCTCCTGTGTGTGTTTGAATATGTCTCACCAAATTTGATTTGTATGAAAATGAAGAGCCACACACTACACAAGAATATGGCTTCTCTCCTGTGTGTGTTCGCATGTGCAGCCCCAAATATTCTTTACATGAAAAGAAGAAGCCACACACTTCACAAGAAAATGGCTTCTCTCCTGTGTGTGTTCGCATATGTATCTCCAAATGAGCTTTTCGTGAAAAGAAGAGCCACATACTTCACAAGAATATGGCTTCTCTCCAGTGTGTGTTCGCACATGTATTACCAAATTTGATTTTCGGGAAAGGCAGAGCCACACATCTTACAAAAATGTGGCTTCTCTCCAGTGTGTGTCCGCATATGACTCACCAAATGTGATTTGTCTGAAAAACACGAGCCCACACATCTTACAAGAATGTGGCTTCTCTCCCTGTGTGCGTTCGCATATGACGCATCAAATTGGTTTTCTTAGTAAAAGATGAGCCAGACACTTCACAAGAAAATGGCTTCTCTCCTGTGTGTGTTTCGCATATGTACCCCCCAAATTATCTTTTCCTGAAAAGGAAGAGTGACAAAATTCACAAGAATATGGCTTCTCTCCAGAGTGTGTTCGCATATGTTTCACCAAATTTGATTTCTTGGAAAAAGTAAAACTACATACTTCACAAGAATGTGGCTTCTCTCCAGTGTGTGTTCGCATATGACTCAACAAATCTGATTTTCGTGAAAAAACAAAGCCACACACCTCACAAGAATGTGGCTTCTCTCCTGTGTGTGTTCGCAAATGACCCACTAAAGTGGATTTCAAAGAAAAAGAAGATCCACATACTTCACAAGAATGTGGCCTCTCTTCTGTGTGTGTTTGCATATGCCTCAACAAATATGATTTCCATGAAAAGGAAGAGCCACACAATTCACATGAATATGGTTTATCTTGTTTTTGCATAATTTTGTATAAAATAGGCGTCAGAAAACAATGGACCAGAGATTTCACAAAAATATTATTTTTTCTCCCGTTTTTACATATACCCCCACCAATCTAATTTTGATGAAACAAAACTCCCTCCTTCTCAAGTATATGCTTTCCCAGTACGTGTTTTCTTGTGCTGCTTCAAATGTGACTTTTTAGATACCAGGTCACAAAAAAAAATCCTGTATCCAAATTTATGGAATTTTTTCATCTGTTTTAAAAATCTGTAATATTAAAACAAGAGAAAACTATGTGAAAGAAGATTAATAAAATATTTAGGTAATAAAATTCATATATTTTAATATATTCAGATATATTGAATATTCTATTGATGAATTAAAATAATAAAGATTTTCTTAGTTTATACAGGATTTTACATAAGAAAACCTTTACTTATTTATTCATAGACGAAAATATAACTTAGTGGAAATATTTTTGATAAATACTGGCATTGATTGAATTTTTTAAAAAGTGTCACAAATTTAATCTTGAATAAAAAAGGAAAAATATTGCATGAAAGTTAATCTTATCAACATTTTTGTGGGATTAGAAAGAAGAAATATTGAAGAAGATAAAAATTATTTATTTACATTTTATTAAGTTGATTGTAAGATAGATAAGAGAGATAAAAGTTGGTTATGTGCATGGGGCCCATGAATAGGAGATGAAATATTGAAGAAGATAAAAATTATTTTATTTACATTTTATTAAGTTGGTTGTAAGATAGATAAGAGAGATAAAGTTGGTTATGTGCATGGGGCCCATGAATAGGGACCTGAAGGAATCCAACAATTTTTGCTTCCTATGGGGAACCCAACATTCTGCCTTTGTGGGCTGCTGGATTAACCCAAGTTAATGTTAAGATAGTGAAGACCAGAACATTTCACTTAGCCAAATTGTGCTACATTTTTTCAACATTCCCTTTTGTGAAAATAAATAATATAACATCTTTTGTTTAGTGAATTCTTTTCTGTCCCAAAAATACAAACAAAATGTCTTACAAATATTCTATAGTCTAAAATTAAATAAAGTCTCTTAGTGGACATTCTTTATTTTCTCATAACAATTTATTAAATTCTAAGATAATAATGTAGAATTTTATGAGACTGGAACATTTTGATGTAGATATCAGTTTGAATGTCACCTGCAAGTTGAGGATTGAAGAAGAAAATTTATTCATCTACACTTTCTAGATCCAAAAATATTTTCGAAATACAAACAAAATGTCTTACAAATATTCTATAGTCTAAAATTAAATAAAGTCTCTTAGTGGACATTCTTTATTTTCTCATAACAATTTATTCAATTCTAAAAAAAAATAATCATATAGGTATTTACTAGCATTCCAAGAAATACATTACAGAAATAAATCTTTGATGAAGGAAAAATGTCTTGTAGTTAATTACTGCATAACTTAAAAAGAAGCCCTTAGAAACAGCAACCAGACAAGAACTTAGTAAGAAGATAGACGACCGACCAAAAGAAAGAAGAAAAGGAAACAGCTACTAGACGAAGAAGATAGAGAGAATGAAGCACGTATGTCAGACACAGCTGTCTGTATTTACTCTCTCTCTCTCTCTCTCTCTCTCTCTCTCTCTCTCTCTCTCTATGTTACATGAGTCCACTCTCTCGTTTATATAGCCACAATGGGGTATATAACAGTCAGAGGTGCCAAAAATAGCTGATATATGTGGACATATGTTAAATTTGAAATTTCTCGAGTATTTCTGATCAAATTTTAAAAATATTTATATAGTTGGAAATAAAATAAAATAATCTTTCTGAATATGTAACGTTTATGTGTTTTTATCCGATTAATTATTTTTACAGCGAATTAAAATGATATTTTGCGTCGAAAAGCCGAAAACCTAAAATGACATTTTTTAAAGACTAATTTTTACACGCTACTTTGTTTTTTCAAAATCATATTGGCTAATCTTTATCAATATTCTTGAAATTTTACACTCAGTTAGAAGACACCTGGAAGTACAAATATGACCCCTTTTTTGTTTTGTTTCTCGGCCCCGTGGAAGCGAAAATAAAAGTGAACAAATTTGTAGGCGATTTCTTTAAAAAATATAAAAGAAGCAAAAAAAAAAGCATTATACCAGTAATAAAAGACAGACTCAGAATTATTTCTATATATAATGTGTAAAATAAAAACGATTGTATACCGTCAGGGATTTTGCTCAAAGTTTTAATTTTGAAAAGAAAACCACCAAATTTACTCGATTTTCAAATGTAAACAACCTCTCGTAATTCTGTCCTTATCCGCAGATAACAGATGAACATACCTTGATGTACAAATTCAAGGCCATAGCGATACCTGGCGATACAAATGGCGGAGCAAACGGGATGTCCCGTATCCAAGCACTGACTGCCAAGCTTACAGCCATGGAGGCAAGCGACCTGGAAGAGGCAGTAGAGATGGGAATACAATGCCAATATGACCAGGAAACATCCCCCCATAAAACTTGCACGCATAAAGCGGAAGCAGACATTGATCACCAGTATCAGAGCCTATTAGAGACAGTTGGACAGGGCTTTCCTGAACATAAGAAGCTCCTGCCCGTCCACCTCAGGGAATTCTGGAACATGCGAAATGAGTTATATGCTGTCAATACATTAATATTCAAGGAAGGACGCGTTTTGATCCCAAAAGCATACGCCCTGGACTTGTTGAACAGCTGCACATCGGACACCAGCGTGTTAACAGCATGAAAAACAATGCTAGACAGCATTTCTTCTGGCCTGGCATGGAGCACAATTGCAAAATAAGCGGGACCAATGTAAACGTTGTAACGAAATCGCCCCATCAAACCCTAAGGAATCTGCACCGGACATATACACCCGGATTACCCATTCCAATTAGCAGTCACGGACATCTTTCACATGGCCGATCGTAAATATATCATTTTGCCGACAGATATTCTGGTTGGACAGAGGTGGCATCAGTACATCAGGATGAAAGAGCCTACACAGTATGTAACATCCTACGGAGGTACTTCCTTAGCAACGGCGTTCCAGAAGAAATTTCTTATGATGGAGGGCCCCCATACAACTCCCACGAACTGAGAACATTTCTGAGAACATGAGGTGTCTGCCATCGACTATCGTCAGCATACAACCCACAAAGTAATGGCAGGGCAGTAGCTGCCGTCAAATACATGAAACGCATCCTGACAATGAACATTAGCCCCAGTGGTTCGTTAGACACAGACGAAGCAGCAAAAGCACTCATGCTTCACAGAAACACCCCACCACCGGAACTAGGTGCATCTCCAGCAGAACTTCTATTTGGTCGTCCCTTAAACGACCACCTGCCAAGCCCTGTCAAATTCCGTCGAGAATGGCTAGAACTCGCTGACCTACGCGAGAAGGCTGTCAACAAACGTTTCGCAAATACAACGAAATGCGCCCATGACAGACAGTTGAACCCAATCAAGGTGGGAGAACCTGTGGCCATCCAGAACCAACATGGAAACCACCCTCGATATTGGCACAGCACAGGCACGATAGTAGAAAGCCTCCCACATAAACAATATCGCGTTTTAATCGATGGGAGCCGGAGGACCACCCTCCGAAATCGCCGCTTTCTTCGTAAAATAAACGAAGATACTCGCAACACAAACCTAGACCTCCCAAATCCAAACAAGAATAACAACATAAATGACCACCAGACACCCATTATACCAGCATCAAACCATACCCTCACGATCCAACTAGAACACCGAGACCCACTATCGACAAAGAAAAGACCGGCGGTATTTATCCCACAACAAACGTCGGTAAACGACGAACCCTATAACAGAATCAAGGGATAGACCAGACACCAAAACCAATGCCTATCAAATACAAAGACTACCAGCTAAGCTATAAATAGCCATCGGCATTCTTGAGGGTCTGAGGGAGATAACCGCGTATTTTAAGAGATGAGAGCTCTTCTTTTTTAAATACGGTTGAAAATATTAAATATGGAGGCCTTTATCTATCTATAGTGATACTATCTCGTATACTTGAAATACCCGGATGTCAAATCTGGGTTTTCAAAGTAAATTTGAATAGTTGAATAGTGAATTTTATAAGTACTGCGTCAATTATGATTAAAAAAAAAAGAAAGTTTAATAAAGATTTATTTTTTATTTTAAGAAAGAAGCGTTATGAATTTTTTTAAGTCTTAAGAAAAAAAACAAACACGTAAAATCTTTTTTTTTTGTTTTTATTTGCTTTTTTTACCTTTACTTTTTAATCATTAATTAACAACATTTTAAATAAATCTTAAATTAAAAGTGCGGGGTATTTTGTTGTTTTTCTTTGTCTTTTTTCACGCTCCACTACCCCCACATAGTATACAATAATAAGTAACTTATTAAAAAAAAAAACGCGAAGAAACTTATAAGTTTCTTTGTGTTTTTTTTGTTTTTGTTTTTTTTTTAGAGGAAAATTAAGTTTTCATTTCTTGAAAGAGAATTTAATGCCGAAACGTGTAGGGTTTGGGTACTGTTTTTGTCTGGGTCACCCTGTACATTGTAAATTGATATTTACATTGTAAATTGATATTTATTTAGTATTCCAAAAAAAATTATGGTTTTAGCACCGGAAAATAATCCAGACACTGACCAATTACAGAATAAACGATATTAGGAAACTTTACCAAAAAAAAAAAAAAAAAAATTAAATTATTCGCTATGTACATTTTACTATAAACTTATTTTAATTAAAAAATGTCAATAGCGAATAATTTCATAAACAAAAAGAGAATTCATTTGCCAATAATTTCTGTTAACGCGAATGAAAATTTACATGAAAACTGCCAAAATTTCACGTGTCTAACAAAACTTTAAGTGTTATTTGTTTGTGTGTGTTTAAAAAAAAATTTTTTTTAATATAACTACAAAAATGTTTACTAGTTAGTGTTAGTATAACAATATCTACAATAAAAATACTCGTGTAAAATATATTTTTAAGAACATTCAGTTTAATTTCAGTGTTCAATAATTTACATTTTTTTCTTTTAATTAGATTAGGTATTAATTTCAAGTTTACTATTTTTGAAAGGAATGTAAAATAAATAAATAAATAAATAAATAAAAGAACAATATACTTTTTGAAATAAAGTCTTCCTTTAATAAATAAATTATAATAACTTGTGAAATGCGTTGAATTCGTTCACAAATCACACTGTAAAACCGTGGTCAGAAAGGGAGATAATGTGCCTCTTTTAGGCTTCCATACTTTAAATTGACGATTTAAAAAAATCTTTTTAATTCTTTTAAAATATCTGGCAAGTGATTGGGATTTTTTTGACTTAGATTTATTCAAAGATAAAATTCTGGGCTATCTTTGGTTAAAATTTCGAGATAGTCCGTAATAATCCCCGACATATAAAATTGACCTTGAAATTTTTAAGGTAGTACAAAACTCAGTTTAACTTAAGATAGAATTTTTTTACATCAATTTAATGAAAACTATATTTTTTAATACTACGAAAAAAAAAATTGCTACATAATTTATTTTTTGAGTTTTAAGAAAATGAATTTTAAATTTTAAAATCACTTTTTTAGGTTATTGAATATATATTTTTTTATTTTTCTATATATTCTTCAGGATATGATCTTTCAAGAAATGTAAAAATTAGGGACCAGGATTTTTTTTTTCTTCAAATGCTCAAAAGTCACCCCCAACCCGCATTCTGAATTGATAAAGAAGTTTTTTTTTTTCAAGTTTATTTCATAAAATAAACTAATCCTTATAAAATTAAGTCGTGAGAAAATAATTTGGTGAAAATTTCATTAAAATTGGACAATTCCCTGATTTTTGGTAATTGTTTTAAAATTAGGAAATTAAAAAAAAAAATTACCTCCCATGGCAAATTTTGCCGATGGCTAGCTATAAACATTACTGAACTTTAAAAAAAGATGTAACATGTTTATATTGTATTGAGTTATCTCCCCTCCTCCACTCGCATAGAGAGAGAGAGAGAGAGAGAGAGAGTGAGAGAGAGCGAGCGTGTTCTCTTTCATTGGCTTCGCCTAAAAAAACCCACATATAACAAGCTCTTTGTTATCGAATCCTTCCAGGACCTATCACACCCTTCGAAACCACATATAACCCTAACGTAACCTTAACAATTAGTTATACAGGTAAGTATAGATATGTCATAAACAGGGGTTTTACTTTAAAAACCCTCATTTCAGTTGATTTAACAGTGCAAAAATGAAAACATTGTTTTTCAGTCATAATTTTCATTATTTCCGTAAGTTGAAATTTTAAAAAAAAAATCATCAGGAGTTTGTTTAATGTTTGTTCTTTCGAATGGAAAATTTTTTTTCAAGATAATATTAATTTTTCTGCAAGTTTCATAGTGTTAAATATAGGGGGGGGGGTATTTCACAAGGTAAATTGGTGGTACCTACTGTTCAGACACAACAACAACAACAAAAAATACAAAACGTGGCTCCCCCCCCCCCTCTGCAACAGGAAAGAAAATTACTACTTCAAAAATTACTTACAGTGAGAAGAAGAAAATTCCTTTCTTTCACTGGATATCAGTTTCTTTCTTCTATCTGTTGTCAATTTAATATATTTCGCTTATTGTGTTTTTAATAGTAGTTTTTGTCGCTAAGAAATAAAATCATTGATGCTGCTATAATGACGTCATCAACACTTCCTGTTGACAAAAAAGTCTGCAACACAAAATGGCTGCTACTACTACTATAATGGCGACCTTCACCTTGATAGTTTTGTAAACATTAAAATATTCCCTTAAACAAAAGCATTTGACGCTATTTAAGTATTTTTAATTTCAATAGAACTAGAAGTGATGCAATTCTCATAAGATAAGGAAGTCCACGGATAGGTATGCGTATTTTGACCTTAAAATCTAAAACTATTTAATATTTACCTCGCTTCTTTCTGGGTTCAACGAGTAAGAGTAATCTCCCTTTGGTTGTATTTTTCAGCTACATTAAGAAAGAAGACGATCGATGTTTTTAAAAGTAAAAGCTCAATCGCTGTATGACGCCTTCCTCATCCCGTTTTAAAACAACAATATTATTGATAAGAAAGCAACACGACAGCCTTAAACACGTATATTATCCAATTGTAAGTAAGTAAATTAATGTCTATTATTTAATTATGTACAAGGTGGTCCGAAAGTCATGTAATTATTTTATGAACTGGCAAAAAAAAAAAATCGGATACTACGAGTTTTAAAAGCGAATTAAAAATAATTAAATCTATTTTTTAAGGTCAAACTTTGTCTAAATCGATAAGTAGTAACATAATAACCATCAGTAAAAAAAAGAAAAATATAATTACATATGCAGTTTATTTTTAATACATTTAAAGGGATTTGTTTTGGTCAATTTCGACGCGATCCGACATCCTGTCTCTTTTTCAATGGTTTTACGCGCTTGTTTACAATTTTTATGTAACATTCGCGATCGCAAAAAAAAAAAAAAAAAAAAAAAAAAAAAAATCAGGTAATTATTAGATTTTAATGAAATTTTCAGTATTGATTTATCAATTAATGAATTTTATAATGCATCAGTTATTTTATTTTAAAACTTTAATTTAGTATTTTTGGTATGAAAAATTAATATATAAAATTCATTTGAAATAAAAATATTCGGATTTTAAGTTTGAAATGTTATATTTTTAGATTCTAGAAATAAATATCTATTTAATGCAAACCTTATTTTAGTCAATCAAAGTATACGTTTTGAAGAAAAACTCTATTGAAAATGTAGCCCCCACCCCGCTTTTTAAGCTGAAAAAAGATCGATGTATAATTTTTTTTTATAAGATAATAGCCAATTAAATAATTATCGAAATGAGTAAAAAAGAAATCTCCAAAAAATAAATTATTTATTATTTTTTAACATTTTATTTTCCGATTTTCTGTACTTATTTTCTTATAAAATATTCCACTTAAAATTTTTTTTTTTCTATTTACTACTTCGGTCTTTTATCTTTTTATTTCTACTGTAATTAGTATCAATCAAGGACCAACTCGCCAATATTTTACACTCCCAAAGTAAGGGGGGGGGGGTCAAAATTAAGTGACCTGAAAAAAATCAGAAAGTTTTTAAATAAAATAAATAATGTATTATAAAGATCATTCATTGACAAATAAACTGAAAATTTCATTAAAAAACATTTTTTTAAATTAATTTATTTTCTTGAATTTCGGGTTGTACAACCCAAAATTTTAATACTATTATGTAATTATTTTGTAGTGGGATGTTATTCAAAGCACGTAGGGTAGTCACCAATTTATAATGGGAGAGAGGCAGTTATTAATAAGTATTTCGGCAAAGTACTCATCACGCTATAATAGTATATTAGTAAATAGCAGAAAAGACAAAGAACTCATACATTTAATAAACAGAATATGTATTGACACAAAAATTACAATGGTAGTAGAGAATACTGAGTAATGTCCTGTAAAGGTCCTTTTTTGAATGATCATGTAATATAAGTGTAAAAATGTTGTAAGTCTCAAAGTGAGAAAGAAATAATGTTTCAAAGTCGAAGCAGCAGTCAGAAATTAAAGAGAGAGATTATAATATCTTATGCCTTATAGGGGTTAAATTTTTTCAGCGTGAAATGAGTGGCGTATTCAGGCAAATTGATATTGTCATCTGCTGATCTCTGAAAAATTCCTTATTTATAAGAAATTGGTAGGCTCCAGAAAGGAGTTTATTTGATAACTTATTTGGTAATCCTTAACTATTTCCTCGTAAATTCCTACCATAAAATAAACTGAACCCTCATTTTATGTCCGTGTTTTTGCACCCGTTATTTTACAATACTAAATATATTTTCTTTATTTTAATATTCACTTCAATATATATATTCTAAAAGTTTTTATTTTGTGAGAATGGTTAGTTTTAAAGTAGGGGTTTGTTTTACAATTTAGGCATAAATTGGATCCTCCTTTTATGACCGTAATTTTGTTTTTTTGTCGACGATGATTAAAATCTGGCGTTTTTATTTTAGAGTACCAAAAAAAAAATAACAACAAAAGGAGTCCCCATTTTAGAACTGACAATTCTCAGAAAATAAAAACTTTTAGAATATACACATTGAAGTGAATATTAAAATAAATAAATAAAATATATTTAGTATTATAAAATAACAGGTGCAAGAAAAATAAAACATTTATTATAAAAACACAGACATAAAATAAGGGTTCAGTTTATTTTATGGTAGGAATTTATGAGGAAATAGTTAAGGATTACCACTTATTTTAGGCAAGAATGTCTCTGATTGGTCAATAATTAATAATTTTGATATTTCAATTTTTCTTTTTAGTGGCTGCCCAATCCACTTACACAGAATATTATTTTTCGTCATTTTACTTTTATCCTTCGGAGTGATAACTTCCGGTCCACCACAATTTCACATCTAAAAATACATAGGGGTGACAAGACTTTCGGACCACGTTGTATTTATTTGGTTAAATTTGGTTTATAAGTAATTCTTCATAATAATCACTGTCCATTTCAGTTGTTCTGTTGGAAAATCTTTTATTAGCTTTTAATTGTTATGTTAAATTATTTTGGTCATTTTCAATAAATATGTTTCAATGGACATTTTTTTAAATAATGAATTAAATTTATTGAAAAAATCCCCAAAATAATTTATTTTAAAAGAAAATTATTTAAGAATTCAAATGGAAATTCATTGTTTACAATTATCAGGGACCTCCAATTCAATGTATAAAAGGCTGAACTTGCACAAAGGTATCAAAATTTGGGTGACCCAGAAAAAACAGAACCCAAATTATTTATTCATTTTCCCATTAAACTAACCCTAAACCCCAACCCTAACCCTAATCCTTATCCTAACCCTAACCCTAGACCCCCATAGTTAAAACTAACAGTTCTCCCCCACACACATTCACCTATATTTAACACAATGAAACTTGAATAAATTTAATAATATTGTCAAAGTTTTTGGACCATTTAAAAGCAGGAACAATAAAAAAAACTAAAAAAACTGATAAAAATTTTTTTTAAAAATCAGCCTATGGAAATAATGAAATTTTTGCAACAAAGCAATGTTTACGTTGTTGAACCAATTGAATTTAACATGGCCATTAGGGACATCTAATTCGATGTGTACCCCCCTTCCCCAATATTTATCACAATGAAACTTGAATAATGGTTAATATCATCGTCAAAGTTTATGGATTATTCAAAAGAAGAAACATAAAAAAAACACCCTGATGATTAAAACAAAAAATGTTCAGCCTGAATTATGAACTAAAACAATGTTTACATTTTCCCAATTCTTTTGTAAACAAAACCCACAAGAATTTTTTAGTGCGCTTTAGTTTTTCTACATTTTTATCTGTACAATGTTTCAGCCGATGTGCCTGCCGGCCTTCTTTAGGTATTTCTTGTCGAACTCAGGAACTTTCTTTTCAGACTCATGAACCTTCTTGTCCAATATGGCTGACCATATATGGAATGAAAAGGGAAACCATCTGCCCTTATTAGGCTACGGGCCCAAAGGCCAAAAAGGCTCTAGTTTTTGATTTAATTTGTAATTTTTAGGGTGGGAAAAAAAAAGCGGCCAAATGAATGCTTATAGACTCCTGAATATCACACTATTTTTTTTTTATGCATAAATGTTGCACATATTAAAATTTTCCGTGGTTACCACCAATTTTCCCCGTGAAATCCCCCCCCCCACTATATTTAACATAATAAAACTTGCATAAAGGTTAATATTATCTTAAAAAATTTTTATTCACTCGAAAGAAGAAGCATTAAACAAACTCCTAATGATTTTTTAAAAAATTTTTCGGCTTACAAAAATAATGCAAATTATAAAAGAAAAACAATGTTTACATTTTTTCACCGTTAAATCAATTGAAATTTAACGTAGCCAAAAACAAGTTAAAATTAAAATACACATAAAACATTTATTTTCTGGTGTGTTTACATTATACACTTCTTCTTCGCTTGAAGCAGACACAAATCAATTGAAATTTAACGTAGCCAAAAACAAGTTATAACTAAGGTTTTTTTAAAATTAAAATACACATAAAACATTTATTTTCTGGTGTGTTTACATTATACACTTCTTCGCTTGAAGCAGACATGTTGAGTGATAACTCATGCTACGGTGATCGTGATTGGTTAATTTTATCAGCAGTCAATGAAAGATGTATTCTGATTGGCTACTTCGTTGTACGTAGCTAACTAAAATTTTTAGCATCTAATTTGTGTATTAAAATATATATTATTAACTAACATGAAAAAACGGTAACTCAATAAAGATACAGATATGTTTCTCATGATTTTATACATATTTCTCTAAAAAATAATGCCCACCGCATTTTTTACAAGTTAAAAGTCATCTTTTTCGCCTTGGGAAACCGACCTATATGGGATGAAGTTAGGATAATAGGGAAGGACATTGGAAGAGAATACGCCTGAAAGAATCAGCTCATATGATAGGCTGTAGTGGTCTCTTAAGTAGACTGAGCATAGAAATGAACACAATATGGGAACCCATAATTAAAAAGGCTAGATTAGATTTTTAGGAAAACAAAAACAATATGAATCTAGGTAAAAAAATCATACATAAGTGAATAGGTAGATATTTTAGCCAAAACAAGACATTAGGTTTATAAGTTCCCAAGATTCATACTGGATTGTCCAATTGGACACAAGGCCTAGTGGATAAAGAAGTTAGGTTAAGACAGTTTTAAGTGACAGTTATCTCTGGACTGCAGGTTCAATCCTGGCCAGTAACATAGAATAATAATTAACACAGCTTAACACCTCTACCCCAACTATGGTTAGTGGAATGAGAGCAGGATGCCCCTATGGACTGAATAAAGGGTTGGGTTCAAAGTTCGATGATGGCTCCCAATTTTTACAAAATTATGACAAGAAGGTTCCCGAGTTTGAAAAGAAATTCCTGAAGAAAGCCGGAGGGCACATCAGCCGAAACATTGTACAAATAACAATGAAGATTAGGACAATAGTCCGAATAACACAGATTATACTAATGCATGTTCTTTTTATCATTCTTCATTCTTTAAGTGTTCTCTTGTTTTGTTGATTACAGATTTTTAACCTGAATGAAATAACTCATTGAATTTGAATGCAATATTTGCTTGATGAGCTTTCAAAAAATCATATTTGAAGCAAGATAAATTCAACTGAAGAAAAGCATAGTCCAGAATTTTTTATTTTCTGAAGTCAGATTGGCGTAAAACCAAAAAAACAAAAAACTTAATTATAATATTTTCTAAAAGCATTGATAATTAAATTTATTATTAATTGTATTAACTGAAATACAGTGGAGTATCTATATATTAATACTTGTGTTCCTTAAAAGTACAACCGTTATCATCTTGCAACATCCTTGGGTTAAAAATGAGACTGTCCAAATCACCCCCAAAAGAAAATGTATAAATGCTAATATATGTAAAATGATTGCAGTAAACTTTACTATTACTTACATTATGAAATGTTGGTTCATTAGCTAAGAAACAATCAGGTGTGGTGATTACTAAAAATCAAAGGAACCAGAAATTAGAATTGGCAGACCAGTCTCATTACTAAATTGGCTAATGCAACATCATTGAAGTAAGTTCAAACCCTAGTCATGCAATTATGTTCACTTTCAGACTAATACCTTTGGGAAAGGTATGAACCTCCTCATATCCCACATATAGTTATATACAGATAAACCCAGGGTGAGAAATCATATTTTCTAAAAATATCTGATTCTTTCTTTATTCTTTGCTTTTATTTTAAGGGACGCATGGTCAAATGGTTAGAGTCATAGGAAATGGACTCGTCGACCCGAGTTCAATTCCTAGACGAAGCTGTTTGCATTTCACTTACTTTGCTAATAGTGATAATCTGAATTTAAAAACTTTTAAATTCAGATTATCACTATTAGCAAAATTAAGGTATTGATTTTTTTAAAAATCCAATGAGGTGGTAATTTTTTTAAAATTACAATATTTTACAAAACATTTTTAAATGCAGATTATTAGAAACTTTGATTACCAGTAAACAACTTTTCACAATTATCTTCAGTTCTATAAAATGCAGATCAATATTTTTCCTTTCTAATGCCCCCCCCCCTCCTAAAATTGATAGCATTAACTTTTATACAATATTTTTCCTTCTTTATTCAAGGAGAAAATTCCTGACAATTCCACAAAATCCAACAAATGAAATACTTTATTAAAATTGTTTCCACAAAGTTATATTTTCATATATCTGCTAATCAATAGATAAATAAGCAAATGTTTTCTCAGAAAAAATCCTGTAGAATCTAAGAAAATTGTTTTCATTTAACATTTGTGAATATAATATTGAACACATCTGAAAATATTGAAATTTATAATTCTCTATTTATAAATTTATAATTCTATATTAACTGTATTTCTTTATTACTCTTCTTTCTTTTAAATTATAGTTTTCTTTTTTATTGATTACAGATTTTTAAACCCGGTGAAATACTTCCCTGAATTTGAATATGGTATTTTCTTTGTGACCTGGATTTTCAAAAAAGTCACATTGGAAGCAACGTAGGTGAACACATACTGGAGAAAAGCATATTGTAAAGAAGTTCAGAGTTATTTCTTTTCATATAAATCAGATTGGTAGCTTATATCTAGATAAACACAGGAGAGAAATAATATTTTTGTGAAATCTCTGATTCTTTTTTTCTAACATCTAGTTTTTGTGAAAATATGTTAAAATACACTGGAGAGAAGCCACATTCTTGTGAAGTGTGTGGTTCTTCTTTTTCTCATAAATATCATTTGCTGAGGCATATGCGAATACACACTGGGGAAAAGCCATATTCATGTGAAGACTGTGGCTCTTGCTTTTCACAAAAATCAGCTTTAGTGATACATGTGCGAAGACACACTGGGGAAAAGCCTTATTCTTGTGAGGACTGTGGCACTTCTTTTTTAGAAAAATCAGCTTTAGTGAAGCATAGTCGAACACACACGGGAACAAAGCCTTATTCTTGTGAAATATGTGACTCTTCCTTTTCATGTAAATCAAATTTGGTGAGGCATGTACAAACACACACAGGAGAAAAGCCACATTCTTGTGAAATATGTGGCTCATCTTTTTCACGTAAAGCACATTTGGGAAAGCATATGCTTATACACTCAGGAGAAAAGCCATATTTTTGTGAAGTGTGTGGCTCTTCGTTTTCACAAAAGTCACATTTGGTGATTCATATGCGAACACACACAGGAGAGAAGCCACATTGTTGTGAAATGTGTGGCTGTTCCTTTTCACAAACCTCACATTTGGTGATTCATATGCGAACACACACCGGAGAGAAGCCATATTCTTGTGAAGTGTGTGGCTCTTCCTTTTCACAAAGTTCAGATTTGGTGAAGCATATTCGAACACACACAGGAGAGAAGCTACATTCTTGTGAAATATGTGACCGTTTCTTTTCTCAAAAAAGAAATTTGGTGAAGCATATGCAAGCACACACATAAGAAAAGTCACATACTTGTGAAGAGTGTCGCTATTCCTTTTCAAGAAAATCCCATTTGGCTTGTACATATCCAAATTCCCACTGAATAAAAAACAACCTTCCAGTGATGTATTGCTTACTTTCTTTTGATTCTTGTTGAATTTTCTGATGCATTGTACATAGACAATGAAAAGTTTAAACACTTTACATTTTCTTATTGTATATTCTTTAGTATTTGTAATGTTTCAATTAAATTTGAATTTCATATAGTAAAAATCATTTCCAATGCATTTTTATAGTAAAAATCATTTCCAATGCATTTTTATAGTAAAATCATTTGCATTTTTATAGTAAAAATCATTCCAATGCATTTTATAGTAAAAATCATTTCCAATGCATTTTTATAATGCATTTCTATAGTAAAAATCATTTCCAATGCATTTTTATAGTAAAAATCATTTCCAATGAATTTTTATTGTAAAAATCATTTCCAATGCATTTCTATAGTAAAAATCATTTCCAATGCATTTTTATTGTAAAAATCATTTCCAATGCATT
This sequence comes from Doryteuthis pealeii, assembly GCA_023376005.1. Lineage (NCBI taxonomy): Eukaryota > Metazoa > Mollusca > Cephalopoda > Myopsida > Loliginidae > Doryteuthis > Doryteuthis pealeii. Next base: position 58,982,252 of record CM042177.1, read on the forward strand.
TCTATAGTAAAAATCATTTCCAATGCATGTTTATTGTAAAATCATTTCCAATATATTTATGTATTTATTTTATCCATTTTATCTTTCTTTTTTTTCCAGAAAATGATTCATACTCACAGTTTCTTTTACTGCAACATTTTTTATATTTTATTTTCATTGAATGTGCATTATTTATTTTAAAGTTAGTGCAAGTAAATAGAGGTTACTTTAATATTTCAATCAACATTTATTTAAGACAGTCATACTTCAGCTTACTTCTTTGTAATTTATGTTGAATGAACATGAATTATTGGTAATAGTAAAATCTGAAAATCATGTCCCTGGGAAGCATGGTTTTACCATCTAAGCTTAGTGCAAAGTATTTGAAATCTGTAGACTCAAGTAGACTCAAGAAGAGGCACACCTGACCTGGAGTGGTAGTACATGTTAGGGTCCCATCTACGGGTTAAATAAATTTTAAAATGTGTTAAATAAATAAATAAGTATCCAAATGTCTTCAGCCTAAAATAATCCAACAAGAGTTGACATGCCTTAAAAACCAAATATAAGTTTATTGATTAATAAATGTGCACAGAAATAAAAAATAAACTGAAAAATAATTCCAAATAAAAAAGGATCTTTAATTATGTAAATGATAGATTAATTAATTACCTTCAGATGGAAAAAAAAAAAAAAAAAGCAAAAAAAATAAATAAAAGCAAAAAAAAAAAGCAAAAAACAAAAAACACAAAAAACAAAAAAATCAAAAGCAAAAAAAAATTAAAAAAAAGCAAAAAAAATTTTTTTTAAAGCAAAAACACAAAAAAAAAAAAAAAAAAAAAATAAAAAAAAAAACAATTTTAGGTACACATTTATCCTTGAAAAGGAGCCAAAAAAATGCAGAAATATCAATAGTGAATGAAAGTAGAAGTTATTAGGAAGGAAATAAATGTTTTTTTTAAAATTATTTACCGTACTTTATATTGTAAGTATATTATTAAAAAAAAAATTTAAATTATTTACCATACCTTATATTGTGAGTACATTATTAAAATAAAAAATACTTTAAACTTATACTTCATTGTAAGTATATTATTAAAAAAAAAAAAATAAATTCTGCATTTTTGTTTACATTGATATATATATATATTTTCATGTCTTTTTTATGTTTTATTTAACATGAGGTTGTGCAATTTAATATTCAAAGAGGATAATTTGAGAATGAGTTATTAACAGTGAATTATCTATTAATGCACTACTCACTCCCACAATTAGTACCATTCCTGTGCAAGAGTTATGTTCTCTTTGTTACGTACTGACGTTTTCACTGTACCAAATCAATATAATGTTATATACCTTTTCTTACTTCTTTATTTCTTACTTCTAGTCGTCTCTTCTTCTGGCGGGCTTTGCTATTCTGATCATCTAACATCTTGCGTCTGGGTCTGGAATCTTCTATGGGGATTCCGGTCTGGTTTCTGTTGGGATTTCTCGTTATCAGAAGCCCTGTGTCATTGTTAGTTTTTAGGTAATAAACACAGACTTTGATTTACGTTGATGTTACTTTATTTCCAAATCCCCAACCCGGACAACCTGCGCAGATCCTTACATCTTGCTAGCTCGGCTTCTAACTTCTAACTAACTGAGTTACTTAGTATCCTTAAACCGGAACAGGGTCTTCTGTTGCCTTCCGGTTCTCACGATTCATCCCCGGAAGGTGAGAGTGAGGTCAAGCGCTGTCACTCACTCTCAAGGCCATCAGCTGCACTAATCGCCATTATGATTTCTACACTATTGCCATAAAGTATTAGGTATCTAATAATTATGTAACATCTTGACCAAATGATTTTTTAGAAACTGCTGCATTACTGGAATAGGCAACAAGATGTATTGTTCGAAATTTTTATCCAAAAAGAAATTTGTATGGTAATTTGAATGCTTATTTTTTGTCCGCCTTTCGATATCTCTTGTTTCGTATCTTCCTACGAAAAAAAGGGCCACTGTGGCTGGCTCTGGAAGCTGGACATTGGTCGCGTGTCCCCTAAAACGCCCTCTTTGGATCAGGGAATCCGAGGCGAGAGAATGCGTCTTTGATTCTGGCAAGCAACCAGCAGAATGTCCTTCTTGCTGACTGACTAACCCTAAAGTGTGAGGGCCACTTTTGGGAATAAATCACGCAAGGTCTAAAATGTGGACTAATGTTGCATCAATATAAAGTCCATTCATTGAACAATACTGGCATTGATAGTAGTATTGTAGTAATAATCGAAAATTAAAAAATCTCGAACCTACTTAGCCAGACGTTTCTTTTTAATGTTGGACTGGGTATTGCCGTTAAATTTTGATTTTTTTCTCTCTAGCACGGAATCACTATCAGCTGCCGAAATGTCATATCTTTCTCTTTGACTATTTGGACTATAAACCAACAGATAACCGTTTGCCATGGAATTTGAAATTGCAATTTTTGTTATTACCATTTTTCGTTTAAAAAAAAAAAAGTGAAGAAATCTTACTTTCCTCTTGATTTTCTTTTGAGTCTTCTTTTAATTTTTAAAAATCCTGATGAGAGGAATTTATTTATTAAAAAAAAGATAGGAGCATTTTTAACAAGGTAAAAATTCATCTTGTCCGTTTTTAAAAATTTATATTTAGTTTATTTTAGACTGAAAAAGGCGAGCTTTTTTTTTCAAATATACATATTATTCATATACTTTCCTACTTTTTTAAATTGTCAAAAAGGTGATTTATTATTTACACCAAAAGGTTTAATAAGAATCTCAGAAAATTGCGCAATAAAATGATGATAAAGAATTAAAAGTCAGAACATTAAAAACTTCATTAATTTAAGTAAATAAATGAAAACTGGCAGCATTTAATAATAATTTCATAATAATTTCATAAAAATATAGGTATATACTCCACATAGGTAATCCGATACGTTGGCCTGGACACTTTACAAGGATCGAGGATGGTAGGGTACCTATGGTTTAGTTTATTTTGTTTTAAGGCATATCAACCTCATTTAATTATGTTTTGGATGTGTAAGGTAGTTTGGTAAAAAAACAAATAGTATAGATTTAACTATTGTTCAATTGTATTTTAAAATGTAAAATCCTGTGTCTTATTTTCGGGAAAAGTTTTTTTTTTTCCTTTCAAATTATTTGCTTGCTAGTTTTGTTTGCTGAGGGTCTTGATTGATTGAATCAGCCAATTTCACTTCAAATTTATTACACTTAAACAAAATTAACGTCATCGTCAAAAAAAAAAAAGTTTTAGGACTTTTTCTAGAATTTTAAAAGATGATATGCTATTTGAGAAGTGACCTAGTAAATATCCATTTATTTAATGAAAACTAATCAACTGTCTTCAACTAAACATTAATGACCACTGTTATCTGAACACCTGAACTGTCCCATATCTCTGCTTGACTGTTTGTTTACCAAAACATTGGCTGGTCCCTTGGAGGTACTTCATTGAGAAAAGTGCCTTATTGTTATTGAGTGCTAGCCAAATCGCTTGTAAATTGAAACACGGAAGTTCTAGAAAATTCCTTTGACAAATATATGAACAAACCAGAATCTGTTGAAAAAGGTAGACTGACTGGGTAGGAAAGGTGATCCACTGGGAATTGTGCAAGAGACTGAAATTTCATCATACTGACAAATGGTATATGAACAAACCAGAACTGTTGAAAAAGGTGGACCTCACTGTTCTTTACTCACATCTACTTCTGACTAGAGAAGAACCATTGTTGTAGATGTCCACCCTTTTCGGCGAACCCATTTTTGCTTGAACAGCAGAATTGCATTTTTTTCTTCAGTAACAGAGTGTCTAGAAAGAGGAAGAAGAAGAAGAAGAAGGGGAAGAGAAAGAAGAAGAGAAAGAGAAAGTGAAAGAGAAGTTGGTGAACAATTTTCAATAACACACTACAATCCAGCAGCTGCATGGTCACTTACATCCCATCTCACATATCATCCAAGCATGACCGGCTAGGTACTGATAGTTAAGTAAGGGCAAACATGTAAGCAATGTGTTTATGTGGCGGTCTTTTTCACAATGCGCTTTTTACACTATGGGCTTTACACCGTGCACTCACTAGGTGCACTGTTAAAAGTTATTCACTGGTTGCTGTTCTCTAGGCGTTTACAAGAGTACGCTGCCACACCCGTAAACTTTTGGGCTTCTTTACAACACACAGGATTCCAGCAGTTCTTTCGTGGTCAACGGATAGTTTTAAGTCAAGGGAGTATCATCTTACAAGTCAAGTGGTTCTCATTACGGCCAATTGATTTTTATCTCCATGGGTGTCTAATGGTCAGGGAAAGTTCGGTGTTTGATTCCATTCATAATGCCGTCCGTAGTATTATCTTTGTAGTAAATGTTGACTATAATACCGAGTGTAGCAGTTCCCTGGTAATATTTTCTGGTGATGTATTGATGACACGAAGACGACTGATGTTGAACGTAGAATATTTTATTTACTTCCAAACACCGTGAAATACTGAAATAAAATGGGGTATAAAACAATTAATAATTTACAAAAGGGGTCTTTAACAAATGCCAGTAACTTCACGGGAAAATTGGAAAGAAACATACCTGTGCGCCGTACCAGTACCGAGAACTAACTAAAAGACTAAAGTTCTAATTTTAGGACGATATTTTCCACACAACCTTTTTGCTGCATCAGCCAGGCGGAAGTCCCTATTTTGCCCTAAGGAAACCTGTTGATATTCCCACAATGCAATTCAGGCTATGTTGGTCCCTGATTATGAGACCCTAACAGAGTTGTTTCCCTTACACTGTCCAAAATTAAGGGTATATTTTTTGGGTAAAAAATAAATATATCTAACTATTAGGCGCACTCAAAGGCGACAGCTACACCGAGTTTATCTTTCAGGCGTTTATTAGAATTCAATTTTGGCTTCTTAACTTTGTGAGAGAGAGAGAGAGAGAGAGAGAGATCAGCTTATTTAATAAGTAATGTTTTTATCTGGTTTCAACTTGAAGTTTTTCAGTACTTTAAGTTAACTTTTGGTGACAAACTTTTTTGGTGGCATTAACTTATTCAAGTTGGTAAATCAGCGACAACAGATCGTTCCCCTGGTCCATACCTCTCGACCGTTCTCAGCCCAACTACAACTCCGACTGATCTCTTAGCCAGTGGTCAGGCTATTTATATAATATTTCCAACAGAACAAATCTAGAAGGGTCTTCTTCTCGAAGAATCTATTTCGATTCCTTCGATTCCTTCGATGGTCATTGTGAGTTCACGGCTGTTTGGATCAAAGAACAATTAACAGTCAACGAGTCTGAATTTCCCTAAAATCCAGACTTCATAATGTTGCAAGATGGGTATATTCCTGACTTTTGTGAGCTAGAACTACTAATGGAAGGAGGAGGAAGAAATAATAAAGGTTTAAATCAGGATGAACGATGGTTTGATCGTAGCGTGACCCCGAACGAAGAATTGAGTGGCAAGCGGAAGTCGGGTGTTGACCGCAAGCGGAAGTCGGGTGTTGACCGGAAGTCACGTGGTGACGTGGGAGAAAAAAAGAAAGGGTTCGTCCTCTTTTTGCCGGCGGCGGTCGTAGGGTACGGACCTGACCTTGGGTCCCTCATGAGAGCCCAGTAATCTAGTAGTGTTCTCTCTCTCTCTTTCTCTCTGCCTTTCCTCCTCTCTGGTAGGAGCCCACTATACGAGCACGATAATAAAGGCTGGCAGTTGTGACGACATGTTTCTCGTGTTATAATTTTTATCGGCACCATTTCAGCACGGTGACTTTTGGAGTTTTAGTACCAAGAAAGAAAAAAGGACTACGGTAACATATATCGTTTTAGTGCCGTGAATATTACAACGGTACAATAACTCAAAAATCTCGTTTATGTTTTTATTTCTTTTCGGGACGATTCTTCAAAGAGACCACCCAATAAGATCTGAGAATCATGTTACATCTATTAAGCTTTCTTTCTGTTTGACACAAGGCCACAAATATGGTATTCCCAACTAAGGCCCGACCATTATGCTACAAATGTTCTCCTGTGGATACACTTGTCTGAAAATCGATTTTCATGTCTAAGATATAGTCTGGGGAGAAATTTTATATTTAAACAAAACTATTCAACATCTAATAAAAATTAGGGGATTCGTGTTGCAGTAACAAAATAATTACATTCTTTTTATTCTTGAAAAATGCATTTATTAATTATCAGTGGTGTATTTATTTGACTAAAGTTATTACAAATGAAACAAATATTTAAGTGATAAATTTGATTTTTGTAATTACACATAAAAATCCTTTGAAAAAAAAAAAAAGATGGAAATCCACACACCCAGCCTTGTTTTAGCTTTTTTTAAAATTTGAACAGAAAGTTCCCAAAATGACAATAACTTTCTTTATTATGACGGAGAACGAAAAAGAGCAAGACATTGACTTGCTTGCCGGGATCGAGCCCGCGTCCCCCCGCATGCGAAGGTAGACGCGAGTTAGGCATTGGACGGACGCGAAGTGCCAGGATGTTTCAGTAAATACGTACATAAATAACGTGCGAGTCAAACGCGGGGTAGTAAGAAGTTGCAGTAGCAGGTTGACTGACGCGAACGACCGAGTAAAGAAATGTGATTTTTGCAGCTGCTAAACAAAACGAAGAGCGTGTTGACCAGGGGAAGGTTTGGCTTGCTGGAAGACTGTGGACTAGCTTGCTTTTGGCTCCCCCTCTCGGCGGGGGCTTGTTGATACGAACATCTATTCTCCCCCATATATTCCCCCCTCCATAAGCACGGAATAGTTGTTCATGGTATCATTAGAAAATCCAGAGTAAGGGCTTTCTAGCAATATTAATTTTATTCAAATACATTTATTTTTTCATTACTACAATACATAAAAAAAGATCCAGGATAAAGCTCTAACCGCATCAGCGTGGATATGGCAATCCTACAAGGTGACATCAAACCGACAATGTCTGGTGGTATCGTGAGAAACGGCTGGGGCGCTCTGGGTTAGTGGTAATGATGCTTCGGCCCCGAAACCATGCCTGAACCCAGAGTCATCATCTGATGGTGTCGCCTTCTACCATTGGGTGACACCTGTTGGACAATCCTGATTGTGCTGCAGTTTATAAGCTGTTCTCGATTTTGGCATCCTCATCCAATGAATTGCAACTGGCTATACTCGAAGACCTCCTCAACAACGGATTCCGTCCCGCTTTTGCATACAAAAACAATTTTATACTTTACTCCTTTTCGGACATACCATTTTTAATCCAACCAACATGAAGAAGGTCTTCAGTTGTTAGTACTACAGCTAAGTATATATATATATATATATATATATATATGAGATTAAGATAATTTGCTTTAGAAGCATTGTTGAGTAATATATATCTGGAATTTTACACCTTGAAGACTTTCATCTTTAACTCTACGGACTTAACACCACATGTAAATCTTGGAACTCTTAACATCTTTCTTCAAATTACACTGTGGACTTGTACACGTTTTTAATAGCTGAAATATATACTATACTATTTTGATACCCACTTTACATTTTTTATATATTTTTACAACAAACTCTTTTGAGTTTTTTTTCATAAACTATAATGCTTCTGATTTTTGAAAATTAAAAGTAAAATTTGTTTTATTTTTAAAAATTAAAAATAAAATTTATTTTAATTTTTTTAACATGCATTTTTCAAAATTTCAGCGTTTGAATTCAGCGTTCGTTTTTTTTGTAAACAGTCTTTTAACGGATATCTTTCTTCCCATCTATGTCGCTCTTTGATGAAGACCAACTTATCGATTTGGTCGAAACAGATCTGTCAGCAATCACACAACAAACATCATATGTTTTTTTCAAAATGTTAAATTTCATATATATATATATATATATATATATATATATATATATGTGTGTGTGTGTGTGTGTGTGTGTGCGTACGTGCATGTGTGTGTTATAGTGAAATTGATGAACGAAATACTTTTTTCATAATATACAGAGAGGCTGTTAAAATTTTTATCTTTATTTGAACTAGCAAATATATGCACCCTCCGTAGGGTGCAAGTATTTAAGTTTTAATATAATAAAATATCATGTTAAATTAGAAAGGCTAATGAAACTGAATAAGAATTCAGATAAAAAGATTTGGAACAGAGGGGGTATAATCGGAAAATAGAACAACTTTGAAACTAACTGTTCCACCATTTTCCCTTACTCCCGTCTTTCAGTGGTAAATTTCCCTAATTTAACTATTTAGTTAAAATAGGAAGAAAAGAATAAAATTACAGTTATTTCTGTTAAGATTTATCCCCGAGATTTTTGCTTATATTAATTAAAATAAAACCAAACAATTAGAAATCAATAATACTAAGCATATATCTATTAAAATCAAATATTTTAAGATCAATATGTAAATTAGCCTTCCCATTCACACTGTAAACCGCTATTTCGTTGAATATATAAATATAATTGCATGTTATTAGCATGTAGATATTGTTAAAAGTCTTAATGATGTAAAACAATTTTACTAATATTTGAGGTTTAAATAAAAAATAAAATCATGGAGAATGTGGTGTAAATAACAAAGGGAATTGTGACTTGTATAGTAATATAGTTTCGGTTACAGACAAACAAACCCACAGTCTCCATTATAATAAGATAGAATATGTTCTGTGGTAAATACATAGTGAAATTTGAAATATGTTAGTATTAAGAATTCTGGGGTATGGGTTATCGTCCCTTGTCTGCGAGCCTCTGTTTCAAACCAACCAATCATGAGTCAGCATACTTTGGCGCCAAACCCAAAAAGTGCAGACTCATTCCATTCTCTTCTGCACCAGCAACGAAAGGGATCGGACCGTACAAAGGTCGCTCCTACTATACTTCAACAGAACCGGAGTCGGACGCAAACAGAAGTCCAAATATATCCGAATTACAAACAGAAGGCCGTAGCAAGGGGCTCCGTTAATACCCCATATCCCAGGATAAACAGCTAAGTGACATTTATATAAATATTATATACATATTGTATACATATTATATACATATTATATATTTGACCGCAAACGAGACTAAAGTTTGCAAGTTTATATCTAATACAGTCTTTTATTCTTTATCTTGTCGTTGTTTTCTTTTTAACTCTTAAAC
>CM042177.1:58991470-59155392 GCA_023376005.1 Doryteuthis pealeii
TCCCGTTTCGGACCGCACAAAGGTCGCTCCTACTATACTTCAACAGAACCGGAGTCGGACGCAAACAGAAGTCCAAATATATCCGAATTACAAACAGAAGGCCCCGTAGCAAGGGGCTCCGTTAATACCCCATATCCAGGATAAACAGCTAAGTGACATTTATTAAATATTATATAATATTGTTACAATTATATACATATTATATATTTGACCGCAAACGAGACTAAAGTTTGCAAGTTTATATCTAATACAGTCTTTTATTCTTATCTTGTCGTTGTTTTACTTCTTTAACTCTTAACTCGTCTGCCACATTTGCGGTTAACTCCAGTCAAACCTAGGAGTACTGCCGCTGTGTTACTTTTCTTACATTAGCGTTGAATTGGGGAGCAGAGTATAAGTGAGGCGCTCCACGTCAGATGGTTTAGCGCTTGTGCAAAGGGAATAGACTCCCTCGATGTCCGGCGGATAGCATCAATAGGCTACCCAGCGTACTTTCCTACTTACTGTTCATCTATAAAGATGGATTTGGCTTTAAATAATCAACGAAGATTAATATGCCTTTAAAAACAACCTTACTGGGTTTTCAGTCAATGCCAAGTTTGAAAGAAAGAAAGAAACAAACCAAAAACATGGTGGAAAGAAACACAAAAAATCAAAAATAAGGAAATAGGTTCAGATATGTATTTATTGATTAATTGATTGATTGACTGAAAGAAGGAAAGAAAGAAATGGAATACTCTAGTAAAAGAAAGAAAGAAACAAACAAAGAAAAAGAAAGAAAGAAATGGAATACTATAGGCAAAGAAAGAAACAAACAAACAAAGAAAAAGAAAGAAAGAAATGGAATACTATAGGCAAAGAAAGAAGAAACAAACAAACAAAGAAAAAGAAAGAAAGAAATGGAATACTCTAGTAAAAGAAAGAAAGAAAGAAACAAAGAAAAAGAAAGAAAAAAAAGGAATACTATAGGCAAAGAAAGAAAGAAAATGACGGAAATCTCTTGTTCTATCTTATATATAAATGGAGAGGACCGCCTCGCTGATTAGAAAGCAACCAGGAGTGACGGCATACCAGCAAATATCTTGAAGGCATAGTGCGGCACTGCTTCAACCACTACACTAACGACTCTGCAGTTGCTGGGAACATGGACACATCCCCCAGGACAAACGGGACGCTACCATTGTCCCCTTATACAAGAACAAAGGAGATCGGAGCGACTTCAGCATAGTTTGAGAAGTTTTGCGCGTGTTACACTGGCGCGTCTGCAGACTGTGCATCTTGCATCTATCCAGGAACACAGTGTGGCTTCCGAGAAACCGTGGACACGATCTCACTATACCAACTGCAGGAGGGGTGTCGGTGAGAGCGGATGACACTCTGCACCGCATTGACAGACCTAACGAAGGCATCCGGCCTGGCCACCCAAAGTGCTTGCAGTCACTGCACCAGAGATTTCAGAGACTGCCTTTCAAAAATTGTGCCGCTCAACCACTCACGCAGTTGCAAAAAAAAAAAAAAAAAAAAACCAAAAAGTGGACTCTACTCCATATGCCAACCAATCTTATATAGGACAAAACAAATCACTATAGATGGTATAAAAGCGGGATATTGGGAAGCACATGGTGTAATGGTTAAAGCCATGGAAAATGGACTCGTCGCCCTGAGTTCAAATCCTGGATGTGGTAATTGCATTTCACTTAGCGCTAATGCCCTTGGGAAAGGTATGAATCCTACTCTCCTTCAAGCTATGGATAAATAGTAGGGCAGACTGGGCTCTTTAACCTTGGTTAGGCAACTGGTCTAGGAGAAGGAAAACTCTGAATTCAAACCTGTTAAACTCCGCTTAAGAAATTGACCCTGTCTCACATCCTGCTCGTGTGGAGGGGTTGGTAAATATTTATAGATGATATAAAATGTAGAATGGATCCCAAATAAAGTCCTAGTCTATCACAATATGCTTTAAGAGTTGGAAAAGGTTGTTACCATCAATGTTTTTTTATCATCCAGATTGAATGACATCTGATGCAAGTACAACAGAGATCTGCATGCTTTTTAGAGCAAATACCATGTCTAGTGATGATGGCCAATGTGACTATTAATGAGAAAGAAAGTGATGACGTCAACAAAGCAAGTAAGAATGTGAAAGTAGCATTTGTACTTTATTTAGTAAAGAAAGTGATGACGTCAACAAAGCAAGTAAAGAATGTGAAAGTAGCATTTGTACTTATTTAGTAAAGAATGTGAAAGTAGCATTTGTACTTTATTTAGTAAAGAATGTGAAAGTAGCATTTGTACTTTATTTAGTAAAGAAAGTGATGACGTGTAAAGAATGTGAAGTAGCATTTGTACTTTATTTAGTAAGAATGTTTTGACGTCAACAAAGCAAGTAAAGAATGAAAGTAGCATTTGTACTTTATTTAGTAAGAAAGTGATGACGTCAACAAAGCAAGTAAAGAATGTGAAAGTAGCATTTGTACTTTATTTAGTAAAGAATGTGAAAGTAGCATTTGTACTTTATTTTAGTAAAGAATGTGAAAGTAGCATTTGTACTTTATTTAGTAAAGAAAGTGATGAGCAAGTAAAGAATGTGAAAAGTAGTAAAGAATGTAGTAAGTAAAAATGTGAAAGTAGCATTTGTACTTTATTTAGTAAAGAAAGTGATGACGTCAACAAAGCAAAGTAAGAATGTGAAAGTAGCATTTGTACTTTATTTAGTAAAGAAAGTGATGACGTCAACAAAGCAAGTAAAGAATGTGAAAGTAGCTTTGTACTTTATTTAGTAAAGAATGTGAAAGTAGCATTTGTACTTTAGTAAAGAAAGTGATTCAACAAAGCAAGTAAAGAATGTGAAAGTAGCTTTATTAGTAAAGAATGTGAAAGTAGCATGAAAGTAGCATTGTACTTTATTTAGTAAAGAAAGTGATGACGTCAACAAAGCAAGTAAAGAATGTGAAAGTAGCATTTGTAATTTAGTAAAGAAAGTGATGACGTCAACAAAGCAAGTAAAGAATGTGAAAGTAGCATTTGTACTTTATTTAGTAAAGAATGTGAAAGTAGCATTGTACTACTTATTTAGTAAAGAAAGTGATGACGTCAACAAAGCAAGTAAAGAATGTTGAAAGTAGCATTTGTACTTTATTTAGTAAAGAAAGTGATGACGTAGCAAGTAAAGAATGTGAAAGTAGCATTTGTACTTTATTAGTAAAGAATGTGAAAGTAGCATTTGTACTTTATTTAGTAAAGAAAGTGATGACGTCAACAAAGCAAGTAAAGAATGTGAAAGTAGCATTTGTACTTTATTAAGTAAAGAATGTGAAAGTAGCATTTGTACTTTATTTAGTAAAGAAAGTGATGACGTCAACAAAGCAAGTAAAGAATGTGAAAGTAGCATTTGTACTTTAAAAGTAAAGAATGTGAAAGTAGCATTTGTACTTTATTAGTAAAGAAAGTGATGACGTCAACAAAGCAAGTAAAGAATGTGAAAGTAGCATTTGTACTTTATTAAGTAAAGAATGTGAAAGTAGCATTGTACTTTATTTAGTAAAGAAAGTGATGACGTCAACAAAGCAAGTAAAGAATGTGAAAGTGTAAAGTAGCATTTGTAAGTAAAGAATGTGAAAGTAGCATTTGTACTTTGTATGTGAAAGTAGCATAAGTAAAGAATGTGAAAGTAGCATTTGTACTTTATGAAGTAAAGAATGTGAAAGTAGCATTTGTACTTTATTAAGTAAAGAATGTGAAAGTAGCATTTGTACTTTATCAAGTAAAGAATGTGAAAGTGTACTTTATCAAGTAAAGAATGTGAAAGTAGCATTTGTACTTTATCAAGTAGTAAAGAATGTGAAAGTAGCATTTGTACTTTATCAAGTAAGAATGTGAAAGTAGCATTTGTACTTTATTTAGTAAAGAATGTGAAAGTAGTATTTGTACTTTATTAAGTAGGTTGTAATCTCAAACATCAAATACTAATTTCCAGAATGACTGTCTTCTGTTGTACACCAGCCACATATCAGGAAATTCACTTTTGAGAAATATATGTACATTTACCATAAAATAAAATTTTTTTTTTTAATTAAAAAATGACCTGACATTTTTTTTTATTAAAAATATAAAAGAATATCTAAATACTCAGATTTTCTTTTATTCATTGATTTTTTTTTTTCACTTGTAATTGATTGTTGGAAATAAATATATTAAAATAAAATGAAAATACCGAAAAAACAAAAAATGAACGATTTTGGATTTTTTAGAAGATATTTTTAGCAGATTGAAAGGCATTAAAAGTAAGTCATATTTACCCCCCCCCCGCCCCACAAATATTGATATATATATATATATATATATATATATATATATATATATATATATATATATTTACTTACTGGAAAAATGAGCCTAAAACGCGTTTTTGACAAAATGACTTTAGCCTCCCCCCACTACAGAAAATAATTTACCAAAAATCAGGGAATTATCGGATGTTAATGAAATTTTCAGTGTTTATTTATCAATGAATGATCTTTATAATGCATTATTTATTTTATTTCAAAACTTTCTCATTTTTTTCAGGTCACTTAATTTTGACCCCCCCCCCTTATATTGGGGGCGTAACATTTTTGCGAGTTGGTCATTTTCTGTACTAATTACCGTATAAATAATGAGATAAAAGACCGAAGTTATGAATAGAAACAAAACAAAAAAAATTACAGTTGCTTTTCTATGAGAAAATAAGTACCGAATATCAAAAAATAAAATGTAAAAAATAACTAATTTTTTGGAGATTTCTTTTTTTACTCATTTCGATAATTATTTAATTGGTAATTATCTTATAAAAGAAAAAAATATACATCGATATTGTTTCTGCTTAAAAAGGGGGGGGGGCATTTTCAAAGAGTTTTTTTCAAAACATATTACTTTCGTGTAAAAAAATAAGGTTTACACTAAAAATATAACATTTTAAACTTAACATCATGCTTTTCACATTTTAAATGAATTTTATATATTAATTTTTCATATCAAAAATACTAAATTAAAGTTTTGAAATAAAATAATTGATGCATTATAAAATCCATTAATTGATAAATCAATACTGAAAATTTCATTAAAATCGGATAATCACCGGATTTTCGGTAATTTTTTTTTTTTAGGCAATCGCGAATATTACATTAAAATTGTAAGCGCGTAAAACCATTGAAAAATTGACAGAATGGTGGATCGCGTCGAAATTTACCAAAGCAAATCGTTTTAGATCTATTAAAAATAAACTGCATATGTAATGAGATTTATGTTTTTTTTAATGATGTTACTACTTATCGATTTAGACGAAGTTTAATAATAGATTTAATTATTTTTAATTCGCTTTTAAAACTCGTTGCAGTCGGGGTTTTTTGCCAGTACCTAATTACATTACATTTACTTGTCAAACATATACTGGGGTGGGGTGGGGGGTAAAATATCGCATTGACTTTTCGGGAAAAACGCCCTAAGTTGGTTGTTTTTGTTCAAGTGACACCGCTTCGGCTACGGACTTCAATCGTAGCTGGTGTTATTTTTTTTCAGCAGCCACCGGGTAGCAATTTTTGAGACAGGAGCCGGGACAGTTCTCCACAAAGAGTACCAATATTTGTTCCATTTATAAGCCGAGAGTGATTATTGTGACATACTGGAAATGATAAAAAAGAATGTGGTATTTTCGGACCCATGTAGGTACATTAGTCAGGAGGGGACAGACAGTCGGGACACCGGTAGTGAAAACAACACGAACGAATGAACGAAATTGACGCGTTCAGTTTTGTTATGATATGCATCAAATGAAGACTATTAAAACACAAATCATTTGCAGTTCTGATTAAAGATATTAAATTGGCGACGATTAGAAGACAGACACTGATATCCAGTGAAAGAACCGGATTTTCTTCTCAATGTAAATGTAAGTAATTTTTGAAGTAGTATTCTTTTTTGTTTTGTTACACCACTTATTTTGTTGTGTGTCAAAACAAACAGATCGTCATATTAGGTTATAAAGCTCGGAAGGAAATTCATTACCTACTCCGAAGTTAAACTTTCTTGGAATTTATTGTAGTCCTGGGACATGTGGTACCAAAATTTAAAATTTACCAGCAGTAAACTCATTCCCACCATAACTTATGTAGAGACCAACAATTCAAGCGCCTTTTTTTTTTTTTTTTTTATTACTTAAAAACGATAGATACCGCCAATTTGAGTGCTCTTTTTAATATCAAAAACGAATTAAAATTAATTCAATCGTTTATTTAAGGTCAAATTTTTGTTTAAGACGAAAAGTAGAAACATAATGAGCAACAATAAAAAAAACACTAAAAAAAAACACACACAGACACACAAAAAAGAAAACACAAAAAAGCAGAATAATATTACTATAATATAATTCATTTTTGATACATTTTAAACTAGAGAGATCCAATTGATTTTGCGTGAAAAATGTACACATGACTGGAAAAGTTAAAAAAAAAAAAAAAGCAGAAATATTACTATAATATAATTCATTTTTGATACATTTTAAACTAGAGAGATCCAATTGATTTTGCGTGAAAAATGTACACATGACTGGAAAAGTTAAAAAAAAAAAAAAAAAGCAGAATAATATTACTATAATATAATTCATTTTTGATACATTTTAAACTAGAGAGATCCAATTGATTTTGCGTGAAAAATGTACACATGACTGGAAAAGTTAAAAAAAAAAAAAAGCAGAATAATATTACTATAATATAATTCATTTTTGATACATTTTAAACTAGAGAGATCCAATTGATTTTGCGTGAAAAATGTACACATGACTGGAAAAGTTTTTTTTTTAAAGTTATTTTATTAAAAAAATCTTTGTATCATTTGAAAGAAATAAAATTAAGGAAAACTCCATTAAAAATCAGAAAATCAAATTTTCATCCAAAAAAAAAAAAAAATAATAATACTTTTAATAATATTTTTCACACAAAATCTATTTAAAAAACAATAATTTATTCATAATCAAATAGGTAGTGAAAATTTCATTAAAATTGGACAATTACCTCATTTTAAAGTATTTTTTTTTTAATTAAAAAAAACTACTTTAAAATGAGGTAATTGTTCAATTTTAATGAAATTTTCACTACTTATTTGATTATGAATAAATTATTGTTTTTTAAATAGATTTTGTGTGAAAAATATTATTAAAAGTATTTTTTATTTTTTTTTGGTAGATCCCCCTCTTCCCCAAACATATTTCTAAAAATATATGGTCTACATTTTAACAAGTAATTTAGATTCTTGTGAAGATAGATCCCTTACTTTAAATCAGTTGAGTTATTTAATGGACCTCATTTAAATTTTTTACTCAAAAATTAAAATTTAAAACAATATATCTAAGGAAAATTAATTTATACAGTTTAGCTATTTATTTCATTAAAGAATACTCCTAAATTTCAAAATGCAAAAAAAAAAAAAAACAATTAAATTTTGATAAAAAAAACAAAACAATTTTGAAGGATTTTTATTAATTTTAGTATTTTGATATTTCATCACTACTAAAATTTTTTTAATTATATAAAGCCGAAAGCTGGCATATATTAATTTCTCAATAAAACAAGTATTAGTTTTCACAATTCAAAAAATCTTATTTAAAAAAAAAAATCAGACCATGTTTTTAAAAAAATATTCTTGAATATATTTTGATAAACAAAAAACCTTTAATTAAAGAGTACGTGTAACATTCCTTCGTAGCTTGCATGTTTCCCTTGATTCATAATTCTAAAATCAGGCGAAATATCGTGAATGAGATGTATAATTTATAAAAAATGCAATAAATTGCGTAAAATTTTGCTTTTATTTTTATTATTTTATTATTAATTTTTTTCAACAGATTTTAAGTACATCTCTGTTATAACAGAAATAGATATCTCTTATGATTCACAATTCTTACTAACACAATACATCCACTCACCAACAAAAAAAGAAAACAAAAAGTTGCTGACCCCAAACGGAAGTTAACTCAATGGTAGCCTAAAACAAAGTCACAAAAATAACATGGTTCTACGCATAGGCTCCAGCAAACTTCCGGTTGAAAAACAACATTTATAAACAATAAAAATATCCTCTATTTAATTTTTTTCGACCAATAAAAAACCTTCCCCACAAAACCGTTCAAAGGCCTTCTTGAGCCTATCCTTTGCTATAAAAACAAGCTGACTTAAAGCCGAGGCAGTTGACCGAGGGCCCCCACACCAGGAACATCACCCGACAGGCAAGATAAAAGGAACCGCCACACTATACCCACACTGCACCCTGCGTCATACCATACTTTACCCACACCATACCTTGCATCATGCAGAGCTAGAACTGATTTTCAACCCCATACCTGCCCTCATTTCACCAAGCAACGAAAAGGAATTACTATCTAAACAATTCCAGCTTTTGTTTATTTTAAATAAACGAAATAAATCCAAACCTTCTCGTCTATTTTTTCTTTTGCAAACCATGCACATTTTGAGATATATCATTGAGTTTAGATATATCATTGATTTCTGTATATTTCTTTGATTTTTCTATCGTTCCTGTTGTCTTTTTCCTACAAGTCTGAGTGAGTGCCGACTATTTTTATTTCTAGTCTTGGAGGGAGATAGACTCTAATTTGGAGATATATAATCTCAAATAACTTTATTTCTAGTCTTTGAGGGAGATAGACTCTAATTTGGAGATATATCATCTCAAATAACTTTATTTCTAGTCTTTGAGGGAGATAATCTCAAATAACTTTATTTCTAGTCTTTGAGGGAGATAGACTCTAATTTGGAGATATATCATCTCAAATAACTTTATTTCTAGTCTTTGAGGGAGATAGACTCTAATTTGGAGATATATCATCTCAAATAACTTAGTCAATATTTAAAAGTAGAGAAAATAGAAAAGAAGGAATAATTTTAAAATTGATAATTGGCCATTTTCAGTGCCAACAAATTTTGTCAATTGTTTTTTATTTAAAATTAAAACAGCGAATTCTTGAAATTTATGATGTTTTTATCCCATATTTTACTATCCATTGTATGCAAAAAAGTAACTTTTACTTTTAGTTTTTATTATTCAAATGCATGTATAAATAAATAAAATATATGGACTTACATTCCTGGATGAAACAAAAAGTAACATGGTTTCTTTACCATTTATTGCATAAAAGTAACTTTTACATTTGGTAATATTGAATATATGTGAATATATTGAAGTATATGATTTTTCTTGACCTGTATTTTTTATTACAGCTTTTTTTCTTATAGTTTTCTCTTCTTTTACTGATTCCAGATTTTTAACACAGAAGAAATAATTCCCTGAATTTGGATACTTCATTTTCTTGGTGAACTGATATTTCAACAAAGATACATTTGAAGCAACATAAGTGAAAACATACTGGCAAAATCATATACATGAGAAGTACTGAGTAGTTTTGTTTCATAGAATTTAGATTGGTTGGGTATATGTAAACAAGGGAGAGAAGTCATATTTTTGTGAAATCTCTGATCCTTTCTTTTCTGATGTCCATTTAAAAAAAAAATTTTGCAAACTCCAAAAGGAGATTAACCATATCTGTGTGAATTGTGTAGATCCGCTTCTTCAGGGAAACTCCCTTATGGGAACACAGAGAGAAGAGAAACCACATTCTTGTGAAGTCTGTGGCTCTTCTTTTTCTCACACATCACATTTAAAGATGCATGTGAGAACACATACAGGAGAGAAGCCACATTCTTGTGAAGTTTGTGGCTCTTCCTTTTCACGAAATTCAGATTTGAGGAGACATATGAGAACACACACGGGAGAGAAGCCACATTCATGTGAAGTGTGTGGTTCTTCCTTTACAGACAGTTCAACATTGGTGAGGCATATGCGAACACACACTGGAGAGAAGCCATATTCTTGTGAAGTGTGTGGTTCTTCCTTTTCACAAAAATCAAGTTTGCTGTATCATATGCGAATGCATTCAGGAGAGAAACCACATTCTTGTGAAGTGTGTGGCTCTTCTTTTTCACACAAATCACATTTAAGGATGCATATTCAAACACACACAGGAGAGAAGCCACATTCTTGTGACGTGTGTGGCTCTTCCTTTTCACGAAAATCACATTTGGGAATACATATGAGAAAACACACAGGAGAGAAGCCACATTCTTGTGAAGTGTGTGGTTCTTCCTTTACAGAAAGATCAACATTGGCCAGACACATGCGAACACATACAGGAGTGAAGGCACATTATGCTATAAATAAAAGCATATAAAAAAGTTTTTTGCTTTTTCAATCTTGTAATATAACTTTACTTTGCCCAGAAACTTGATCCCAAGTTTCAATTCACATTTTCCCATAAGAAGCTCATAATTGTGACTTTTATCCTCTCACCCTTTATTCTGTTGGCTAATTCAGAATTTATTTTCAATAGCTTTGAACTCAATATTATTTTTTGTATAAAATTGTTTTATTCTTAAATCTTCAATATGAAAACATTTCTCATAAGTTCAGACTTGGAGGACACTTACAATTTTTTGTTCAAATAAAGAATGAAAAATAGTTATTTATGTTTTTGTTTTTAATTTTTTTTAATATGGATAGAAATTTACCTACATAGAAAAAGGGTTTGTGCTCTGTACATAATGTGTTGAAGAAAAAAAAAAGAATTTTAGTTACATGTTTAAATAATTTCAACTTTTACTTTTATCATATATGTGAGATGACATTCTGAAGGACAATAAAATCTAACCTGTCTTCAACTTTGAGTAATAATCTTGTGTGAATAACTAATTTTGTTATTGTGTTGTTTGGTAATACAGCAACAATCGAATTATACTTATTCATTCATCCTTCCTTTATACCTCAGATATCACTATATTCATATTTCTTTCTTTCTTTCTTTCTTTATCTTATTTTTCTTTTTTGGTCTGAAAATATTTATTCATTCATTATTTCTTTATACCATGCACGTCAATATGTTTGTATTTCTTTCTTTCATTCCTTTCATTCTTTTTGTTTGCATTTCTTCCTTTCTTTCTCTGAATATATTTATTCATTCATTCTTTATTTATACTATATATCTCCATATGTTTGCATTTCTTTCTTTCTCTCTTTCCTTTTTTCTTTCTTTTTCTGAATATACTTATTCATTTATTCTTCCTTTACACCGTAGATCTCTATTTAAAAAATTTCTTTCTTTCTTTCTTTCATCCTTTCTTTCTTTCTTTCATTCTTTCTTTTGCTGAAAATAAGGAATAAAAATAAATTCTAGTTACTTGCCATTTTGAGTATAGCTCAAAAGATGTTCAAATTATTTCACCTTTTATTTTTTATCATATATATGAGAGGACATTCTAAAGGACAATAAGATATAGCTTGTTCTCAACTCTGAGTAATAGTGGATGTGTTATATTACTTTCATGAAGCCTAGCTTTTAGAAGAGAATCAGAAATTCCACCTTGGAATTTGACACACTTTCCATACTGTCTACCTTGGAATCTGGAGTGAATACCTAATTTTGTTATTGTGTTGTTTGATAATACAGTAACAACCGATTACAGCAAAAATCGAATTATGAATAAATGAATAAAAACAATAATTGTATAAATTAACAAATTTCAAGTAAATGATAAAGAAATAAAAAGTTTATAAAGAAATTTAATGGAAACAAGCAAAACAATTTAGATACTGTCAATAAATAGATTTAAAAATCAAATAATGCTTATAGAAAAATGTATTACAGGTAAAAAAAAATTATATAATTTTTATAAAGAACATTTTGATAAAAAAAATATTAAGTAAAGAAAATTAATATATAATATATTAAAAATGTAAAGAAACTAAATATACAATATTAAGAATTTAAAAGAAACTAAATATACAATATTAAAAATGTAAAGAAACTAAATATACATATATTAAAAATGTAAAGAAACTAAATATACATATTAAGAATGTAAAGAAACTAAATATACAATATTAAGAATATAAAGATGAACAGTTATAATAACTTAATGTTTTTTTTATTGTAATGTTAGTTGTCAACTTGTTTCAAAAGATCAAGTGAATTAGCTTTCCTTAATCATCTGTTTCATGGGATAGTTGAAGTATGGATGGCCAAATATAAAAGTAAATCTATTATGACTCACAGTAGTAAAAGTGTATTGCCAATATTAAAATACAACCATAAGCAAAATTTGAATGAATATGCATATAATTCAATGTTTAGTTTGTTATTGTATTGTCAAGACCTAACTGAATTTATAACCATATATATATATATATATATATATATATATATATATAATAAAGATAATCTACTGAGTCAGACGAACCTACTATTAGTTTCGCATAAAGCTCTTCAGGGCTAAAATCTGACTTTTAGATTTTAGCCCTGAAGTGCTTTATGCGAAACTAATAGTAGGTTCGTCTGACTCAGTAGATTATCTTTATTACTTGGCTCTACTTAGGTATCGAGCACTTTTTACAAATTAGCTTCTCCTAGCGGTTATATGAATATATATATATCTTATATACATATATATACATATAAATTGTTTTTTCTTTTGGCCAAATACTATACCAATATATTTTTTGTTGGTACGAATATCTTGGTCTTTTCTTTTTTTCAAAAATTTTTTTCTTTCTGGTTGATGTTTGGTAGTATATTTTTACAATCAAACTCTCTGCCGGGTTTTTTCTCTCCGCAAGGATCTACCAACACGCTTGGTATATTAAATTATATATATATTATATATTATATATATATATTTGGAATGGCCGGGTTAGCTCAGTCGGTAGAGCGTTCGGCTAGAAACCACAAGGTTCCTAGTTCGATACTGGTCCCCGCCAACTCAGCGTATGAGTAGCACAGGGATCTGTGCGGTAAAGTAAGGAGCTGATGGTAGGTGTGGCGCTCAACCTCAGATGCTAAAACAATCTCCTTGGTCTAGCGCTATTGAAAAGGGGATAGACTCCCTCGCTGACTGGCTGATACCGACTTTAGGCCGCCCCGTCGACTTTACTTACTTTATATATATATATATATTGCAAGTACTTTATTTTGTTCCATTTCTGAACATAATAGATGAAGAGATATAAAAAGAGTGCTTAAGATTTGATTTTATTCAGCTGATATATCAAAAACTCAAATATATTATCTTAATAGGTGTGTGTGTAAAAGTTTCTTGCAAAAAAAAAATCACTTGTGATACCTCTATATCTTCGCACTGGATGACTCTAGGGTTAGGAAACCAATGTCAAACGCCATCATGGACCAAAGACCGACTGATTGGGTTCCGGCCCTCTCCGACTGGGAAGCCAGTGTCACGGAATGGCGGTAGCGTAAAGTCGATGGGGCAAAATGAGACACCTCGATATCTTCCCAAAGGCACACTGATTGGGTGCCGACCCTCTCCGACTGGGAAGCCAGTGTCACGGAAGAGCGGTAGCGTAGGGTCGATGGGGGTAAAGTGAGACACCTCTATATCTTCGCACTGGATGACTCTAGGGTTATGAAACCAATGTCAAACTCCATCAGGGACCAAAGGCCGACTGATTGGGTTCCGACCCTCTCCCACTGGGAAGCAAGTGTCACGGAAGAGCACTGAGAACTTTAGCAAACACTTAATATTTCCATTAGTCTTTAAGACTAAAATTTGTTTATTATTTATTTTTTTGTAATTCATAATCTGCATTGTTTTAATTTTATTCTTTATTTCAATTTTAATAATTAATCTGTAAAGTTACAATATCATAATTATTAAGTGATTATTACTCCAATATAGAAACATCTGATTTATGAATTAGGCAAGAAAAACAATAATTAAATAAACAAACAAATGATAAATATAGATAATAAACAAATAAATACTTAGAGAAAAATACAGATAAAGATATAGCTGAATGTGTTGTATACTCACTTTCCTTACTTTCTTACTTCTATTCTTCTAACATCTCTTCTAGCATCTGGACTTCGTGTCTGGTCTTCCATTGGGGATTTCTCTTTATCAGAAGCCCTGTGTCATTGGTAGTTTTTAGATAATAACCCAAGACTTCGATTTAACTTAGATCATATTTTATTCTGAAATCCCCACCAGACTACCTGCGCAGATTGAGTCGGCACTGTGCATAACACGACTTACCACCGTCATGGCTTCGGCCGATCTAACTAAAACATCTCTTTCTAATCTAAACCGGAAGAGGGTCTTCTCCACCGATTCTCACGGTATCCACCGGAAGGAAGATCAGGACTGAGGTCAAGCCTTGTCATTCAATCCTTCAAGACCGCCGGCTGAACTTATAACAGCCATTTTGGTTTCTACACTACTGTACATAAATATTAGGAATCTAATAATTATGTAACAAATGTTTGAAGTTTTCTTTTTTTTTTGCTTGTTACTAATAACCCTAGTACAAAAATTATTCAAAAGAGAATTTGTAGAGCTCTAGACAAACAATCTTTCTATTTTTGTCTGTGCTGCAATGTTTGTATCAAGTGTCAATTTTAAAAGGAAGCTCATAATCTGCCAAAAAAATTCAGTGTTATTTATATGGCTAATTTCCTTTTGATTTACTCTGTAAAAAATTTTCCAACTGTAGTCTGTTCAGATGATACCAGTAATCACTTTCGTTTCTGCAAACTTCTCTACTAACTGAGCTCGTTCCTCTCCCTTCTTCCTTGTTTACCCAAAACAGAATAGTAGTCGTCGAATTTCACTTCTCTCGCAGACATTTGCTTTGTTGCTCACTGACAGTATCAGCCACTGTCCGTTTTTATCATCACTCGGCCACCCCTTATACAAATTCCATCTCATCCCATCTGGGTGTCTGGTGAATGGCACAAGCGATTCTTTGCCTTTTATGTCGGGGGGATTGGCAATGCCCATTACATACTCAATGAAAAAACTGTTTTTTTTTATCAGTTTACCAATGACTACATAATAATATACAATTAAATTTGTAGTTGTATCTGTAAGAGTACTTTTATATAACCCCTGAATGTTTCTGTTTATTTCAGGTATTTCTTCCATATTATCTCTTTCAGTTATTGAAATTTTTGCCACTATTGCATATAATTTTCTCAACTGCATAATAGCAATAACTAGATATAATATATCAGGAAGAACTTCTCTGCATTTATTAGCATCCTCTTCTTTAACAACAATTCTAAATTCATATACATGTAACTTTGTCTTCTCTGTCTCTCCATCCCACAGTGTTTCTTGTAAATATTGTATATCAGGAAGAACTTCTCTGCATTTATTAGCATCCTCTTCTTTAACAACAATTCTAAATTCATACACATCTAAAATTTTCTCCCCTATCATTCTATCCAAGTTTGTGTCTTGTAAATTGTTTAATTACATTTTAATGCATTGCTGATAAAGTGGGAAGTTCAGTTTTAAAACTGATAGCATCCTTTTTTTTTTACATTTAAACACTTCATGTATCAAGATATACTGATCTCAGATATTTTATTGCATATTATTTTCTTAAAAACTGAATAACAAATCCCTACTAAATCACTGGCACTGCCCAAACTTTGCTACAAGAGGATTAGTTTAGAATTCATCAGTTAATATGTATAGCATTTTAAATTCTTTTATGCAATGCTTGGTCAATTCTAAAAATGCATCGGTTGTATGATTCAAAGCAGCGAAGGGTTTCCTTTGTTAATTTGCTATTTCTTCCAAAAATGCTATTCCAATATTCTAACCAGTCACAGAATATGAAGAGAAATCTAAAAATGTTCTTCATTTACATTAGAGTGGATTACAGTATTTATTTCTAAGCCAATAACCTTTATATGGTGATTTTACATTCATTATTGTTCACCAAATATAAAATATGTTTATATATTGTGCAACTTTGGTAAAATTTGGCAGTTTGGTTTTCTTAAGGTCAATAATCTGAAAAATGTACGCATTAAAAATTTGTTGAACTAAACCGAGAAGGTTCCCGAGTCTGACAAGAAATACCTGAAGAAGGCCAGAGAACACATCAACCGAAACATTGTACAGATAACAATGAAGATAAGGAATATTTCTTTTATGTTGTTTATTTTTCTCAACTAGCTTCAACCTCAGGACATTGCCAAGAGAAAATTTCTAGTTTAAGAAATTGTTTTTAGAAGTTAAAACATTAGAAGCATTTTTAGGTGTTTGACAAGCCACTTTAATCTGGGCAGAGAAGTGTGTTAGAAGTGGCAAGTCCATCTGTTCCATGAAAAAAAAAAAACTTCTTTGAGTTGAATTCATTTGAAATATTATATATATATATATATATATATACTAAATAATATATATATATATATAAATTATGAAAAAAATAATTCATTCCCTGATGATGAGCTTAGCTCGAAAATTTGGAACCTTAATATGAAAAAAAAAAAAAGGAAAAAAAGAAATAAATATGTTTTTTAAACATAAATGTGCATTATTACGCCTTCAAAAAAATTTATTATTACATTTTAATTAATGCTTCGAACTCACTATGAAAATAATGACAAAAAAAATCTTTATTCCAGTGTTCCTGAGCAGGACTTCATTATTTTATAGTATTATAAAAAAAGAAAAAAGAATTTATATATGAAATAATTTTCAAAAAATCCCGCGGAACACGATCATCGCAACGATTTATTACGGAATTTACCGAGCGTAACTATATCTTCGCCGGAAAAAAAAAATAAAAATAAATTTTTTCACAGTTACCACCAAACATTCAATGAACAACAACACGATTGAATCTATTAAATACAGATGAAAATTATGAAAAAAATAATTCATTCCCTGATGATGAGCTTAGCTCGAAAATTTGGAACCTTAATATGAAAAAAAAAAAAGGAAAAAAAGAAATAAATATGTTTTTAAACATAAATGTGCATTATTACGCCTTCAAAAAAATTTATTATTACATTTTAATTAATGCTTCGAACTCACTATGAAAATAATGACAAAAAAAATCTTTATTCCAGTGTCCCTGAGCAGGACTTCATTATTTTATAGTATTATAAAAAAAAGAAAAAAGAATTTATATATGAATAATTTTCAAAAGATCCCGCGGAACACGATCATCGCAACGATTTATTACGGAATTTACCGAGCGTAACTATATCTTCGCCGGAAAAAAAAAAATAAAAAGAAATTTTTTCACAGTTACCACCAAACATTCAATGAACAACAACACGATTGAATCTATTAAATACAGATGAAAATTATGAAAAAAATAATTCATTCCCTGATGATGAGCTTAGCTCGAAAATTTGGAACCTTAATATGAAAAAAAAAAGGAAAAAAAAAGAAATAAATATGTTTTTTAAACATAAATGTGCATTATTACGCCTTCAAAAAAATTTATTATTACATTTTAATTAATGCTTCGAACTCACTATGAAAATAATGACAAAAAAAATCTTTATTCCAGTGTCCCTGAGCAGGACTTCATTATTTTATAGTATTATAAAAAAAGAAAAAAGAATTTATATATGAAAATAATTTTCAAAAAATCCCGCGGAACACGATCATCGCAACGATTTATTACGGAATTTACCGAGCGTAACTATATCTTCGCCGGAAAAAAAAAATAAAAAGAAATTTTTTCACAGTTACCACCAAACATTCAATGAACAACAACACGATTGAATCTATTAAATACAGATGAAAATTATGAAAAAAATAATTCATTCCCTGATGATGAGCTTAGCTCGAAAATTTGGAACCTTAATATGAAAAAAAAGGAAAAAAAAGAAATAAATATGTTTTTTAAACATAAATGTGCATTATTACGCCTTCAAAAAAATTTATTATTACATTTTAATTAATGCTTCGAACTCACTATGAAA
The DNA here is from genome assembly GCA_023376005.1 of Doryteuthis pealeii. Classification (NCBI taxonomy): domain Eukaryota; kingdom Metazoa; phylum Mollusca; class Cephalopoda; order Myopsida; family Loliginidae; genus Doryteuthis; species Doryteuthis pealeii. The sequence continues at coordinate 59,009,316 of CM042177.1, forward strand.
ATAATGACAAAAAAAATCTTTATTCCAGTGTCCCTGAGCAGGACTTCATTATTTATAGTATTATAAAAAAAAAAGAAAAAAGAATTTATATATGAAATAATTTTCAAAAAATCCCGCGGAACACGATCATCGCAACGATTTATTACGGAATTTACCGAGCGTAACTATATCTTCGCCGGAAAAAAAAAAATAAAAGAAATTTTTTCACAGTTACCACCAAACATTCAATGAACAACAACACGATTGAATCTATTAAATACAGATGAAAATTATGAAAAAAATAATTCATTCCCTGATGATGAGCTTAGCTCGAAAATTTGGAACCTTAATATGAAAAAAAAAAAGGAAAAAAAGAAATAAATATGTTTTTTAAACATAAATGTGCATTATTACGCCTTCAAAAAAATTTATTATTATATATATTATATATATATATATATATATATATATATATATATATATATATATAATACTAAATCCGCTCAACTAATGTATTGAACACTTTATATTTGTTATAACACTGACTTATCCGATTAATACTTGTGTAAGGATGGTGTAAAGTTCAACATGCTTTAATTACAAATAACTCCGACAAAGGTTAATAGACAAACATTTAATAACACAGCACATGGATAACAGTAGAATACAACGTTCATAATAAGATAAACAGAGTTACACAAATAAAGATACACATTCATGAAAGATACAAAGTATAACATAAAAGAGTACAGACATGAGACTAGCGATAGTCCATGCTGTAAAGAACTTACAGTAATGTAAGGGGGCGGAGCCCCACGAGAGGGTTTAGATAGAATCTACCCCATGTGGCTCGTGGTTGCTGAAACTATCAAGAGAGAGAGCGAAGGTTTTGAAACCGGCGCTTTTATACTGGTGCCCTAGCGGGCATCATCAAACTAAAAGGGGCAGACAACTCCACCCGGCAAACACAAACTAACGCTACACTTGTATGAACCAAATATTGAGATTAACCCAATGTTTTTTTACCGGTAAGTAATTCCCTTTATATATATATATATATATATATATATATATAATTTGTATATTACCTTCTCAATTTATAACAATATTTGAAAGACAAAATATTCACCAGATCCTTCATGTGAAAATAAAATCAGATATTCTGAATTGGAAGAATATTTTAGGGGTTAGTAAGGGTATTTGCCTGCTCATCCCACTTATGAGGGCTGGACACAAGGTCTCGTTTTTACGTGGCCACATAAAAATTGCGTCGATCCAGGGGGATGGTCCCCCTGGAACGATGCCATTAATTGTACTTTACCGGTCCAGAGGCCGAAGCACACTGGACCCCCAGCCGAGGCCGGGTATAGAAGGTAAGTCTCAAAGCATAGAATCTGGAACAGATACTACACTTTGATCCTAAGGAATTCTTGCAGGTTTTGGTAGTGTAATGGTTATCATCCTAGGAAATGGACACAGTGACCAGAGTTCAAATCTTAGACAAGACTCTTTTCATTTCAAAATGGGGCCACCTGTTGGCCGTGGGTGGCGTCCCGTGATGCTTAAGGATAGAACCTAGGTGGATGAGCAGTTCATGACTTGCAATACTACACTTTGGTCCTATCTTGGGCCCGATGGGCGGTCAGAGAGGCCCCCTCTGATCAATCGGCTGGTCATGTCAAGCCCTAGCACCTATATGATTTTCCCAACCCTATTGCCCTTATGGCAAGCCCCAACTCCTTTTTATCATATGGGTGCTAGAAGGCGGTGACTGAGGGTCTACATGTCCTGGGAATGACGTTAAACTCTATCTGATGGTGAGGTTCCAGTTTTGGAGATTTGGGGAATGTGGAGCACCCCTTCATCATAATTGCTCCCTGGTCCACTCTGACCCAGAATGGTAGTACCTGTTAGGGTTCAATCTATGGGTTAAACAGAAAAAATGTATTTATAAAAAAATTGTATTATCCATTAAGAATTGATTTATTTCAAAACTTTATCGTCATTAACTGACCCACAGAGGTTGATATGCTGTAAAACCAAACCAAACCAAACCAAAGGGATACCCATGACACCCATCTCCATTGGTCATTGTTCCAGGTGGGACTTCCTCACAGCATGCAGAATCTACACAGAGCAGCCTAGAGTGGTATGTTTATGTACAGGTGTCCAATGGAGAATATCGCATGAGTTCATCCTTGCTTCTCAAGCAGTGTCTAACATGTCTTCATTGTCTAACTTGGATGGTTTGTGTGATGGGAGGTAAGATGCTACTTTGTGGGGTGCTATTTCTTGGATCTGTTCAGGACAACATACAGATTTCTTGTATAGTTCCCATGTAGTTTTTTCTCTAAGCTTTTCTAAGTGGTGCAACCATACAGTAGCACTGAGAGGACTACAACTTGGAAGTTTAACACTGATTTTGATTTAAGCACAATTGGTAGGAACTATGTATCATAGGGTAAAATTATAAGTGAGGGTTAAAATGAAGGGTTTGTTTGGAGGTCAATTGAACCAGAGAAAAGCCTTCTTTTTCACATCAATTAAAAGAAAAATATTTTTTTTAATTGGTAGGAACGATTTATGATGGGTAAATTATAAGTGAGGGTTAAATGAAGGTTTGTTTGGAGGTCAATTGAACCAGAGAAAAGCCTTCTTTTTCACATCAATTAAAAGAAAACATTTTTTTTTTGATTGGTAGGAACTATTTATGATGGGGTAAATTATAAGTGAGGGTTAAAATGAAGGGTTTGTTTGGAGGTCAATTCAATTAGAGAAAAGCCTTCTTTTTCACATCAATTAAAAGAAAAATATTTTTTTTAATTGGTAGGAACTATTTATGATGGGGTAAAATTATAAGTGAGGGTTAAAATGAAGGGTTTGTTTGGAGGTCCATTCAATCAGAGAAAAAGCCTTCTTTTTCACATCAATTTAAAAGAAAAATATTTTTTTTAATTGGTAGGAACTATTTATGATGGGGTAAAATTATAAGTGAGGGTTAAAATGAAGGGTTTGTTTGGAGGTCAATTGAACCAGAGAAAAGCCTTCTTTTTCACATCAATTAAAAGAAAAATATTTTTTTTAATTGGTAGGAACTATTTATGATGGGGTAAATTATAAGTGAGGGTTAAATGAAGGTTTGTTTGGAGGTCAATTGAACCAGAGAAAAGCCTTCTTTTTCGCATCAATTGAAAAAAAAAAATTTTTTAAATAACAAAAAAAGAAAAAAAGTTACATAATTTTTTGAGCTTTAAGAAAATAATTTTTAAATTTTCAAATAACTATTTTCGGGTGTTGACAATTTCAAAATTTTTTTTTATGTGGTCTACTGGATTTGATATTTGTAGAAATGTAAAAATTAGGAACTGAAATTTTTTTATTAAAATCGCAATAGTATGAAAACCTCCCTACAATATTAATTGATAAAAAACATTTTTGTTTAGATTTTTTTTTATACAATAAGCTATTCAAAAGAAAAGAAAAGGAAAAAAAAGAAAAAAAAGGGAGTGGAGTGAAAACCCATTTTAATTACCATTTAATTTGATTAAAATGAGGGTTGTTTCCTCTTCCTGTAGTCCACCAACACTATACCTGATGCCTCTCTGCACACACATATGCACACACGCGCACACATACATGCATATTACTACTGTAAACTGTTCATGTTCCTGACACTAATACTTTATTCTGTGTACTTGACATGAGACTTTGATGAGCTGTGGTGCACCTGAGCAGTGTATACAATAAATTCATTATTATTATTATTATTATTATTATTATTATTATTATTATTATAAAATGAATAAAGTACATGAAATTTCATTAAAATTGGATAATCCTTGATTTTTAGTAATTGTTTCAAATTAAAAAAGTTAAAAAAAATGTTTTATTACCTCCCTTTAATTATTTTGTACATACTTTTCATTGTTGTTTATAAAAAAAAGTACAAACTAATCCTTACACCAAATGTTGTAAATGACATTTAAGAAATTAAGAATAAAAATATACATCCAATTTCTTAATTTCTTTAAGGAGATTTAAATTTTACGGAGATTATGATATGCTGGATCCCAAGTTATATAGGAGTGGGGGTGGGGGTGAAAGTGCAGATTCCACAGCTAAATCGGCTCTAGATTTGATCCCCGACAACTTCAAGATACCATATACTGATTTGAAACCTAAAATTAATAGATTCCTTCATACAAAATGGCAACAACACTGGAATAACAACATCCACAATAAACTCTTCCTAATCAAACCCACTTTGGGAGGCTGGAGACCCACTTTAAGGAAGTCTAGAAAGGAACAAGTCATTGTGTCTTGATTACACATTGGTCATACAAGACTAATGCACTCCTATATACTCAAACAAGAACAACAACTACAATGTGGAACATGTCCAACACCTTTGACAGTTAAACACTTATTCATGGAATGCATTTTTTTGCTCCCATCAGAAACCGTTATTTTAAAGCAAACAATATGAAAGATCTGTTTGAAAATGTCAACATGGAGGATATTCTGTCTTTTTTTGGGAAATAGAATTATACTGTAGAATAGACATGAGACAAATCAATACCATACAACATAATCCCAATAATGCTAACACATTGTTAAAACCAATTACTAAAAAGAATAAATATAAATACACGATAGGTATAACTTCCTAACCGTTAGGCATAACATAACCCCAGACGGGTTGATATGCCGTTAAAATCAATAAACAAACAAACAATTAATTTCTTTATTTTGTATTAAAATACTCTTTTAAATAATAATAATGATAATAATAATAATAATACTGTCACTCAGCCTCCAGTGAACCACCCGCGACGGCAGGTGTGAAAACCTCATAATAATAACAATAATATTAATAATAATTGATAAAGATACAAAAAATAAGACACAACAAATAGTAAATTTAGACTGTGTGGTGACAGAGTAAGACCATAAAACATGTATTAAGCGAATGTAGCAAACTAGCACAACAGGAATACAAAGCTAGGCATGATTGGGTTGGAAAGGTGATCCACTGGGAATTATGCAAAAAACTAAAATTTGACCATACAACAAAATGGTATATGCATAAACCAGAATGGATTCTTAAGAATAAAACGCATAAAATTGTCTGGGAATTCAAGATAAAAAATCGGACAGTCTGGAGACCAGACCTCGCTCGTACTGATTAACAAAAAAAAAAAAAAAAAAAAAGAAAAAAAAAAGGAAAAAAAAAAGAAGAGAGAACTTGTCAACTGGTAGACTTAGCAATTCCAACAGATCACAGGGTGAAAGTGAAGGAAAACGAAATGTTAGACAAATACCTGGACCTAGCCAGAGAATTGAAAAAGCTGTGGAATATGCGAGTGAAAGTGATACCAATTGTAGTTTATGCACTTGGAATGGTAAAAAAAAACTTGGAAAAAAGAGGAAGGATTGAGACCGGCCAAACTACTGCATTGCTGCAATCGGCTAAAATACTCAGAAGTGTCCTGGAGACCTAATGAGACTTGTTGTCTCTCAAACTCCAATGAAGCTAATGCTGGTGTGAAAAATCACCACCACCACCAACAACAACAACAATAATAACGGACATAAAATTACCAAATAATTAAAAAATAAAATAAAAGTTAACATCCAAAACAGACACAAGAATAAAAGCAAATAAAACATAAAGCACTTTTTCCTTTTTCCTTGGTCTGAATTGACACCGAAAGTTTAAATTACTAGTCATAATACTAAGTAAAGTTCTTGGAAAATAATGTTCTTATAAATTCTTCGCAGCCAAGCTGCCGAAAGGATGAAATACCGAGGAGAGTCCCTAGAGGAATACCTTTTTAAGTAACCATCCTCAAGTCTATTAATTCAGCAACGCAAACCGAGGGGACATTTTTTTTACTGACCACCACATTTCTGTTCAAGAAAGCGGGTTCCTAATCAGCCAACATTAACCAATGGATTAAGGAAGACCATCTTGGGATGTATTGCTCTCTGGACCGCCTTGTTCAAAAATTCTTCTATCCTGTAATCCGGAGTTCTTGCTGGTTACAGACATAGAGATGAAAATCATCTGTTGTCAACAAAGGGTATTTCTTTCAAAGAAATATCACCAACACTTGCCGAAGAACAGGCTCTCAGAAAATAGTCCGTGCGAGGGACTGTCGGCCATATTGACCAACGTCTCTCGCACGTAATTAGAAACTCCTGCTTCTTTCACCAAATCCTTTTCAAAAGAGAGGACAAAACCCGCCAGAATCTTATTAAATAGCAGTAAACACCTCCTGCTACTACGATCATCAAAGTGAGGACACAGGGCACAACCACCACCTGTTGGCACCCACAAAAAAACGTACAGGCACAAGGCCCGTAACTCAAATTGGCCTATTGCCAGCTACCCCTAGGGGTCAAAACAAACTGAGTTTATCTAAAGGTAGTTACTCTAACTTAATTATTTTTACTTATAATTTTTTTACAAAGGACAAAGAGAAAGAGAAAGAGACAGACACAGGTTAATTAACGAGTAAGCATGAGAGAAAGAAACGAGTGGAGAGAAGAGAAGGAAAGAAGGACGAAGAGAAAGAGACAGACACAGGTTAATTAACGAGTAAGCATGAGAGAAAGAACGAGTGGAGAGAAGAGAAGGAAAGAAGGACGAAGAGAAAGAGACAGACACAGGTTAATTAACGAGTAAGCATGAGAGAAAGAACGAGTGGAGAGAAGAGAAGGAAAGAAGGACGAAGAGAAAGAGACAGACACAGGTTAATTAACGAGTAAGCATGAGAGAAAGAACGAGTGGAGAGAAGAGAAGGAAAGAAGGACGAAGAGAAAGAGACAGACACAGGTTTAATTAACGAGTAAGCATGAGAGAAAGAACGAGTGGAGAAAGAGAAGGAAAGAAGGACGAAGAGAAAGAGACAGACACAGGTTAATTAACTTGTTATTAACGAGTGAGAGAAAGAACGAGTGGAGAGAAGAGAAGGAAAGAAGGACGAAGAGAAAGAGACAGACACAGGTTATTTAAACGAGTAAGCATGAGAGAAAGAACGAGTGGAGAGAAGAGAAGGAAAGAAGGACGAAGAGAAAGAGACAGACACAGGTTATTTAACGAGTAAGCATGAGAGAAAGAACGAGTGGAGAGAAGAGAAGGAAAGAAGGACGAAGAGAAAGAGACAGACACAGGTTAATTTAACGAGTAAGCATGAGAGAAAGAACGAGTGGAGAGAAGAGAAGGAAAGAAGGACGAAGAGAAAGAGACAGACACTGGTTAATTAACGAGTAAGCATGAGAGAAAGAAACGAGTGGAGAGAAGAGAAGGAAAGAAGGACGAAGAGAAAGAGACAGACACTGGTTATTAACGAGTAAGTGAGAGAAAGAACGAGTGAGAGAAGAGAAGGAAAGAAGGACGAAGAGAAAGAGACAGACACTGGTTAATTAACGAGTAAGCATGAGAGAAAGAACGAGTGGAGAGAAGAGAAGGAAAGAAGGACGAAGAGAAAGAGACAGACACAGGTTAATTAACGAGTAAGCATGAGAGAAAGAACGAGTGGAGAGAAGAGAAGGAAAGAAGGACGAAGAGAAAGAGACAGACACTGGTTAATTAACGAGTAAGCATGAGAGAAAGAACGAGTGGAGAGAAGAGAAGGAAAGAAGGACGAAGAGAAAAGAGACAGACACAGGTTAATTTAACGAGTAAGCATGAGAGAAAGAACGAGTGGAGAGAAGAGAAGGAAAGAAGGACGAAGAGAAAGAGACAGACACAGGTTAATTAACGAGTAAGCATGAGAGAAAGAACGAGTGGAGAGAAGAGAAGGAAAGAAGGACGAAGAGAAAAGAGACAGACACAGGTTAATTAACGAGTAAGCATGAGAGAAAGAACGAGTGGAGAGAAGAGAAGGAAAGAAGGACGAAGAGAAAGAGACAGACACTGGTTAATTAACGAGTAAGCATGAGAGAAAGAACGAGTGGAGAGAAGAGAAGGAAAGAAGGACGAAGAGAAAGAGACAGACACTGGTTAATTTAACGAGTAAGCATGAGAGAAAGAACGAGTGGAGAGAAGAGAAGGAAAGAAGGACGAAGAGAAAGAGACAGACACAGGTTAATTAACGAGTAAGCATGAGAGAAAGAACGAGTGGAGAGAAGAGAAGGAAAGAAGGACGAAGAGAAAGAGACAGACACTGGGTTAATTAACGAGTAAGCATGAGAGAAAGAACGAGTGGAGAGAAGAGAAGGAAAGAAGGACGAAGAGAAAGAGACAGACACTGGTTAATTTAACGAGTAAGCATGAGAGAAAGAACGAGTGAGAGAAGAGAGAAGGAAAGAAGGACGAAGAGAAAGAGACAGACACTGGTTAATTTAACGAGTAAGCATGAGAGAAAGAACGAGTGGAGAGAAGAGAAGGAAAGAAGGACGAAGAGAAAGAGACAGACACAGGTTAATTAACGAGTAAGCATGAGAGAAAGAACGAGTGGAGAGAAGAGAAGGAAAGAAGGACGAAGAGAAAGAAACAGACACAGGTTATTTAACGAGTAAGCATGAGAGAAAGAACGAGTGGAGAGAAGAGAAGGAAAGAAGGACGAAGAGAAAGAGACAGACACTGGTTAATTAACGAGTAAGCATGAGAGAAAGAACGAGTGGAGAGAAGAGAAGGAAAGAAGGACGAAGAGAAAGAGACAGACACAGGTTAATTAACGAGTAAGCATGAGAGAAAGAACGAGTGGAGAGAAGAGAAGGAAAGAAGGACGAAGAGAAAGAGACAGACACAGGTTATTTAACGAGTAAGCATGAGAGAAAGAACGAGTGGAGAGAAGAGAAGGAAAGAAGGACGAAGAGAAAGAGACAGACACTGGTTAATTAACGAGTAAGCATGAGAGAAAGAACGAGTGGAGAGAAGAGAAGGAAAGAAGGACGAAGAGAAAGAGACAGACACTGGTTAATTAACGAGTAAGCATGAGAGAAAGAACGAGTGGAGAGAAGAGAAGGAAAGAAGGACGAAGAGAAAGAGACAGACACAGGTTAATTAACGAGTAAGCATGAGAGAAAGAACGAGTGGAGAGAAGAGAAGGAAAGAAGGACGAAGAGAAAGAGACAGACACAGGTTAATTAACGAGTAAGCATGAGAGAAAGAACGAGTGGAGAGAAGAGAAGGAAAGAAGGACGAAGAGAAAGAGACAGACACAGGTTATTTAACGAGTAAGCATGAGAGAAAAGAACGAGTGGAGAGAAGAGAAGGAAAGAAGGACGAAGAGAAAGAGACAGACACTGGTTAATTAACGAGTAAGCATGAGAGAAAGAACGAGTGGAGAGAAGAGAAGGAAAGAAGGACGAAGAGAAAGAGACAGACACTGGTTAATTAACGAGTAAGCATGAGAGAAAGAACGAGTGGAGAGAAGAGAAGGAAAGAAGGACGAAGAGAAAGAGACAGACACAGGTTAATTAACGAGTAAGCATGAGAGAAAGAACGAGTGGAGAGAAGAGAAGGAAAGAAGGACGAAGAGAAAGAGACAGACACAGGTTATTAACGAGTAAGCATGAGAGAAAGAACGAGTGGAGAGAAGAGAAGGAAAGAAGGACGAAGAGAAAGAGACAGACACTGGTTAATTAACGAGTAAGCATGAGAGAAAGAACGAGTGGAGAGAAGAGAAGGAAAGAAGGACGAAGAGAAAGAGACAGACACAGGTTAATTAACGAGTAAGCATGAGAGAAAGAACGAGTGGAGAGAAGAGAAGGAAAGAAGGACGAAGAGAAAGAGACAGACACAGGTTAATTAACGAGTAAGCATGAGAGAAAGAACGAGTGGAGAGAAGAGAAGGAAAGAAGGACGAAGAGAAAGAGACAGACACAGGTTAATTAACGAGTAAGCATGAGAGAAAGAACGAGTGGAGAGAAGAGAAGGAAAGAAGGACGAAGAGAAAGAGACAGACACAGGTTAATTAACGAGTAAGCATGAGAGAGAAATAACGAGTGGAGAGAAGAGAAGGAAAGAAGGACGAAGAGAAAGAGACAGACACTGGTTAATTAACGAGTAAGCATGAGAGAAAGAACGAGTGGAGAGAAGAGAAGGAAAGAAGGACGAAGAGAAAGAGACAGACAACTGGTTAATTAACGAGTAAGCATGAGAGAAAGAACGAGTGGAGAGAAGAGAAGGAAAGAAGGACGAAGAGAAAGAGACAGACACAGGTTAATTAACGAGTAAGCATGAGAGAAAGAACGAGTGGAGAGAAGAGAAGGAAAGAAGGACGAAGAGAAAGAGACAGACACAGGTTAATTAACGAGTAAGCATGAGAGAAAGAACGAGTGGAGAGAAGAGAAGGAAGAAGGACGAAGAGAAAGAGACAGACACAGGTTAATTAACGAGTAAGCATGAGAGAAAGAACGAGTGGAGAGAAGAGAAGGAAAGAAGGACGAAGAGAAAGAGACAGACACTGGTTAATTAACGAGTAAGCATGAGAGAAAGAACGAGTGGAGAGAAGAGAAGGAAAGAAGGACGAAGAGAAAGAGACAGACACAGGTTAATTAACGAGTAAGCATGAGAGAAAGAACGAGTGGAGAGAAGAGAAGGAAAGAAGACGAAGAGAAAGAGACAGACACAGGTTAATTAACGAGTAAGCATGAGAGAAAGAACGAGTGGAGAGAAGAGAAGGAAAGAAGGACGAAGAGAAAGAGACAGACACAGGTTAATTAACGAGTAAGCATGAGAGAAAGAACGAGTGGAGAGAAGAGAAGGAAAGAAGGACGAAGAGAAAGAGACAGACACAGGTTAATTAACGAGTAAGCATGAGAGAAAGAACGAGTGGAGAGAAGAGAAGGAAAGAAGGACGAAGAGAAAGAGACAGACAGGATTAACGAGTAAGAGACGAAGACGAAAGAGAAAGAGACAGACACAGGTTAATTAACGAGTAAGCATGAGAGAAAGAACGAGTGGAGAGAAGAGAAGGAAAGAAGGACGAAGAGAAAGAGACAGACACTGGTTAATTAACGAGTAAGCATGAGAGAAAGAACGAGTGGAGAGAGAGAAGGAAAGAAGGACGAAGAGAAAGAGACAGACACAGGTTAATTAACGAGTAAGCATGAGAGAAAAGAACGAGTGGAGAGAAGAGAAGGAAAGAAGGACGAAGAGAAAGAGACAGACACTGGTTAATTAACGAGTAAGCATGAGAGAAGAACGAGTGGAGAGAAGAGAAGGAAAGAAGGACGAAGAGAAAGAGACAGACACTGGTTAATTAACGAGTAAGCATGAGAGAAAGAACGAGTGGAGAGAAGAGAAGGAAAGAAGGACGAAGAGAAAGAGACAGACACAGGTTAATTAACGAGTAAGCATGAGAGAAAGAACGAGTGGAGAGAAGAGAAGGAAAGAAGGACGAAGAGAAAGAGACAGACACTGGTTAATTAACGAGTAAGCATGAGAGAAAGAACGAGTGGAGAGAAGAGAAGGAAAGAAGGACGAAGAGAAAGAGACAGACACTGGTTAATTAACGAGTAAGCATGAGAGAAAGAACGAGTGGAGAGAAGAGAAGGAAAGAAGGACGAAGAGAAAAGAGACAGACACTGGTTAATTAACGAGTAAGCATGAGAGAAAGAACGAGTGGAGAGAAGAGAAGGAAAGAAGGACGAAGAGAAAAGAGACAGACACTGGTTAATTAACGAGTAAGCATGAGAGAAAGAACGAGTGGAGAGAAGAGAAGGAAAGAAGGACGAAGAGAAAGAGACAGACACAGGTTAATTAACGAGTAAGCATGAGAGAAAGAACGAGTGGAGAGAAAGAGAAGGAAAGAAGGACGAAGAGAAAGAGACAGACACAGGTTAATTAACGAGTAAGCATGAGAGAAAGAACGAGTGGAGAGAAAGAAGGAAAGAAGGACGAAGAGAAAGAGACAGACACTGGTTAATTAACGAGTAAGCATGAGAGAAAGAACGAGTGGAGAGAAGAGAAGGAAAGAAAGGACGAAGAGAAAGAGACAGACACAGGTTAATTAACGAGTAAGCATGAGAGAAAGAACGAGTGGAGAGAAGAGAAGGAAAGAAGGACGAAGAGAAAGAGACAGACACTGGTTAATTAACGAGTAAGCATGAGAGAAAGAACGAGTGGAGAGAAGAGAAGGAAAGAAGGACGAAGAGAAAGAGACAGACACAGGTTAATTAACGAGTAAGCATGAGAGAAAGAACGAGTGGAGAGAAGAGAAGGAAAGAAGGACGAAGAGAAAGAGACAGACACAGGTTAATTAACGAGTAAGCATGAGAGAAAGGAACGAGTGGAGAGAAGAGAAGGAAAGAAGGACGAAGAGAAAGAGACAGACACAGGTTAATTAACGAGTAAGCATGAGAGAAAGAACGAGTGGAGAGAAGAGAAGGAAAGAAGGACGAAGAGAAAGAGACAGACACTGGTTAATTAACGAGTAAGCATGAGAGAAAGAACGAGTGGAGAGAAGAGAAGGAAAGAAGGACGAAGAGAAAGAGACAGACACAGGTTAATTAACGAGTAAGCATGAGAGAAAGAACGAGTGGAGAGAAGAGAAGGAAAGAAGGACGAAGAGAAAGAGACAGACACTGGTTAATTAACGAGTAAGCATGAGAGAAAGAACGAGTGGAGAGAAGAGAAGGAAAGAAGGACGAAGAGAAAGAGACAGACACTGGTTAATTAACGAGTAAGCATGAGAGAAAGAACGAGTGGAGAGAAGAGAAGGAAAGAAGGACGAAGAGAAAGAGACAGACACAGGTTAATTAACGAGTAAGCATGAGAGAAAGAACGAGTGTGAGAGAAGAGAAGGAAAGAAGACGAAGAGAAAGAGACAGACACAGGTTAATTAACGAGTAAGCATGAGAGAAAGAACGAGTGGAGAGAGAGAAGGAAAGAAGGACGAAGAGAAAGAGACAGACACAGGTTAATTAACGAGTAAGCATGAGAGAAAGAACGAGTGGAGAGAAGAGAAGGAAAGAAGGACGAAGAGAAAGAGACAGACACAGTTAATTAACGAGTAAGCATGAAGAAAGAACGAGTGGAGAGAAGAGAAGGAAAGAAGGACGAAGAGAAAGAGACAGACACAGGTTAATTAACGAGTAAGCATGAGAGAAAGAACGAGTGGAGAGAAGAGAAGGAAAGAAGGACGAAGAGAAAGAGACAGACACAGGTTAATTAACGAGTAAGCATGAGAGAAAGAACGAGTGGAGAGAAGAGAAGGAAAGAAGGACGAAGAGAAAGAGACAGACACAGGTTAATTAACGAGTAAGCATGAGAGAAAGAACGAGTGGAGAGAAGAGAAGGAAAGAAGGACGAAGAGAAAGAGACAGACACGGTTAATTAACGAGTAAGCATGAGAGAAAGAACGAGTGGAGAGAAGAGAAGGAAAGAAGGACGAAGAGAAAGAGACAGACACTGGTTAATTAACGAGTAAGCATGAGAGAAAGAACGAGTGGAGAGAAGAGAAGGAAAGAGGACGAAGAGAAAGAGACAGACACAGGTTAATTAACGAGTAAGCATGAGAGAAAGAACGAGTGGAGAGAAGAGAAGGAAAGAAGGACGAAGAGAAAGAGACAGACACTGGTTAATTAACGAGTAAGCATGAGAGAAAGAACGAGTGGAGAGAAGAGAAGGAAAGAAGGACGAAGAGAAAGAGACAGACACTGGTTAATTAACGAGTAAGCATGAGAGAAAGAACGAGTGGAGAGAAGAGAAGGAAAGAAGGACGAAGAGAAAGAGACAGACACTGGTTAATTAACGAGTAAGCATGAGAGAAAGAACGAGTGGAGAGAAGAGAAGGAAAGAAGGACGAAGAGAAAGAGACAGACACTGGTTAATTAACGAGTAAGCATGAGAGAAAGAAACGAGTGGAGAGAAGAGAAGGAAAGAAGGACGAAGAGAAAGAGACAGACACAGGTTAATTAACGAGTAAGCATGAGAGAAAGAACGAGTGGAGAGAAGAGAAGGAAAGAAGGACGAAGAGAAAGAGACAGACACAGGTTAATTAACGAGTAAGCATGAGAGAAAGAACGAGTGGAGAGAAGAGAAGGAAAGAAGGACGAAGAGAAAGAGACAGACACAGGTTAATTAACGAGTAAGCATGAGAGAAAGAACGAGTGGAGAGAAGAGAAGGAAAGAAGGACGAAGAGAAAGAGACAGACACTGGTTAATTAACGAGTAGCATGAGAGAAAGAACGAGTGGAGAGAAGAGAAGGAAAGAAAGGACGAAAGAGAAAGAGACAGACACTGGTTAATTAACGAGTAAGCATGAGAGAAAGAACGAGTGGAGAGAAGAAGGAAGGGAAGAAAGGACGAAAGAGAAAGAGACAGACACAGGTTAATTAACGAGTAAGCCATGAGAGAGAAAGAACGAGTGGAAGAGAAGAGAAGGAAAGAAAGGACGAAAGAGAAAGAGACAGACATGGTTATTAACGAGTAAGCATGAGAGAAAGAACGAGTGGAGAGAAGAGAAGGAAAGAAGGACGAAGAGAAAGAGACAAGACACAGGTTAAATTAACGAGTAAGCATGAGAGAAAGAACGAGTGGAGAGAAGAGAAGGAAAGAAGGACGAAGAGAAAGAGACAGACACTGGTTAATTAACGAGTAAGCATGAGAGAAAGAACGAGTGGAGAGAAGAGAAGGAAAAGAAGGACGAAGAGAAAGAGACAGACACTGGTTAATTAACGAGTAAGCATGAGAGAAAGAACGAGTGGAGAGAAGAGAAGGAAAGAAGGACGAAGAGAAAGAGACAGACACAGGTTAATTAACGAGTAAGCATGAGAGAAAGAACGAGTGGAGAGAAGAGAAGGAAAGAAGGACGAAGAGAAAGAGACAGACACTGGTTAATTAACGAGTAAGCATGAGAGAAAGAACGAGGTGGAGAGAAGAGAAGGAAGAAGGACGAAAGAGAAAGAACAGACCTGGTTAATTAACGAGTAAGCATGAGAGAAAAGAACGAGTGGAGAGAAGAGAAGGAAAGAAGGACGAAGAGAAAGAGACAGACACAGGTTAATTAACAGAGTAAGCATGAGAGAAAAGAACGAGTGGAGAGAAAGAGAGGAAAGAAGGACGAGAGAAAGAGACAGAGCACTGGTTAATTAAACGAGTAAGCATGAGAGAAAAGAACGAGTGGAGGAAGAAAGGAAAGAAGGACGAAGAGAAGAGACAGAGCACAGGTTAATTAACGAGTAAAGCATGAGAGAAAAACGAGTGGAGAGAAAGAAGGAAAGAAGGACGAAGAGAAAGAGACAGACACAGGTTATTAACGAGTAAGCATGAGAGAAAGAACGAGTGGAGAAGAAGAGAAGGAAAGAAGGACGAAGAGAAAGAGACAGACACAGGTTAATTAACGAGTAAGCTATGAAGAGAAAGAACGATGGAGAGAAGAGAAAGGAAAGCAAGGACGAAGAGAAAGAGACAGACCACTGGTTTAATTAAACGAGTAAGCATGAGAGAAAGAACGAGTGGAGAGAAGAGAAAGGAAAGAAGGACGAGAGAAAAGAGAAGACACAGGTTAATTAACGGAGTAAAGCATGAGAGAAAGAAACGAGTGGAGAGAAAGAGAAGGAAAGAAGGACGAAGAGAAAGAGACAGACACTGGTTAATTAACGAGTAAGCATGAGAGAAAGAACGAGTGGAAGAGAAGAGAAGGAAAAGAAGGAACGAAAGAGAAAGAGGACAGACACTGGTTAATAACGAGTAAGCATGAGAGAAAGAACGAGTGGAGAGAAGAAAGGAAAGAAGGACGAAGAGAAATGAGACAGACACTGGTTAATTAACGAGTAAGCATGAGAGAAAGAACGAGTGGAGAGAAGAGAAGGAAGAAGGGACGAGAGAAAGAGACAGACACTGGTTAATTAACGAGTAAGCATGAGAGAAAGAACGAGTGGAGAGAAGAGAAGGAAAGAAGGACGAAGAGAAAGAGACCAGCACTGGTTATAACGAGTAAGCATGAAGAGAAAGAACAGTTGGAAGAAGAGAAGGAACAGAAGGACGAGAGAAAGAGACAGACAACAGGTTAATTAACGAGTAAGCATGAGAGAAAGAACGAGTGGAGAGAAGAGAAGGAAAGAAGGAACGAAGAGAAAGAGAAGACACAGGTTAAATTAACGAGTAAAGCATGAGAGAAGAACGAGTGGGAGAAGAAGAGAAGGGAAGAAGGACAAGAGAAAGAGAAGCACAGGTTAATTAACGAGTAACATGAGAGAAAGAAACGAGTGGAGAGAAGAGAAGGAAAGAAGGACGAAGAGAAAGAGACAGACACGGGTTAATTAACGAGTAAGCATGAAGAGAAAGAACGAGTGGAGAGAAGAGAAAAGGAAAGAAGGAACGAAAGAAGAGACAGACACTGGTTAATTTTACGAGTAAGCATGAGAGAAAGAACGAGTGGAAGAGAAGAGAAAGGAAAAGAAGGACGAAGAGAAAGAGACAGACACCAGGTTATTAACGAGTAAGCATGAGAAAGAACGAGTGGAGAGAAGAGAAGGAAAAGAAGGACGAAGAGAAAGAGAGACAGACACACGTTAAATTACGAGTAAGCAGAAGAGAAAGAACGAGTGGAGAGAAGAGAAGGAAAGAAGGCGAAGAGAAAGAGACAGACACGGGTTAATTAACGAGTAAGCATGAGAGAAAGAACGAGTGGAGAAGGAAGAGAAGGAAAGAAGGACGAAGAGAAAGAGACAGACACTGGTTAATTAAGAGTAAGCATGAGAAGAAAGAACGAGTGGAAGAAAGAGAAGGAAAGAAGGGACGAAGAGAAAGAAGACGACACTGGTTTTAATTAACGAGTAAGCATGAGAGAAAGAACGAGTGGAGAGAAGAGAAGGGGAAGAGGACGAAAGAGAAAAGAGACAGACACTGGTTAATTAACGAGTAAGCATGAGAGAAAGAACGAGTGGAGAGAAGAGAAGGAAAGAAGGACGAAAGAGAAAGAGACAGACACTGGTTAATTAACGAGTAAGCATGAAGAAGAAAGAACGAAGTGGAGTAGAAAGAGAAGGAAAGAAAGGACGAAGAGAAAGAGACAGACACTGGTTAATTAACGAGTAAGCATGAGAGAAAGAACGAGTGGAGAGAAGAGAAGGAAAGAAGGACGAAGAGAAAGAGACAGACACAGGTTAATTAACGAGTAAGCATGAGAGAAAGAACGAGTGAAGAGAAGAGAAGGAAAGAAGGACGAAGAGAAAGAGACAGACACAGGTTAATTAACGAGTAAGCATGAGAGAAAGAACGAGTGAGAAGAAGAGAAGGAAGAAGGACGAAGAGAAAGAGACAGACACAGGTTAATTAACGAGTAAGCATGAGAGAAAGAACGAGTGAAGAGAAGAGAAGGAAAGAAGGACGAAGAGAAAGAGACAGACACAGGTTAATTAACGAGTAAGCATGAGAGAAAGAACGAGTGGAGAGATAAAGAACAAGAGAAGAGAAGAAAGGAGACGAGAGAAAGAGACAGAGACAGGTTATCTAATAAGTAAACAAGAGAGAAAGAACGATTGAAAAGAGAAAGAACAAGAGAAGATAAGAAAAAGAGATGAAAAGAAAGAGATCGAAACAGGTTATTTAGTAAGGACTGGCATTATTGTCGGCTGCTAGGAATTTTAAAAGCAAATTAAAGATAAATAAATCTATTATTTGAGGTCAAACTTTGTCTAAATCGACAAGTAGTACACATAATAACCATAATTAAAAAAAGAAAAATATTATTACATATGCAGTTTATTTTTAATAGATTTACAAATATTTGTTTTGGTCAATTTCGACGATATCCGCCATTCAGCCTCGTTTTCGATGTTTTTAAGTGTTTGTTTACAATTTTACTGTAACATTCGCGTTTGCAAAAAAAATTTACCAAAAATCAGGTAATTATCCGATTTTAATGAAATTTTCAGTATTGATTTAACAATTAATGAATTTTATAATGCATCAGTTATTTTATTTCAAAACTTTAATTTAGTATTTTTGCTATGAAAAATTAATATATAAAATTCATTTAAAATATGAAAATGCTGATGTTAAGTTTAAAATGTTATATTCTTAGATTTTAAAAATTAATATCTACTTAATGCAAACCTTATTTTTGTTGACGAAAGTAATAAGTTTTGAAGAAAAACTCGATTGAAAATGTACCCCTTCAGAAAAAACATCGATGTATATTTTTTTCTTTTATAGAATAATAGCCAATTAAATAATTATCGAAATGAGTAAAAAAGAAATCTCCAAAAAATTAATTATTTATTATTTTTTTACATTTTATTTTTCGATTTTCGGTACTTATTTTCTCATAGATGCGCAACCGTAAAAAGTTTTTTTTTCTTCTATTCATAAGTTCGGTCTTTTATCTCTTTATTTATACTGTAATTAGTATCAGTCAAGGACCAACTCGAAACAATTTTACGCCCCCAGCATAAGGGGGGTCAAAATTAAATGACCTGAAAAAAATGAGAAAATTTTGAAATAAAATAATTAATGCATTATAAAGATCATTCAATGACACATAAACACTGAAAATTTCATTAAATTCCGATAATTCCCTGAGTTTTGGTAAATTATTTTCTATAGCGGGGGGGGGGGGCTAAAGTCATTTGGTCAAAAACGCATTTTAGGCTCATTTTGCCAGTCGCTATTTTCTCATAGAAGAGCAACCGTAAAAATTTTTTTTTTTTGTTTCTGTTCATAACTTCGGTCTTTTATCTCTTTATTTATACTGTAATTAGTATCAGTCAAGAACCAACTCGAAACAATTTTACGCCCCCAACATAAGGGGGGTCAAAATTAAGTGACCTGAAAAAAATGAGAAAGTTTTGAAATAAAATAAATAATGCATAAAATAAATTATAAAGATCATTCTTTGAGAAATAAACACTGAAAATTTCATTAAAAACCGATAATTCTCTGATATTTGGTAAATTATTTTCTGTAGGGGGGCGGGGCTAGAGTCATTTGGTCAAAATGCATTTTAGGCTCAGTTTGCCAGTCCCTATTATTTAGTGAGTAAATAAGAGAGAAAAAGCGAGAGAAGAGAAGAGAAAGAATGTAGGACGAAAAGAAAGAGACTGACGTAGGTTGTAACAAATCATTTTCTGTTTCATTTTACATAATAAAACATGACTCTTAATCAAAGTAACAATTGCTGTTCAAGTTATTTATTGTACGAAGTCAAATTAGACGATGAATAACCTTTAGAAATGTTTTGTAACTTTTCCTGTGTAAAATCGGTTGAACGTCTCTACATTTATTTATCAACGTTTGAAATTCTTGGCCTAACTGAATAACTTCTCATGAATATCAAAAATGAAAGTAATTTTTAAAAAATCTATTGAAAGGCAAACGCCTTTATTCCAGGAAATGGGTTATTTTTAGTACATTAAAATTTGTTCATTCATCACGTTTTTTTTACAAATAATTTTCTCTCCATTATGAATTTTCTCTTCATTATGATTATATTTAATATTACTTTTATCATTAGAATTATTTAATTTTCTCTCCATTATGATTATATTTAATATTACTTTTATCATTAGAATTATTTAATTTTCTCTCCATTATGATTATATTTAATATTGCTTTTATCATTAGAATTATTTAATTTTCTCTCCATTATGATTATATTTAATATTACTTTTATCATTAGAATTATTTAATTTTCTCATTCATTATGAATATAATCATAATGGAGAAAAATTAAATAATTCTAATGATAAAAGCAATATTAAATTAATCATAATGGAGAAGAAAATTAAAAATAATTCTAATGATAAAGTAATATTAAATATAATCAAAATGGAGAGAAAATTAAATAATTCTAATGATAAAAGTATATTAAATATAATCATAATGAAGAAGAAAAATTCATAATGGAGAGAAAAATTATTTGTAAAAAAACGTGATGAATGAACAAATTTTAATGTACTAAAAATAACCCATTTCTGGAATAAAGGCGTTTGCCTTTCAATAGATTTTTTAAAAAATTACTTTCATTTTGATTATTCATGAAGAAGTTATTCAGTTAGGCAAGAATTTCAAACGTTGATAAATAAATGTGAGACGTTCAACCGATTTTAACACAGGAAAAGTTACAAAAACATTTCTAAAGGTTATTCATCGTCTAATTTGACTTCGTACAATAAATAACTTGAACAGCATTGTTACTTTGATTAAGAGTCATGTTTTATTATGTAAAATGAAACAGAAAATGATTTGTTACAACCTACGTCAGTCTCCTTTCTTTCGTCCTACATTCTTCTCTTCTCTTCTCTCGCTTTTTCTCTTTATTTACTCACAAATAATAGGGACTGGCAAACTGAGCCTAAAATGCATTTTGACCAAAATGACTCTAGCCCCGCCCCCCTACAGAAAATAATTTACCAAATAATCAGAGAATTATCGGTTTTTAATGAAATTTTCAGTGTTTATTTCTCAAAGAATGATCTTTATATTTATTTTATGCATTATTTATTTTATTTCAAAACTTTCTCATTTTTTTCAGGTCACTTAATTTTGCCCCCCTTATGTTGGGGGCGTAAAAATTTGTTTCGAGTTGGGTTCTTGACTGATACTAATTACAGTATAAATAAAGAGTAAAAGACCGAAGTTATGAAACAGAAACAAAAAAAAAATTTTTACGGTTGCTCTTCTATGAGAAAATAGCGACTGGCAAATGAGCCTAAAATGCGTTTTTGACCAAAATGACTTTAGCCCCCCCCGCTATAGAAAATAATTTACCAAAACTCAGGGAATTATCGAATTTAATGAAATTTTCAGTGTTTATGTGTCATTGAATGATCTTATAATGCATTAATTATTTTATTTCAAAATTTTTTTCATTTTTTTCAGGTCATTATTTTGACCCCCCTTATGCTGGGGGCGTAAAAATTGTTTCGAGTTGGTCCTTGACTGATACTAATTACAGTATAAATAAAGAGATAAAGACCGAACTTATGAATAGAAGAAAAAAAAAAACTTTTTACGGTTGCGGCATCTAATGAGAAAATAAGTACCGAAAATCGAAAAATAAAATGTAAAAATAATAAATAATTAATTTTTTGGAGATTTCTTTTTACTCATTTCGTATAATTATAATTGGCTTATTCTATAAAAAGAAAAAAAAATATACATCGATGTTTTTTCTGAAGGGGGTACATTTTCAATCGAGTTTTTTCTTCAAAAACTATTACTTTCGTCAACAAAAAATAAGGTTTGCATTAAGTAGATATTATTTTAAAATCTAGAATATAACATTTTTAAACTAACATCAGCATTTTCATATTTTAAATGAATTTTATATATTAATTTCATAGCAAAAATACTAAATTAAAGTTTTGAAATAAAATAACTGATGCATTATAAAATTCATTAATTGTTAAATCAATACTGAAAATTTCATTAAAATCGGATAATTACCTGATTTTTGGTAAATTTTTTTGCAAACGCGAATGTTACGGAAAATGTAACAAACACTTAAAAACATCGAAAACGAGGCTGAATGGCGGATATCGTCGAAAATTGACCAAAACAAATATTTGTAATCTATTAAAATAAACTGCATATGTAATAATATTTTTCTTTTTTTAATTATGGTTATTATGTGTACTACTGTCGATTTAGACAAAGTTTGACCTCAATAATAGATTTATTTATCTTTAATTTGCCTTTTAATTCCTAGCAGCCGAACATAATGCAGTCCTTACTAAATAACCTGTTTCGATCTCTTTCTTTCAATCTCTTTTTCTTATCTTCCTCTTGTTTCTTTCTCTTTTCAATCGTTCTTTATCTCTTGTTTACTTATTAGATAACCTGTCTCTGTTCTCTTTCTCTCGTCTCCTTTCCTTCTGCTTCTCTTGTTCTTTATCTCTCCACTCGTTCTTTCTCTCCATGCTACTCGTTAATTAACCTGTGTCTGGTCTCTTTCCTCTTCGTCCTTCTTTCCTTCTCTTCTCTTCACTCGTTTTCTCTCATGCTTACTCGTTAATTAAACCCTGTGTCTGTCTCTTTCTCTCGTCCTTCTTTTCCTTCTCTCTCTTCACTCGTTCTTTCTCCTCTGCTTAATCGTTAATTAACCTTGTGTATGTCTCTTTCTCTTCGCGCTTCTTTCGCTTTCTCTTCTCATCACTCGTTCTTTTCTCATGCTTACTCGTTAATTAACCTGTGTCTGTCTCTTTCTCTTCGTACTTCTTTCCTTCTCTTCCTCCTCAACTCCGTTCTTTCTCTCATGGCTTTTTTTTACTCGTTATTAACCAGTGTCCTGTCCTTTCTCTTCGTCCTTCTTTCCTTCTCTTCTCTCCACTCGTTCTTTCTCACTCATTTGCTTACTTCGTTAATTAAACCAAGTGTCTGTCTCTTTCATCTTCGTCCTTCTTTCCATTCTCTTCTCTCCAACTCGTTCTTTCTCTCATGCTTACTCGTTTAATTAACCAGTGTCTGTCTCTTTCTCTTCGTCCTTCTTTCCTTCTCTTCTTCCACTCGTTCCTTTCCTCTCATGTACTCGTTAAATTAAGCCAGTGTCGTTCTCTTTATCTTCGTCCTTCTTTAACTTCTCTTCCTCTCCACTCGTTCTTTCTCTCATGCTTACGTCCCGTTAATTAACCAGTGTCGTCTCTTTATCTTCGTCTTCTTTCCTTCCTCTCTCTTCCACTCGTTCTTTCTCTCATGCTGTACTCGTTGAATTAACCCGTTGTCCTGTCTCCTTCTTTCGTCCTTCTTTCCTTCTCTTCTCTCCACTCGTTCTTATCTCTCATGCCTTACTCGTTAATTAACCTTGTCTGTCGTCTTTCCTCTTCGTCCCTTCTTTCTCTTCTTCTCTCCACTCGTTCTTTCTCTCATGCTTACTCGTTACATTAACCTGTGTGCTTGTCTCTTCTTCTTACGATACTTCTTTTCCTTCTCTCTCTCCACTCGTCTTCTCTCATGCTTTACTCGTTAATAACCAGATGTCTGTCTCTTTCTCTTCGTCCTTCTTTCCTTCTCCTTCTCTCCACTCGTTCTTTCTCTCATGCTTACTCGTTAATTAACCCGTGTCTGTCTCTTTTCTTCCGTCCTTCTTTCCTTCCTCTCTCCACTCGTTCTTTCTCTCAATGCTTCTCGTTAATTTAACCTGTGTCTGTCTCTTTCTCTTCGTCCTTTCTTTCCTTCTCTTCCTCTCCACTCGTTTTTCTCTCATGCTTACTCGTTAATTAACCTGTGTCTGTCTCTTTCCTCCTTCGTCCTTCTTTCCCTTCTCTTCTCTTCCAACTCGTCCTCCTTTCTGTCATGCTTACTCTGTTAATTAACCTGTGTCTGTCCTCTTTCTCTTCGTCCTTCCATATTCCTTTCTTCTCTCCACTCCGTTCTTTCTCTCATGCCTTACTCGTAATTAACCAGTGTCTGTATCTTTCTCTTCGTCCTTCTTTCTCTTCCTCTTCTCTCCACTCGTTCTTTCTCTCATGCTTACTCGTTAATTAAACCAGTGTTCTGCTCTCTTTCTTCTCGTCCTTCCTTTCGCTTCTCTTCTCTCCACTCGTTCTTTTCTCTCATGCTACTCCGTTAATTACCTGTGTCTGTCTCTTTCCTCTTCGTCTTCTTTCCTTCTCTTCTCGTCCACTCGTTCTTTCTCCTCAATGCTATCGTTAAATTAACCAGTGTCTGTCCTCTGTTCTCTCGTCCCTTCTTTCCTTCTCTTCTCTCCACTCGTTCTTTCTCTCATGCTACTCGTTAATTAACATGTCCTGTCGTCATTTCTCTCGTATGCTTCTTTTTCCTTCTCTTCAACATCCCTCCGTTCTTCTCGTCATGCTTAACTGTTATGTAACTGTGTCTGTCTCTTTCTCATCGTCCCTTGCTTCCTTCTCTTTCTCTCCAGACTGTTCTTTCTCTCATGCTTACTCGTTAATTAACCAAGTGTCTGTCTCTTTCTCTTCGTCTTCTTTCCTTCTCATTCTCGTCCACTCGTTCTTTCTCTCATGCTTACCTCGTTAATTAACGTCTGTGTCTGGTCTCTTCTCTTCGTCCTTCTTGATCCCTTCTCTTCTCCCAACGTCGTTCTTCTCTCATGCTTTACTCGTTAAATTACCTGTGTCTGTCCTATTTCTCTTCGTCTTCTTTCATATCTCTTCTCTCCACTCGTTCTTCTCTCAATGCTTCTCGTTTTTTTAATTAACCTGTGTCTGTCCTCCTTTCTCTTCGTCCTTCTTTCCTTCTCTTCTCTCCACTCGTTCTTTATCTCTCATGCTTACTACGTTAATTAATCCAAGTGTCTGTCTCTCTTTCTCTTAGTCCTTCTTTCCTTCTCTCTCCACTCGTTCTTCTCTCTGCTTCTCGTTAATTAACCTGTGTCTGTCTCTTTCTCTTCGTCCTTCTTTCCTTCTCTTCATCTCCACTCGTTCTTTCTCTCATGCTTTACCGTTATTAACCAGTGTCGTCTCTTTCTCTTCGTCGCTTCTTTCCTTCCTTCCTCCACTCGTTCTTTCTCTCATCTTACTCGTTAATTAACTAGTGTCTGTTCTCTTTCTCTCAGTCCTTTCTTTCCTTCTCTCTTCTCCACTCGTTCTTTCTCTCATGGCTTACTCGTTAATAACCTTGTGTCTGTCTCTTTCTCTTCGTCCTTCTTTCCTTCTCTTCCTCTCCACTCGTTCTTTCTCTCATGCTTACCGTTATTCTCAAGTGTCTGTCTCCTTCTCTTCGTCCTTCTTTCCTTCTCTTCTCTCCAACTCCTGTTCTTCTCTCACCATGCTTACTCGTTAATTAACCCAGTGTCTGTCTCTTTCTCCTTCGTCCTTCTTTCCTTCTCTTCTCTCCACTCGTTCTTTCTCTCATGCTACTCGTTAATTAAACCAAGTGTCTGTCTCTTTCCTCTCGTCACTTCATTTCCTTCCTCTTTCTCTCCATCGTTCTTCCTCTCTCATCTTTACTCGTATAAATTAACCAAGTGTCTGTCTCTTTCTCTTCGTCACTTCTTTCCTCTCTTCTCTCCACATTCGTTCTTTCTAACTTCATGGCTTACTCGTTAAGTAACCTGTGTCTGTCCTCTTTCTCTTCGTCCTTCTTTCCTTCTCTTCTCTCCACTCGTTCTTCTCTCATGCTACTCAGCGTTAATTACCGCTGTCGTGTCCTTCTTCTTCGTCCTTCTTCCTTCTCTTCTTCCTCTCCACTCGTTCTTCTCTCATGCTTACGTCGTTATTAACCAGTGTCCCTGTCTCTATTAATCTTTCGTCCTTCTTTCCTTCTCTCTCTCATCGTTTATTTCTCTCATGCTTACTCGTTAATTAACCCGTTGTCTGTCTCTTTTCTCTTGTCCTTCTGTGTCCTTCTCTTTCCTCTCCAACTCGTTCTTTCTCTCATGCTACTCGTTAATTAACCTGTGTCTGGTCCTCTTTCTCTTCGTCGTTCTTTCCTTCTCTTCTCTCCTCGTTCTTTTCTCTTCATGCTTTACTCCGTTAATTAACCTGTAGTCTGTCTCTTTCTCTTCGTCCTTCTTTCCTTCTCTTCTCTCCACTCGTTTCTTTCTCTCTGTTACTCGTTAATTAACCTGTGTCTGTCTCTTTTCTCTTCGTTCTTCTTTCCTTCTCTTCTCTCCACTCGTTTCTTTCTCTCATGCTTACCTCGTTAATTAACTGTGTCTGTCTCTTTCTCTTCGTCTTCTTTCCTTCTCTTCTTCTCCACTCGTTCTTTCTCCATGCTTACCTCGTTATTAACCAGTGTCTGATCTTCTTGTTCTCTCGGTCCTTCTTTCCTTCCTTTCTCACTCGTTCTTTCTCTCATGCTTACTCCGTTATTAATCCGTGTCTGTCTCTTTCTCTTCGTCCTTCTTTTCCTTCTCTTCTCTCCACTCGTTCTTTCTCTCAATGCTTACTCGTTAATTAACCTGTGTCTGTCTCTTTCTCTCGTCCTTCTTTCCTTCTCTTCTCTTCTCCACTCGTTTCTTTCTCTCATGCTTACTCGTTAATCCAGTTGTCTGTCTGCCTTTCTCTCGTCCTTCTTTCCTTCTCTTCTCTCCACTAAGTTCTTTCCTCTCATGCTTACTCGTTAATTAACCTGTGTCTGTCTCTTTCTCTTCGTCCTCTTTCCTTCTCTTCTCTCCACTCGTTCTTCTCTCAGCTTACATCGTTAATTAACCAGTGTCTGTCTCTTTTCTCTTCGTCCTTCTTTCCTTCTCTTCTCTCCAACTCGTTATTTCTCTCATGCTTCTCCGTTAATTAAAACCTGTGTCGTCTCTTTCTCGTCGTCTTCTTTCTTCTCTTCTTCTCCACTCGTTCTTTCTCTCATGCTTACTCGTTATTAACCGTATCTGTCTCCTTTCTCTTCGTCCTTCTTTCCCTTCTCTTCTCTCTCACTCGTTCTTTCTCTCATGCTACTCGTTAATTTAACCTGTGTCTGTCTCTTTCTCTTCGTCATTCTTTCCTTCTCTTCTCTCCACCTCGTTTCTTTCTCTCATGCTTACTGTTTTAATTAACCTGTGTCCTGTCTCTTTTATCTTGGTCCTTCTTCCTTCTCTTCTTCTCCAATCGTTCTTTCTCTCATGCTTACTCGTTATTATAACCAAAGTGTCTGCTCTTTCTCTTCGTCCTTACTTTCCTTCTCTTCTCTCCACTAGTTCTTTCTCTCATGCTTCTCGTTAAATAACGCTGTGTCTGTCTCTTTCTCCTTTCGTCGCTTCTTCCTTCTCTTCTCTCCACTCGGTTCTTTCTCTCATGCTTACTCGTTAATTAACCTGGTGTCTGTCTCTTCCTCTTCGTCCTTCTTTCTTCTCTTTCTCTCCACTCGTTCTTTCTCTCATGCTTAACTCGTTATTAACCAGTGGTTCCTGTCTCTTTTCCTCTTCGTCCTTCTTCCTTCTCTTCTCTCCACCTCGTTCTTCTCTCATGCTATCGTTAATTAACGCTGTGTCTGTCTCTTTCTCTTCGTCCCTTCTTTCCTTCTCTTTCTCCATCGTTCCTTTTTCCTCTCATGCTTACTCGTTAATTAACCTGTTCTGTCTCTTTCTCTTCGTCCTTCTTTTCCTTCTCTTCTCTCCACTCGTTCCTTTCTCTCTATGCTTACTCGTTAATTAACCTGTGTCCTGTCTCCTTTCTCTTCGTCCTTCTTTTCCTTCTCTTCTCTCACTCGTTCTTTCTCTCAATGCTTTACTCGTTAAATAACCTGTGTCTGTCCTCTTTCTCTCGTCCTTCTTTCCTTCCTCTTCTCTCAATCACTCGTTCTTATCTCTCATGCTTACTCGTTAAATAACCATGTCTGTCTCTTTTCTCTTGCGTCTTCTTTCTTCTCTCTCTCCAACTCGTTCTTTCTCTCATGCTTACTCGTTAAATAACCAGTGTTCCTGTCTCTTTCTCTTCGGTCCTTCTTTCCTTCTCTCTCTCACTCGTTATTTCTCTCATGCTTTACTCGTTAAATAACCTGTGTCTGGCTGGAAATGTTTGTGTCATCACAGCGTCGTCTAGCGTCAAAGAAAGGCAGGTCGTTCCAGCAGCGTAGAGAGGCAGGGCGGTCAGGAATCAGGAAAGGCCATTTGTTGAGAATAGGAATCAGGATCGTTAACTGTCGTGGCTGGCTGGAACTGTCCTCGTCATCGCAAACGACTTTCTTAAATACCCGAAATTTGCCGGAAATATCGAATGACGTCAGGGAAAAGTTCGTTAGAAATGATGATGACATAGTTTTGACTACGTGACCCAATACATGCGAAAGGGTGGAGCTTAAAGGGTTAAGCTGGGCAAAAACTGGATATATCTGGTCAGACATGGAAAGGGTTTGCTTACGTGCGAAAATGCACACGCGTGCTCTGATTACGTGCGTTCGTTCAGAGAAAGGGTCAAGGCTGTTTTGGCCCCGACAAGGCCCCCCTCCTAGAAAATTGATCGTATCAATTAAAAGAATCGATAGTCGCAGAGTTTTTTTGGAAAGGTGACTCTGCGACCTGATTTGGTTCGCTGTACAGAAGGCGCTGGGGTGTCTTCGATCGTCGGCGGTGCGGGTTCTTCGTCGTTTGCTCCGAGTCGCTCCAGAAAAGCAGGTTTAGTTCGATCAAGTGCGATGGTATCAGTTGTGTTACCACGCTTGATCGTAAGGTGCTTGTCGGAACGGCGAATAACTTTGAAAGGTCCCTGGTAAGCAGGTGTGAGTGGTTTCTTCACCGTGTCGTTTCTGATGAAAACGAACTCACAGTCTTGCAGTCGTTTAGGGACGTATGTCGAAGTCGATTGTTGTCGTGGAGGAGTGTATCTTAGTCGTGCCATCTTGTGACGAAGTTCCTCGACGAATGGTGTCGTTGCTTTCGTGCTCGTAAGAGACTCGTTGAAATACTCTCCGGGTACGAGAAGAGCGTGCCAAACACGAGTTCGGCGGGTGAGCAACCCAGGTCGTCCTTAACGGTATTTCTCCAGGCGAGGAGGGTCAGAGGAAGGTTGTCAACCCAGTTGGTTGAGTCGGTTTTCGTGCCAGGGATGTTTTGAGAGATCGGTGGAATCTCTCCACAAGGCCATTAGCGCATGGGTGGTATGCCGTCGTCTTGAGTGCTTGACTCCGAGAATGTTGGTAAATTCCCTGAAGAGGGACGATTGGAATGCGCGCCGCGGTCAGTAGTAATGACCTGAGGTNCTGAGGTGTGCCGAAGAAACCGATCCACTCCTTCAGGATGGTCTTGGCAACGGTGCTGGCAGTAATGTCCTTGATGGCACGGCGGTTGGCCATCGGGAGAAAACGATCCACCACTGTCAAAAGGTACTGGTAGTCCTGACACATAGGCAACGGTCCCACCAGGTCGATGTGTATGTGTGAGAACCGTGCGTCAGGGTTGCTGAAAGTACCGACGGGCGATTTGGTGTGGCGATGGATCTTGCATTTTTGGCATGCCAGGCACGTCGAAATCCATTCTCGGATGTCCGCGTTCATGTTCGGCCATACGAATCGATCCGCAATGAGCTTAAGAGTAGCTCGCTTACTCGGGTGAGATAGTCCGTGGAGGTGTTCAAAAACCTGTTTTCGTAGCGTAGGGGAATGTAGGGCCTAGGGATGCCTAGGCTGATGTCGCAGTACAGATTGTCGTCACTGAAGGATGCTGGGAACTCCTGAAGTTTCAGGGACGTGTTCGTCAGAACGTCCTGTAGCGTTGGGTCGGACTTTTGTTCTTTCGCAATTAAGTCCTGACTCAAGGGGTCGTTGCTGAGGGCGTTGATATCCGTTCGGGATAGAGTATCTGCGACAAGGTTGTCGTTTCCCCTCACGTGTCGGATGTCAGTCGTGAACTGCGACAGGTAGTCCAAGTGCCTGATCTCACGGGAGGTGTATTTGTCCGAGCTGGTGCTCAATGCGGTCGTCAGGGGCTTATGGTCGGTATAAATTGTGAAATCTCTACCTTCCAGTAAGTGTCGGAAGTGTTTGATAGCCAAATAGATCGCCAGTAGTTCCCGGAGAAGGTGCTATACCTCGTTTGGGCTGACGTCAGTTTGGCCGAGAAGAAAGCAATGGGTTTTTCGCACAGAATCGATCTCCTGTTCGACCACTGCTCCTATCCCTGTGTCCGATGCGTCGGTTGTCAAGGAAATTCGTGTCTTTGGGTCGTCGTTGATGAACGAAAGTCTAGTGAAGTTCACTAGCGCGGTCTTCGCTGCGTGAAACGCGTTCAGGGCATCGCCTTCCAAAGTAATGCCTTTGTTCTTTCTCTGTAAGAGGTTCGTCAGTGGCTGGAGAATCGTGGAACAATTCGGGATGAATCGTCGGTAAAAGTTTATCATCCCGATAAAACGTCTCAGCTGTTTTATCGACGTAGGCGTTTGAAAATCCTGAATCGCACTGACTTTAGCTGGCAGAGGTGTGACCCCATTCGAGTCGGTGTGGTGCCCTAGGAAGTCGATGCTGGGCACTCCGAAAACGCACTTGTCGAGGTTTAGCTTTAAACCGTAGTGCGAGAGTCGCTGGAACACTGCGTGAAGGTGTTTCTTGTGGGAATCCACGTCTCTACTCGCTATCAGGATGTCATCAATATACGCGTACACGAACGGTAGACCTCGAAGAACCTCGTCCATCAATCGTTGAAAGGTTTGGGCAGCGTTACGTAAACCGAATGGCATTTTCACGAACTCGTATAGGCCAAACGGTGTTGTAACTGCTGTTTTCGGAATGTCTTCTGGTGCCACGGAGATCTGGTGATACGCCTTCGTCAGGTCGATTTTCGAAAATACCGTGCTACCTTGTAATCCAGACGTGAAATCATGGATGTGAGGTACAGGGTAACGGTCAGGGATCGTCGCTGCGTTCAATCGTCGGTAATCGACGCATATCCGATACTCCGTGCTGCCAGGCTTCGGTACCAGGTGTAGTGGTGATGCGTAAGGACTGTCGGAGGGACGTATGACGCCGTCCTTTAGCATCTCGTCGAACCGTTTCTTGGCGTAGTCAAGTTTCTGCGGTGCGAGTCGTCTTGGGTGCGAATATGCCGGTGGTCCGCTCGTCCTGATGTGGTGCTGAGTTTGATGATTATCTGAAACAATATCTGCAGAAGGAGTTGTGATGTTAGCGTACTGCTTCAGTATATCCATATACTCGCGTCCATGGCAAGTTGCTACGCTGATTCCCGTGGTATTGTGGCGTGTAGGAGTGCCTATGACGTGAAGTTTCGTCAACGTGTCGGATAGGGTCCTAGTGCTCATGTGCACTGCCAGCTCGAAATGTGCCAGGAAATCTGCGCCAAGGATGGGGATCTTCACGTTGGCGAGTGTGAAAGTCCATGTGAAGTCCCGTCGCATGCCGATGTTCAGGGTTAGCGTTTTGTCTCCGTATGTTGTTATGCTGGAACCATTGGCAGCTTGTAGTTTGAACAGGGTGGGCTTAGCGGAGGGTTCGTTGCTGTGAGGTATCACGCTGATGGCCGCACCTGTGTCTACAAGGAATTTTAGCTTATTCCTCCGGTCCCATACATAGAACAGACGACATCGAGAACTTAAACTACCGGGTGAATCAGTCGTCGCGATTCTCCGGTTTAGTCGTTTCCCTGTGCCAATCGGTGGTTGCAGGGAAGACGGCAGTTTTTGGCATCGTCACCAAAGGTTCGGTGGTACCAGCACATATTCGGGTCGAAATCGGTTCGTTCTCGGCTGGTCGAGCGTCCTGGTTGTCGATTGGGCGAGCGTCCCTGTCGGCTGGATGTACGTTTCCGGTATTGGTGAGGTGCTGGGCTTCTCCCGCGTTGCTCCAAGGAGAGTTTTATCTCGCGCATCTGCTTGGTAAGCTCGGCAATTGCCTTGTCCGTAGCACTCTGCTCACACCGTGCTGTGTCAGGTGTGTGTACGGCGTGAATGCCCTCGTCGGTCTCTTCGTAGACGAGGTCAGCGGACTCGGCAATGTCGTCCAGGGCTGCGGATCTGGTCATTGGAGCGATGATCCTCGTGACGGATTTCGGTAGTAAATCCATCCACAGGTCGCGGAGAATTCTTTCTGACACCTCATGCTGGTCGAGTCGACCACGTATGTAGCGTAACAGTTGGGACGGTGTCCTGTCACCTCTCGTGACGTTGGCCATGATTTCCTGAATGACGTTTTTATCCGGCTGGATTGTTCTCTT
Source organism: Doryteuthis pealeii (assembly GCA_023376005.1). NCBI lineage: Eukaryota > Metazoa > Mollusca > Cephalopoda > Myopsida > Loliginidae > Doryteuthis > Doryteuthis pealeii. The sequence goes on from CM042177.1 coordinate 59,040,770, forward strand.
CAGTATAACGTCCTTCAAGAAATCGTATGGCGTGGACTTCGGCAAGTCGGCAAGGACATCTTGGAGCTCGGTCATGAGGGTTGATGGGAGTCCTTGCAGCACCTTAGCCAACTTTGCCTTTTGCGAGGTGATTCCTGACAAGTTGAATATTGCCTCGATTGTCAGGAACCAGCACTTCGTGTCCGGGTAATATGCCGGGAGTGCTATCGATGCTGCCATCCTCGTTGCGTTGTCCTCTCCCGAATCCGCCATTGCGCAGTCGCTCACGTCGGGGTATCACCACTCGTGGTGTTGTCGTCGTTCACGTCGTCGGGTCAACACTTGTTGTGGTGTCGTTCACGTCGGAAAGGTCACCACTTGTTGTGGTGTCGATGAATATGTCGTTCACGTCGGAAAGGTCACCACTTGTTGCGGGGCCGATAAGGATGTCGACCCCACAGACTTTTGAATAAGTGAAACGACTGGAGGCAATGAAAGAGACAAAGGCAGAGGATTTAGATGGCAGGAAGTAACCAGGTGGTCAATTTATTCACGAGAATTGACAAAGGTAAATCGGCAAGTTGAGAGTTTTCGTCGTTCGAGGTTGGTCGCTCAACGTTCGGTCAGTCTTTCGTTAATCTGGGTGGATAGGTCGTCCTATAGGCAGCTGGAATCCGGAATCGGGATACAGTGCGTCTACGGGTTTCGGTTGACGTCGTGGTCGGTCGGTAACGGTCTCGGCTTGCGGTTGTATCGGCTGCGAGCCCCGGTCGTAGTCCCGTCGAGGACTGTTCGGGTACGAGCGTGAAACGTAACAGCGACGGACCGTTCGCTTAGCACGTGCGTTGCTTGGGTCTGATTGGCCGCGGTTATGCGGGATTTCAGACCAGGCTGGTACGTGTGCGCAAATGCCTCGAGTAGCTAGGTGTTTGCTCGGCGGAAGATCGAGTCGGATCTACCAAGCTAGGACCTAGCGTACTGTCGGCGAGGGACGCCTATCTGGTCGTAAGATCCAGATCTTCTAGGGATTTCGCCCTAGGATCGCATTCGTGGTTAAGGAAAAACTGAGGTGAAAAGGGCCGACTGGTTAGCTCTGAAAAGAGCTGGGTTTGTTTAGCCTTGAAAAAGGCTGATATTGCTGGACTGGAAATGTTTGTGTCATCACAGCGTCGTCTAGCGTCAAAGAAAGGCAGGTCGTTCCAGCAGCGTAGAGAGGCAGGGCGGTCAGGAATCAGGAAAGGCCATTTGTTCAGAATAGGAATCAGGATCGTTAACTGTCGGTGGCTGGCTGGAACTGTCCTCGTCATCGCAAACGACTTTCTTAAATACCCGAAATTTGCCGGAAATATCGAATGACGTCAGGGAAAAGTTCGTTAGAAATGATGATGACATAGTTTTGACTACGTGACCCAATACATGCGAAAGGGGTGGAGCTTAAAGGGTTAAAGCTGGGCAAAAACTGGATATATCTGGTCAGACATGGAAAGGGGTTTGCTTACGTGCGAAAATGCACACGCGTGCTCTGATTACGTGCGTTCGTTCAGAGAAAGGGGTCAAGGCTGTTTTGGCCCCGACACCCTAATCCTTACCCATTTATTTTAAATAAACGATTTAATAATCCAAACCTCCTCGTCCATTATTTTCCTTTTGCAAACCATACGCTTTTTAAGATATAAATTATATATCAATTGTTAAAACAAAATTGTTACCCTAATCCTTACCCATTTATTTTAAATAAACGATTTAATAATCCAAACCTTCTCGTCCATTATTTTCCTTTTGCAAACCATACGCTTTTTAAGATATAAATTATATATCAATTGTTAAAACAAAATTGTTACCCTAATCCTTACCCATTTATTTTAAATAAACGATTTAATAATCCAAACCTCCTCGTCCATTATTTTCCTTTGCAAACCATACGCTTTTTAAGATATAAATTATATATCAATTGTTAAAACAAAATTGTTACCCTAATCCTTACCCATTTATTTTAAATAAACGATTTAATAATCCAAACCTTCTCGTCCATTATTTTCCTTTTGCAAACCATACGCTTTTTAAGATATAAATTATATATCAATTGTTAAAACAAAATTGTTACCCTAATCCTTACCCATTTATTTTAAATAAACGATTTAATAATCCAAACCTTCTCGTCCATTATTTTCCTTTTGCAAACCATACGCTTTTAGAGATATCTCATTAAAAAAATATGGTATCACTATTATTAATATATTGGTATATATATTAATATATATATTAGTATATATATGGTAGAAAGTAGGGGACGGGATTTAGCCTCTATCCTATCCTCGTTTGGTTGGGAAGTGAAGCAAAAAATTGAAATTTGAATTCAATCCAAGATACTGTCATGTTTACTGCTGCGCGTCTTGGTTCGCTGTGTGAAACAAATTTCTAATATGTCACTCAGAATAGACGTTTCAGTATTTTCATGCGAAGATGTGCCCTGTCAGATTTGCCATACTCTTCTGATGGATCTGAGCAAGAAATGAATCCCTGTGTCTATACTCCGTGCCTTTCACACTGGGATAAAATCTTGAAATAAATAATTCTGACTTTGTGGTCATTTTCCTGTTTTCTTAATCACATTTTTATATGTTATATTATATCTTTATAATAAAAAATATGCGTGCTCAAGATGAAAAAATTGAAGTTTTAATGTGAGGAAATATATTAAATTAAAAATACTAAAGAAATTAAATAAGAACGCATAAAAACGATACTCTTATTTTATATACATTTTAATTGGTTTCTATATAAAATCATACATAGGATTGATTTTAATAGGTTGGAGAATAAAACAATAATATAGGAGATCAATAATACCAAGTAATTATTTATCAAACCTGGTATATATATTAATATATTGGTATATTGTATCACTACAAAAGACGTTCACATAGCTAGTGTTCAAACTAAGGACAGTCGCAACAACACATAATCCCTGGCAGATGTAATGCAATGTTGCTTGAACATTTCCCAGAAGTTGGATACCCTAATAGACATCTTTAAAGATGGTTATGCCCCAGCTTCTCCAGTTCGTGGACGTAATTATTCTACATCCACGGATGGTCGGAGATATTTCACACCGAGGGACAGGGGAAGTCAAAAGAGCCGGTCAAAAAATAAAAATAAAAATTCTATTTGCAATATTCATAAAAAATACGGAGACAAAGCACAGATATGTTACCCACCCTATAATTTTACAAATTCGGGAAACTTTTAAGTCGGCAACATTCTGTCACTATGTATGCCGGTGGGGTAACAAAAAGTCGCCTTCTACATGTACAGAACTGTTCTACAGGCCTAACATTTTTGGTGGATAGCGGGGCACAAATATCAATATTGCCTGCTACTAATTCAGACAGGCTTAGGGGTAGTGACAAATTAACCCTGCAAGCAGTCAATAAATCTGTCATTAAGACGTACGGCCAGAAATGGATGACGTTGGACTTTGGGTTAAAACGAGAATTTGGCTGGTTCTTTGTTATCGCAGATATAGACAAACTGATTTTAGGTGTTGATTTCATTTACCACTACGGTTTGCTAATAGATGTAAAAAGACGTTGCCTTAGAGATAGGGATGTGCAAATAATCGCTGGCTCTATAAAAGGGTGATCACAGGAAATTCTTCTAAAAATCATATAAAATCAACTAACTATCCGATTTTAATAAAACTTTCGGTATATGAAGTAATAAAAGGCGGACTTTTATTGTAAATAAATGTTTACTAAATTGAAAAGGCTAATAATTTTTTTCGTTAGTTTTTGTTTCGCGCATTGATCCCCCGTGCAAAGATCTTTTTTTTTGTACATAAATAAATTTTACATTTTTGGAAAGACAATTTAATGACGGAACATATGTAAAAAAAGATAATTCGCTACTAAATCTGTTTTGGAAATAGGGCATCTTAAACATTGAAACTTAAAATCTCGTAAATAAGAAAAAATATGTATCTTTTTTTTTTCTAAATTGTTAGATTATTTTCAAAAGAATTTTATATTAAAAGTTCTATTGTCTACATTTTTATTCTATTTTTCAGGGATTTTTAAAAATTCATAAAATATAAAATAAATACTTTTGTTTAATGTACAGCAAAATCGTATTTATTTAACCAAAGAAAATATTGTATAAAAAATATATCACTAAAAATAATGACATAATATATGTCAGTTTTTATTTTATAAATTTTTGAAAATAATGTTTAAATTAAAAATTGCCCTCATTCTTATTACGGGTGGATCTAAGAGAAATAAAAACTCTGGGTTTTGGGGAAAACTGTTGTTGTTTTCACTGATGTGTTCTGGGTCCATAAGTTAATAGGTTCAAATCCGTGACGCGTGTATAATTATACTCTGTAAAAGAAAACTCAGTGTTTGAAGAAATTTATTATTTTATTTGGAAACAAATAATTCTCCCGTTTATATCCAGAAAGCAGATATTACCGTTCAGTTAAAATTCTGAAGGTAAGTTAACTTTGATAGAATTTTATTATAAATAATTTCTAACATTCTAATTTTGATTTTCCCTACTCTCTTTTTCAATAATATTAAGAGTTAGATCGTGAGGCATCAAGGAAATGCTAAATTAGTAATTTATGCTTCAGAAAATAATTTTTTATACGTATAATCCTCCATACTAAGAAAAGGTGCACACGTCAAGATGCGATAACTGTCAACTTTAAAATGCAAAAATTTAGGTTTTATGTAAGAGAAATTTGTTTTTTTCTTTTTTATAACACATAAACTTGGAATTGTTCTTAATATTAAACGTAAAAGAAAACATTAAAAAGTTAATTTTCCATTTTTTATTGACGTTTTAAAATATTTTTTAACAATTATGCGGACATTTTGTAAGCTCGCTGTTTGTCCGCGGTTTGCACATGCCTACTTAGAGACCCTCTTACAGATTTAAGCAGCACCGGGGTAATTCATAACATTGTTGCTCCATGCCCCACTGTAGCAAACGCTTCGTGTGACTCACGTTTCATAGAACTTCTCAGGGATTACCCGGATATTGTGAAACCTAATTAAAAAAAAATGTCATAGTCACAATGTGACTCATCATATAATTACAAATGGTCCCCCTGTACATGCAAAACCCAGGCGGTTGCCGATTGAAAAATTTAAATACGCGAAAGAGGAGTTCAGCCAGATGATGCAGCTAGGTATCATTCGCCCCTCTAGCAGTAATTGGGCCTCAGCATTACATTTAGTTTCGAAAGGCAACGGTGCATGGCGCGCTTGCGGTGATTACCGTGCGCTTAATGCTATCACTAGACCCGATAGGTACCCAATTCCCAATATTCATGACGTCACCGCTATTATACAGGGTAAATCATTTTTTTCAAAAATAGATTTAATGAGGGCGTACAACCAGTTACCTGTAGGACCAGCAGACATCCCTAAAACTGCTATAACCAATCCCTTTGGACTTTTTGAATTTGTAAGGTTGCCATTCGGCCTTCGCAATGCCGGTCAAACCTTCCAAAAGTTTATTGATCATGTTTTACATGGTTTAGATTTTGTATGTGCCTACATAGACGACGTTCTGGTGGCGAGTCGTTCGGTGTAAGAACACATGAACCACCTTAATATAATCTTTGAAAGATTTCAGAAATATGGGATTATAATAAATCCAATTAAGTGTGACTTCGGGGCAAGACCGAGGTTGAATTTTTGGGCCACCATTTAGGTGTAGTTGGTATTTCTCCTCCCCTACTAAGACTGAAGCTGTAATACAATTCCCAGTCCCCACTAATATGAAAAGTTTGCGACAATTCTAACAGAAATGACAGCTAATCAAGTAAAACTATTAAGACTGTTGTTATGAAGGAAAGGTACAAGGCAACTATAGCGTGTATTATTGGGTTAACAGTTTATTGGGTTAGGTATTAATGTGTATGTGTATATACAATTGTGTAAATGTCTTTAAGAGTTTGCCAGAGGAATTTCTCCTGGCGGGATATATAAAGATAATACAAAGAGTTTCAAGTACATTTATCTTGTTGTCTCAGCAATGTCTCGGTGTTGTCCGGTAAGGTCGCTGTGGTTCTGTGTTGTCTGCTTGTTGGAGTTGACGTGTTTCCACGGGTGCCGACTCTTTTAATTTCTTCAAGTTTTAGTATTTTTCTCGTTTAATTTCTTCAAGTTTTAGTATTTTTCTTCACTTTCCCCTAAAAAAATCTTTTAAAGATTTTTTAAAGTTTAATTTCTTCAAGTTTTAGTATTTTTCTTCACTTTCCCCTAAAAAAAGTTTTAGTATTTTTCTTCACTTTCCCTAAAAAGTTTTAGTATTTTTTTCACTTTCCCCTAAAAAAAGTTTTAGTATTTTCTTCACTTTCCCTAAAGAAATCTTTTAAAGTTTTTTTAAAGTTTAATTTCTTCAAGTTTTAGTATTTTCTTCACTTTCCCCTAAAAAAAAGTTTTAGTATTTTTCTTCACTTTCCCCTAAAAAAAAAGTTTTAGTATTTTTCTTCACTTTCCCCTAAAAGAAAGTTTTAGTATTTTTCTTCACTTTTCCCCTAAAGAAATCTTTTAAAGTTTTTTAAAGTTTAATTTCTTCAAGTTTTAGTATTTTTCTTCACTTTCCCCTAAAAAAAAAGTTTTAGTATTTTTCTTCACTTTCCCCTAAAAAAAAGTTTAGTATTTTTCTTCACTTCCCCTAAAAAAATCTTTTAAAGATTTTTAAAGTTTAATTTCTTCAAGTTTTAGTATTTTTCTTCACTTTCCCAAGTTTTAGTATTTTCTTCACTTTCCCCTAAAAGAAAGTTTTAGTATTTTTCTTCACTTTCCCCTAAAAAAAAGTTTTAGTATTTTTCTTCACTTTCCCCTAAAGAAATCTTTTAAAGTTTTTTTAAAGTTTAATTTCTTCAAGTTTTAGTATTTTTCTTCACTTTCCCCCTAAAAAAAAAAAGGTGATTTTTCGTTTCCATCATATCTTTAGTCTTTTCTCTTTTTATTTGTACAAATTTTGAATACGCGATATGTTGTGTCACAAATATGTTGCATAACTAAAGTTAACTGACCTGAAAAAATGTGAGAGTATTCAAAAATAACTGGAGCATTCAATACTGAAAATATCAGTAAAACTGGATTTTTGTTTTTTTGTGACGTCACTATTACTATCTTTAAAAATGTTTTAACAGTAAATGCACATTGTGTATCAGTATTATTATAACTGATCGTATCTGAAAAAGAAAAAAATGGGTCAGATTTGTCCGCCGTACCGAAGATAGATAAAATAACTCTTGATTCCTAACAAAAATATTGTGTTCAATAAAATAACCTTTTTCAGGTCTCGGATTTTATTCATATATTTATTTTATTTTTTTATGCGATTCTCTGGATTTGATCTTTCTAGAAATGTACAAATTAGCGACTGGTAATTTTTTCATTAAAATGACCAAATATTGCCCCCCCCCCGTCTAGAATCATAATTATTAAATAATAGAACATGATTTTCAAGTTTTTTCTTTTAATAATAAAATAAGCTATTCATTATGAAATGAAATCTGTGGGGATTTAAAATAGATAAAAAGTTCTGAGCGTCTGGACGCTAGCGTTCAGACTGAACGGGCAAATTAAAAAGTCTCCATCTATACTTCAAAACAGTTGTGTCTTGTTATTTCTCTTCATCTCCTCATCTCGTATTCCCTATAAATTGGTAACCTACCTACGTGATATGAACCGAGGCCACCGATATAGTAATTCTAGTTGGTCTTGTATGAACACGCAACCACTATAAATGGTCAAACAAATGTAAAAAAAAAACAAAAACAAACTTTTATTATCAAAATATCACATAAATGGAAGCCGCACGACATCGAAGAGAATGCCTCCCGCTACAAACAGCAACAAAAACATTGACACCGATGAAATGTACATCAAGAAGAAGAAAAGAAAGAAAGAAGAAACGAGAGAAAATATAATTTACCGACAAAAAGAAATAGAAAAAGGGGGCTGATAAAAAAAAATGTTTTTAAATAAATAAAAAAAAAGCAAAGTAAAAAAAAACCCCAAAAAACGTGAGTAAATAATTACAATTTGTCCTTGCACATACAAATAATAACATAAAATTTTGTTCGTTCCGTTACTGTTTTTTTTTTTTTATCTCTTGACTACTCAGTTACAAAAGTTAACCTTAAAAAAACAAAAACAACAAACATGTTTTCCACATTTATTAAAAGGAAATTGTAAGTAAATAATATTTTTATGTTTTTCCACATTCACCAATAATAATTTAAAAAAACAACAAAAAAAAAACATTAAAAAAGATTTTAAAACAATTAAAAAAAAAATTGAATGAACTCATGTTACTTACTTACTATTTAATTTTCTACCCATTCACTTCCACCACTACTATCGAAATTCTGAACACTGTTATACATTCACCTTACCTAACTTAAAAAAAAATGAACCTACTACAATTGGACATAGTTCCGATATGGGAGAAAGTGAACTGTTGCTGTCTAAGGAGACACCTTCAAATTACTAAAAACCATACACGGACCTAAAGCCAACCTTGCAGGGGATTGAATTCAAAAATAATTAAAAAAATGAATAAATAAAAAAAAAAGAAAAAGAAAAGAAGGTCAAGTAATCGTGTCTATTTTGCGGTCCATACTAATTGTTTGCACCAAAAACAGACAGGAGATTACATAAAAAATGAAAAAAGAAAAAGGCTCAAGTTTTTTTTTTTTTTTTTTAAATTCGTCCCCACGCGAAACGCGTGTAAACGATATAAAAAGAAAACATTTTTCAGTCATAATTCTCCGTCGTGACGACCTACCAAACACACACACACATAAAAAAACATTAATTGTCAAGTAAAAAGAGTTGGACAATTCCCCTCTTATTTCTTTAAAGGATTCGTTTGCACCAAGAAGCCAAAGAAATAATTCAACCAAGAAATCAACCGACGTCAACAAAAAAACCAAGCAACCAACGAACGAACGAGTCCTTTCTAAGAAACCAAAATGACAAAAAAAAAAACCCAAAAAAAAACATTTTTTAAATAACACACACTTTTAACTTTCCCCGTACACACCTTTGACTTTCCACATACACAACCCTACAGAGGTATAGCTGGTCCTTTTTAGCCAGAGAAAAATTTCCCTCGCTACAGGCCACTATGACCTTACACACACCTTACAAAAACAAAAACAAAAAAACAACCTCACTGATGCATCCTTACCGTAGCTCCGCTACTTGGGTGGGGATGTATTGTGGGGATTTAAAATAGATAAAAAGTTCTGAGCGTCTGGACGCTAGCGTTCAGACTGAACGGGCAAATTAAAAAGTCTCCATCTATACTTCAAAACAGTTGTGTCTTGTTATTTCTCTTCATCTCCTCATCTCGTATTCCCTATAAATCATTAATGATTAAATTGCTGAAAATTTCATTAAGACTGGATAATTGCCTGATTTTTGGTAACTGATTTTAAAAAAATTTATAATTTTAAAAATTATCTCCTTTTATTTATTTATTTATTTTGCACTTATCAAGTAATAGGCTACAGTCCTAAGCCGATTATCGTTCAGTTGTGTCGGATGTAAAAAGTGGCCGAATAAATTGTCCTTTATTATTAAAATAATATCACCCCAAAATTCCAATTTTTTTCGCGCATAAGTTTATTGCCGCAAGAATTAATAAAATAAGTTTTAAGTGATTAAAATACGTATAGAACGAAAATAGCTCCGAATTCAATTAGCCAATGAGATTACAGATTTTATCTGGAATGTAAACATCAGCTGGTGTTCTGTGTTTATGAAATAAAAAAATATTAATTTAGAATGACCCTCAAAACACCCCCAAAAATTCCTAATAATATGCTTTAGTAACTAAAGCAAACAATAATAATGCTTTAGTAACTAAAGTAAACAATTTTTTTTCTTCAGGAAAAATTTCAAAATATAATTTTCAATTAAAGAACTGGCTTTTTAGAAAAAAAAAATTTTTTTTAATGAACCTAAAATGCGTATGACTACAGAAAATAATTTACCAAAAATCAGGGAATTATCGGATTTTAATGAAACTTTCAGTGTTTATTTATCAATGAACGATCTTTATAATGCATTATTTATTTTATTTCAAAACTTTCTCATTTTTTTCAGGTCACTTAATTTTGACCCCACCTTATGTTGGGGGCGTAAATTGTTTTGGTCATTTTCGATACTAATTACAGTATGAATAAAGAGATAAAAGACCGAACTTATGAATAGAAACAACAAAAATTTACGCGATATGCGAAATACTATTATTTTTTTCTTTTTTCTAAAAAGCAAATTCGCTTATTACTCATTTTATTTACGTGACTTGTTGTCACATGATGCGAAATACTATTATTTTTTATTTTTTCTAAAAAGCAAATTCGCTTATTACTCATTTTATTTACGTGACTTGTCGCATGGTGCGAAATACTTTTATTTTTTTATTTTTTCTAAAAAGCAAATTCGCTTATTACTCATTTTATTTACGTGATTTGTTGTCACATGATGAGTTCACGTTTTAGAAAATGATACTGTAATGGTTGAAACAATGGCGTTTGGCTAGTGTTCTAAAAATAGAAAAATGTAGACACACTGGCACCAAGAATTTAAATTTGGGCGGTAAAATAAGGACCGTTTCTTTTAGATGGGAATAGGAGAGGTAGCAGTAAGAGGTAGATAATAATAGGAGGTAGGATAGTAGTAATTGTAAAGGTCTCTGAAAGGGACACGTGGAAGAAGTCAGTTGACGACTAGAACCCAGAAGAGAGACCAGCTTTCCACGACAGTCCCCGGTAAACTTCAGCTCCTGGATCCACACGACAGTTTAAGAGGTTACACACCCAGCTTAATACAACTTGATGTAAAAGAATAATTTTCTCAAACCAAAAATAAAACCTCATTTAAATCAACAGTTTGTATTTTCTGTTAATAATTCCACAAAGAAGAAATACAACAATACAATTTTATGCTTTTTGGAAGGTAAAATGCACATAAAACATTTTTTGTTGCTAACAACTGTTGCTTCTTCTTCGCTGGAGGTGGCCATTTTTACTTATTCATATTTCGAACACACGATTCTCATTCGCTTATTCCGTTTTCGGAGCTACTCCATTTTGCTTCGTATTTTTTTACAAAGTAGTCCGTTTAAATTTTACTTTTCGCATAATATCAAGATATGCCACCGATTGCGAAAACTTTTTATTAGCCTTTTTTGATTTTTAATTAATAATTACGCTAAAATTATTACCGCTAATTGTTGAGCAACGTAATTCGAAAACTAAGCCCTTTTTGACGTCTGGGACTGTAGCCTATAACTGAGCGGTTGTACTTTTTGGTATGACTGTACGCTTACTCGATTCAGTACGGCTAACTACGTCAGCTTTAGGCAAGCGCACATGGGTCAGATTTGTCCGCCGTACCGAGGCCCTTTTGATAGAGAGAAAAAAAAAGCATATTTGCTTTTACTTAGATATAAAACAATAATTTCATTTTTAAAACGGAATATTTTTAGCTTAGAAAATTGGAAGTTTAATAAATGTAAATAATCATTTTTTTTTCTCTCCGTGCGGCGGGAAAATCTGACCCATCTGCGCATGCCTAAAGCTGATATAGTTAGCCGTACCGAATCATGTAAGCGTACAGCCGTACCAAAAAAAGTACAACCCTATAAAGGACTAGAGATTTTTAATCGGGTGGCTTTCTTTAAATCGATAAACCTGTGGTTATGAAATTTAGCAGTGTTGATTTTCTGTTCGGAACAGCATCATTCCGACGTAATATAAAATGAGATTAAACGCTTTCTGTATAGTAAATATAGATTCACCAGTTTTAAAAGAATGTTTTAACAGTAAATGCACATTGTGTATCAGTCCAAAACATGATGGTAACTGATCGTATCTGAAAAAGAAAAAAATGATGATGATGATGATGGCGATGATGATGATGATTCTTATAGTCTAAAAGAAAAAAAAAAGAAAAAAAAAAAAAAGAAATAGCGAGTCTTCTCAGATGTCCTGAACTCTTCTGAGTATTCTAACCGATCTTAATAATGCTGCTGTCTGGATGGTCTTGGTTTTTCCTTTGATTTCCAATTCTTCCAGTCTTTTTCCAAACCCTCATGGACCGTCCCACGGGTACCCATTTTCCCCTCATGTTCTACATTTTTTTTTTTTTTTTTTAGTTCTCTGGCAATAATTCTTGGAATCACTTTATTGAAAGCTTTAAAGTCATTTTTGTCGGTATAAAAAAGGATATAGCAGCCGAAACATTTCTAGATGTAGTTTGAATAGCTAGTGGATAACGTGATTGTAGTAGACCAAAGGACCCTTTCGCAGTCGGTAGAGCATCCGAATAGAAACCATAAGGTTCCAGGTTCGCCAACTCAGTCTATGAGTAGCACAGATATCTGTACGGTAAAGTGACGAGCTGATGTTAGGTGGGGCACTCCACATCAAACACCAAAAACAATATCCTTAGTCTAGTGCTTGTGAAAAGGGGATAGGCTCCCTCGCTGTCTGGCTGATACTGAATATAAGCCACCCTGACGACTTTACTTACTTTTTTATGGAATACTGGTTCAGATTGCCCAAAGAAGGATATAGCAGCCGAAACATTTCTAGATGTAGTTTGAATAGCTAGTGGATAACGTTGTAGCGTTAGTTTGCATTTGCCTGGTGGAGTTGTCTGCCCCTTTTAGTTTGCTGGTGCCTGCTAGGGCACCATAGTATTTAAGCGCCGGGTTCAAACCCTTTCGCTCTCTTTTTCCTGTTTCAGCAACTACGAGCCACATGGGGTAGATTTTATCTAACCCCTCTCGTTGGGGCTCCGCCCCCTTACATTACTGTAAGTTCTTTACAGCATGGACTATCGCTAGTCTCATGTCTGTACTCTTTTATGTTATAATGTACCATTCATGAATGTGTCTTTATCTTTATTTGTGTACCCCTTTATATATGTAACTCTTTTACTATGTACGTTGTATCTACTGTTATCCATGTGCTGTATATATTAAATGTTTTGTCTGTTAACCTTCGTCGGAGTTATTTGTATGCAAAGTATCTAATAACTTTGCACCTACGTTCCAACGTGATTGTAGTAGACCAAAGGACCCTTTCGCAGTCGGTAGAGCATCCGAATAGAAACCATAAGGTTCCAGGTTCGCCAACTCAGTCTATGAGTAGCAGAGGATATAGCAGTCGAAACATTTTCAAGTGAAGGCCCAAAGCTTCTGAATTGTCTGAATAGCTAGTGGATAAATTGATTGTGTTAGACAAAAGGACACTTTAAACAAATCCTAAACAAATATTGATTCCCTAATATTAACATCTAACCAGAAAAAAAAATTATATGCGGGTTGACATATTGTTAAAATACACCCAGCCCTCAATATTTCTGTTTTAGCTACCAGTCTAGAAGAAAAACTTTGAATACAAACCTGATTACTACTAGAATAGGCTCAGGACTACTTTGTGATCTATTTCAATTAAAAAAATATTTTAACACACACACACACACACACACAGAAATCAGAGAGAGAGAGAGAGAGAGAGAGAGAGAGAGAGAGAGAGAGAGAGAGAGAGAGAGAGAGAGAGAGAGAGAATATTTCTGTTTTAGCAGTCAAATGAAAACTTTACATAGAAACGTGATGATTTAATCAGTGTAGGTGTCTGTACAATTAAACAAATCCCTAACGCTGTTAACATTAGGATAAGTAGATTATGCTCCAGCAAGCCAATTTTCGATGCTAACAGTAAAATGTATCAAGAGGCCCTTAATAAAAGTGGTTTCCAACATAAACTAATTTACAATAATAAACCTATGGCCAGTGGGCACGACTATACAACTAACAACATTTCTAACAACAATGATAGTACCAACAGTGATTATAGCAGTGAGAATAATCAGAAGTGTAAAAAATCTAAAAACAGAAAAAGAAAGATTTTGTGGTTTAACCCTCCCTTTTGTAGCTTATCCAACATTGAAATAGGTAGATACTTCCTTAAATTGATAGATAAACATTTCAATAGCACTAATCCTTTAAATAAGATCTTCAATAGAAAAACAATTAAAATTAGTTATTCATGCACTAATAACATCTCCAAAATTATAACTAACCAAAATAAAAAATTAATTGACGAATCATTGGTGAGCACTCAAAATACATATAAGGTTAACTGCAACTGTAGGATTAAAGATGAGTGCCCCGTAAATGGATTTTGCAACTCAGAGAAGGTTGTATACAAAGCAACTATCTCAACTATTGAAAACAAAACTAATGTTAAGGCTTATATAGGTATCTCCGCTGGGAAGTGGAAACAAAGATTTTATACCCATAAACATTCTTTCTCTAACCACAAAATCAAAAATCAGACTGCACTATCAAGTTACTATTGGAATCTGAAAGACAGAGGCTTAACCCCTTCCATAAAATGGGAATTTATTAAACAATCTTCCACCCCAAATGGATTTAAAGGTAGGTGTAACCTCTGTCTGGATGAGAAGATATGTATCCTGAAATATAGACCCACTGGCCAACTACTCAATAAAAGAAACCAATTGATTTTTAAATGTAGACATAAAAACAAATTCAAATTAGTATAATCCTATAGGACTGGAACTTAATGATTAGAGTTGTGGTGTTCTGAGGAATGGTTTCTTGTTCAAAATGTATTATTTGTAACCTGTTACTGTGTATAATCAGTATTATTATTGTTATTTGTATTATTATTATCGGTAATTTAATTCATCTAATTATCATGATTATTATTTTATTATCTTTAATTTATTTTATTTTAATATTAATATCATATATATTTTTATATTATTATATTATTATTATTATTATTATTATTATTATTATTATTATTATTATTATTATTATTATCTTTAATCTATCTCATTCTATTATTATTAATTTATTTTAAATTATTCTATTTCTATTTTTAATTTTATTATTATTATGATTTTTATTTTTAATTTACTTTATTATTATTATTATTATTATTATTATTATTATTATTATTATTATTATTTCAATTTATTTATTTTTCTTCTTATTATTATAATTTATTATTTTTTACCCTATCTTATTATTTTTATTATAATTTATTATTTTTTACCCTATCTTATTTTTTCATTATTATTACTATTATTATTTACTTTACCTTAATATTATTATTATTATTTACTTTTTCTTATTTTTAATATTATTATTATTATTATTTACCTTATCTCATTTTATTATTATCATTACTAATAATATTTTTAATATTATTATTATTATTTTAATTAATTTATCCTATTATTATTACTATTATTATTATTTTTATTATTATTATTATCTTTACTTTATCTTAATATTATTATTATTATTATTATTAATTTTAATTTATTTTATTATTATTATGATTATTTGTAATTTATATATTTTTTCAAATTATTATATTATTATTTTAATTAATTTATCCTATTATTATTATTATTATTTATTATTATTATTATTATATTATTATTATTATTATTATTATTATTATTATTATTATTATTATTATTATTATTATTATTATTATTATTATTATTATTATTATTATTATTATTATTATTATTATTATTTTTTTATTTTATTTATTTTATCATTATTATGATTAATTTTAATTTATATATTTTTTCAAATTATTTCATTTTTTTATTTTTATTACTCCTTTTGAGTTTTCACATCAGTGTTAGCTGATGGTCTTTCACTGGAGTCCGAGTGACAGCAAGTCTCCTCAGGTCTCCAGGACTCTTCTGAGTATTATTTTTATTAGTTGTATTATTTTTAATTGATTTTAATTTCTATTATTTATTATTTTTTAATTTTATTTTTTTATTATCTTACTATTAATATATTTTATTATTTATATCTTAACTAGTACTTTCTTTTATACATCATTATACTCTAATGTTTAAATTTAAAATCTTTTTATTTTACTTGTCTATTTATATTTTAATATACTACTCTGTTTTTTCTGTCCTGTCACTTTTTTGTCTGTCTTGGACATCCTAGAAATCAACCTTGAGATGTATCTCTTTTTTTCATTCACTTCCTGTTTCTATGGTTACAATCCTACACTGTTGAAAATATATATATATTTTTTTATTATTTTTTGTTTTTGTTTGAATTTATATATATTCAGCTCTTTGGTTTTTTTGTGATATGCTTGTCCATAAGTGAATTGAGACCGATCTGATGAGACGAAAATTTGGGGAGCCGGTTTAAATCAACTTAGATTTATATGGGCCCCAATTTTCGTCGAAATAAATTTATTATGGGATTACTGTATTGAGTTCTTCCTTCCTTTATATTTATATATATATATATATATATATATATATATATATATATAGAGAGAGAGAGAGAGAGAGAGAGAGAATATTTCTGTTTTAGCAGTAAAATGAAAACTTTACATAGAAACGTGATCATTTAATCAGTGTAGGTGTCTGTACAATAGAGAAGAGAGAGAGAGAGAGAGAGAGAGAGAGAGAGAGAGAGAGAGAGAGAGAGAGAGAGAGAGAGAGAGAGGGGGGGGTGCGTAAAAAGGAAGTGGATCAAGTATTTAGCTTTAAACCAGTTATGATTCTAGTTTCATTTTAAAACTAGTTCACAGAAAAATAAAATCGTACACACGTTCATAACGTCCAATGTCTTAATCATGGCAACTCCCTTTGCAAAGTTGTACGTTTTTAAAGTCAAAAACGACTGGCAATCATCACACATTAGCTGCGAAACTTTAGAAGCAATTCTAAAGAAAAAAGGTATAGATGCCGACATCTGTGAACAGGACGATGGATGGTTGATAAGAATCGACTGTTACTCTACAGAAAGTAAGTTTAATTCAATTTCCTGCTTTATTATTATCCTCTCATAAAAAAATATATGGACACTTTTCTTTCAGTGGTTTCTGTTTAAGAGAGTGAGTATAGAGTTTTGCCTGCCTTGTGTTTGGTCATATTTATTACCTGATTATTTGCATTCAAAGGTCCCATGTTGACCGCATAGGTCACACCTTGCTCAGTGGTATAAGGGGTTTGTTTATAAATGTAAAATAAATACTCCCATTCACTGCCAAGCAAAAGCGTTTTTATTTAATTAAAGAAAATATTGTATCAAAATATATTGCTAAAAATAATTAGATTTGATAGTCTGTATAAAGAAAATAACTAAAATAATGTTTGAATTAAAAATTATCGTGGTTTTTTTAATGGGAGGTTGTAAGGGACATAATATTCTAGGGACTGGCAAACGGAGCCTAAAATACGTTTTTGACAAAATGACTTTAGCCCCCCCCCCTACAGAAAATAATTTACCAAAAATCAGGAAATTATCGGATTTTAATGAAATTTTCAGTATTTATGTATCAATAAAGGATATTTATAATGCATTGTTTATTTTATTTCAAAACTTTCTCATTTTTTTCAGGTCGCTTAATTTTGACACCCCTTATGTTGGGGGCGTAAAATGTTTTGCAAGTTGATCATTTTTTATACTAATTACAGTATAAATAAAGAGATAAAAGACCGAAGTTATGAATAGAAAAACAAAATTTTTACGGTGGCTTTTCTATGAGAAAATAAGTACCGAAAATCGAAAAATAAAATGTAAAAAAAAAAATAAATAATTAATTTTTTGGAGATTTCTTTTTTACTCATTTCGATAATTATTCAATTGGTTATTATTTCATAAAAGAAAAAAATATACATCAATGTTTTTTCTGTTTAAAAGGGGGCGGGAGTACATTTTCAATCGAGTTTTTCTTCAAAACTTATTACTTTTGGCGCCTAAAATAAGGTTTGCATTAAGTAGATATTAATTTTTAAAATATAAAAATATAAGATTTTAAACTTAACATCGGGATTTTCATATTTTAAATGAATTTTATATATTAATTTTTCATACCAAAAATACTAAATTAAAGTTTTGAAATAAAATAACTAATGCATTATAAAATTCATTAATTGATAAATCAATACTGAAAATTTCATTAAAATCAGATAATCACCTGATTTTTGGTAAATTTCTTTGCAAACGCGAATGTTACAGTAAAATTGTAAACAAGCACTTAAAAACATCGAAAACGAGGCTGACTGGCTGATATCGTCGAAATTGGCCAAAACAAATACTTTTAAATCTATTAAAAATAAACTGCATATGTAATAATATTTTTCTTTTTTTAATGATAGTTATTATGTTACTACTTATCGATTTAGACAAAGTTTGACCTTAGATAATAGATTTAATTATTTCTAATTCGCTTTTAAAATTCCTAGCAGACGACAAAATCGCCTATCCCTACAATATTCTATTCACGCTTGTAACAATTTTAATTAATAGTCCCCAAACTTATTACAAATCAGTCAGTAATTTACTCGAAGGAAAGTCTAGAAAGTATACTGGATGCTACCTAGTTGATGACGTGATTTTTAAATTTATCTGAAAGTCACATTTAAAAGTCATGTCAGTAAAATAAATAAAAATAAGGAAATAACTGAAAATTAGTCTTCTATATTGTGTATACTTTTGGGTATAATTAGTATAAACTTTTTAAAGTAAATTTAAATGAAATAGTTGAACTTTTAAGGGAGTGCTATTTTGCAGAACAGAACATCAAAAGTGAAACTTATACACCTTTTAATGAAAAGGTTTAAAATATGTTTCAAGTATAAAAGAAATATATATATATATATATATATATATATATATATATATATATATATATATATATATATATATAGAGAGAGAGAGAGAGAGAGAGAGAGAGAGAGACCTCAAACAAAACAAAGAAATTAGGCTATGAATATTCGTAACAACGACTTTTTCTTTTTTAAAACGTAACTAGCAGCGGCGACCTGGCTACATGACGTCATCTTTAGACACGCCCACAAATCTTTATCAAAACAAAATTTCTCTTCTCTTAGCCTGAACAACGTCTTTTTGAGAGAGAGAGAGAGAGAGAGAGAGAGAGAGAGAGAGAGAGAGAGAGAGAGAGAGAGAGAGAGAGAGAGAGAGAGAGAGAGGTTTACTTAGAAAATCAAACATTTATGTTATTTTTTTTCAACCAAATATTTTTTAGCTTAAAAAATTGAAAGTTAAAAAAAAAAAAACAAAAAAACAAAAACAAACAAAGCAACAACTTTGAATCATGTAAATTTCTGGTTCTACAAATATTTCTTCTTTAGTTACGAATTTTATTTTATTTTCATTTTTATTTATAAATAAAACGATTCTATATTTTTGTATAAATTTTTATTAAATTATTTTAAAATGAACAAATCTTTACATCTTTTTTTTTCCAGATATTAAACAATCATTTTATGTTTCCCCTCACTCGATAGATTGTTAGAAGATTTTTGAGTTAAAACCTTTATCAAAAAACAAAAACAAATAAATAAAAAATAAATAAAAAAATAAAAAATGGTTAGTTTTAAAGTGGGGGCTCCTTTTGTTGTTATTTCTTTACTTTTTTTTTTTTTTTTTTGGCTTTGGTACTCTAAAATAAAACGTCAGATTTTAATCATCGTCAACGAAAAAACAAAATTTCGGTCATAAAAGGAGAATCCAATTCATAAATTTAAAAAAATTAAAATTAAAAAAAGGCATAAATTGGATCCTCCTTTTATGACCGTAATTTTTTTTTTCTTCGACGATGATTAAAATCTGACGTTTTTATTTTAGAGCACCAAAGCCAAAAAAAAAAAAAAAAAAAAAAAAAGAAAGAAAAAAAGAAAAGAAATAACAATAAAAGGAACCCCCACTTTAAAACTAACCATTCTCACAAAATAATTTTTTTTAGAATATACACATTGAAGTGAATATTAAAATAAATAAATAAAATATATTTAGTATTGTAAAATAACGGGTGCAAAAAAAAAAAAAAAATAAAAAAATATTTTTTTGCAAAAACACGGATATAAAATGAGGGTTCAGTTTATTTTATAGTAGGAATTTACGAGGAACTGGTTCTTTTTTACCGAAAATAGTATTTTTACTCCCAGGATCTGTTGTAGTTTCCATGGATATAAACGCGAAATATTTCTTTTGAGACATGTCCACATATAATAAAAAAAGTAGAAATGCTTCTTATAATCTACCAATACCTGATACCCCCCCTCCACACACATATGCCTGCATAATAATATACATTGTATATTATTACAGTACGCTATTCATGTTCCTGACACTAATACATTATTGAAAAATAGATGGAAATTAATCCGACAGTATGAAATTTAATATTTTTGAAAAAACAAACAAATGATGTTATATAATTGCTGACAGAAATCTGTTTCGACCGGCTCGATAAACTGGTCATCTTCAAGACCATGTTGGTCTTGAAGATGACCAGTTTATCGAGCCGGTCGAAACAGATTTCTGTCAGCATTTAATATATTATTCTATGTGCTAGACATGAGACTTTGATGAATTGTGGTGCACCTGAAAACTGTATTCAATAAATTTCATTATAATTATTTCAATTGAATATTAAAAAAGTATGTATTATTTTTATTGTTTGCTTTATTTTTAGTTCTTTCTCAAGAAGATCATATCCTTTTTGGAAAATATAATCGTAAGCCTTATTGCTTGTTATTTTCAACTGTTTCTGAGGTAAGTAGCATATTTTTTTAACCATCTTATACTTTTAAGATTAATAGACCCCTTTTCTTTTATAAAATGATAATGAAAATTTCTGTTAATATGAAACAGACATTGTTACTTGTAACGGTAGCCACAGTGTTAGTTTAGTTAAGAAGCTGTATTTTAGGCATTAGCATTTTTGTCGTCTGCTAGGAATTTTAAAAGCGAATTAAAAATAATTAAATCTATTATTTAAGGTCAGACTTTGTCTAAATCGATAAGTAGTAACATAATAACTATCATTAAAAAAAAAAGAAAAAATATCATTACATATGCAGTTTATTTAAAAAAAATTTTAAAACCATTTGTTTTGGTCAATTTCGACGCGATCCGCCATTCAGCCTCTTTTTCGATGTTTTTAAGTGCTTGTTTACAATTTTACTGTAACATTCGCGATTTGCAAAAAAATTACCAAAAATCAGGTAATTATCTGATTTTAATGAAATTTTCAGTATTGATTTATCAATTAATGAATTTTATAATGCATCAGTTATTTTATTTCAAAACTTTAATTTAGTATTTTTGGTATGAAAAATTAATATATAAAATTCATTTAAAATATGAAAATCCCGATGTTTAGTTTAAAATCTTATATTTTTAGATTTTAAAAATTAATATCTACTTAATGCAAACCTTATTTTAGGCGCCAAAAGTAATAAGTTTTGAAGAAAAACTCGATTGAAAATGTACCCCCTCCCCCTTTTAAGCAGAAAAAACATCGATGTATAATCTTTTCTTTTATAAGATAATAGCCAATTAAATAATTATCGAAATAAGTAAAAGAGAAATCTCCAAAAAATTAATTATCTATTATTTTTTTACATTTTATTTTTTGGTACTTATTTTCTCATAGAAAAGCCACCGTAAAAATTGTTTTGTTTCTATTCATAACTTCGGTCTTTTATCTCTTTATTCATACTGTAATTAGTATAAAAAATGACCAACTGGCAAAACATTTTACGCCCCCAACATAAGGGGGGTCAAAATTAAGTGACCTGAAAAAAATGAGAAAGTTCTGAAATAAAATAAATAATGCATTATAAAGATTGTTCATTGATAAATAAACACTGAAAATTTCATTAAAATTCGATTATTCCCTGATTTTTGGTAAATTATTTTCTGTAGGGGGTGCTAAAGTCATTTTGTCAAAAACGAATTATAGGCTCCGTTTGCCAGTAGCTACTGTATTTAGTTGTATAAACCGGTAGAATGTCCGACTAGGAACCACAAGGTTCCTGGTTCGATACAGACCCACGCAAACTCGTACACGTATGAGTACCACAGGGATCTGTTCGGTAAAGTTAGGAGATGGTGGTATGTGTGGCGCTCCATCTGAAACTCAAAAACAATTGGTCTAGCACTAGGGAAAAGGGGATAGACTCCCTCGCTGATTTATGTAGGGTTTTACTGATCGATCTACACTGGTGTGTCCATGAATAGATGTCAATAGGAGAACGTCACTAATGAGTTCGTCCTTACTTCTCCAAAAGTGTTCAGCATGCCCTTTCGTCTTAATCGGATGGTTCGTTGTTTTCTATAAGCGCTTCATTAAAGTCCAATAGGTGCAGCCGTACAGTAGCACTGATTCGGCTACGACACGAAAGAATAACTTTCGATAATGTAGGGTATCCTTTTGTTTGCGTTTAAACTCATACAATTTTCCTACATAAAGGTTTGAAATATTTTACCGCGGGGCTTTTTTACTAAATTCATAGGACTACCGGTTTCTTGCTATTTAAAACCAGAAAGGGAAATGTGATAACTTATTACAAATAGTGTTAAAAAGAACTAACAAGATGAAAATAGATAAAATAGGAAGAAAGAAAAAGGAAAAAGTAATTTACGAATTTTATTTAAATTTCAGGGACAGTAAGAGTTGTCCCCCTTGAATGCTTAATGAATAAATAAACTAGCGAAAAATTTGAAGATAAAACAGACGACCTTTTCAGAGATGAAACAAAAGCGGCAGAATGATAAACGCAGACGATAAGGATATATATTGTGTGTAGATGAATAATTTTTTGAGACTTGTATTTCAGAAATGCCGAATAAATAAAAAAAAATGTTCTTTTTATAAATTCAGAATGTAGTGATGGTTTTAACTTTTTGTCATTTGAACGAAAAAATTTTGTAGTCCCTCATTTTCAAATTTCTAGAAAGATCAAATCCTTAAGAACATATGAAAAAATAAAAAATAAAAATTCAATACCCGAAAAAAGTGATTTGAAAATAGAAATTTGTGATTTTTCGCAACATATTTTTTTTATTTTTAATTATTATGATTAATTTTTTATTTTTCGTTTAGGGATCTCCAAACATATTGAAAAAAGTTATCTCCCTTCATGACTTGGACAAAAATAAAAAAAATAATAGTATTTCGCATCATGTGACAACAACTCACGTAAATAAAATGAGTAATAAGCGAATTTGCTTTTTAGGAAAAAAAAAAAAAAGTATTTCGCATCATGTGACAACAAGTCACGTAAATAAATGAGTAATAAGCGAATTTGCTTTTTAGAAAAAATAAAAAATAATAGTATTTCACATATCGCGTAAATTTTTGTTGTTTCTATTCATAAGTTCGGTCTTTTATCTCTTTATTTATACTGTAATTAGTATCGAAAATGACCAAAACAATTTACGTCCCCAACATAAGGTGGGGTCAAAATTAAGTGACCTGAAAAAAATGAGAAAGTTTTGAAATAAATAAATAATGCATTATAAAGATCGTTCATTGATAAATAAACACTGAAAGTTTCATTAAAATCCGATAATTCCCTGATTTTGGTAAATTATTTTCTGTAGGGGGGCTAAAGTCATACGCTTTTTAGGTTCATTAAAAAATTTAAAAAAATTTCTAAAAAGCCAGTTCTTTAATTGAAAATTATATTTTGAAATTTTTCCTGAAGAAAAAAAATTGTTTACTTTAGTTACTAAAGCATTATTATTGTTTGCTTTAGTTACTAAAGCATATTATTAGGAATTTTTGGGGGTGTTTTGAGGGTCATTCTAAATTAATATTTTTTTATTTCATAAACACAGAACACCAGCTGATGTTTACATTCCAGGTAAAATCTGTAATCTCATTGGCTAATTGAATTCGGAGCTATTTTCGTTCTATACGTATTTTAATCACTTAAAACTTATTTTATTAATTCTTGCGGCAATAAACTTATGCGCGAAAAAAATTTGGAATTTTGGGGTGATATCATTTTAATAATAAAGGACAATTTATTCGGCCACTTTTTACATCCGACACAACTGAACGATAATCGGCTTGGGACTGTAGCCTATATGAGCTTCCATGATTTTTACTTATTTACATGCAGAAATGTACTGTTTTTCTGTCACATAAATGCATTTATCTCCCTTACACAGTATAATTACCCATGACTACATATATCTCACCCTGAAATTTCATGAACTGTACGGACCTTTATCACAATGCATATTACTTTTAGTGTTTATTAGGGACTGGCATTTTTGTCATCTGCTACGAATTTTAAAAGCGAATTAAAAATAATTAAATCTATTATTTAAGGTCAAACTTTGTCTAAATCGATAAGTAGTAACATAATAACCATCATTAAAAAAAGAAAAATATCATTACATATGCAGTTTATTTTTAATAGATTTAAAACTATTTGTTATGGTCAATTTCGACGCGATCCGCCATTCTGTCTCTTTTTCAATGGTTTTACGCGCTTGTTTACAATTTTTATGTAACATTCGCGATTGCAAAAAAAATTACCAAAAATCAGGTAATTATCCGATTTTAATGAAATTTTCAGTATTGATTTATCAATTAATGAATTGTATAATGCATCAGTTATTTTATTTCAAAACTTTAATTTAGTATTTTTGCTATGAAAAATTAATATATAAAATTCATTTAAAATATGAAAAGCCTGATGTTAAGTTGAAAATGTTATATTTTTAGATTCTAAAAATAAATATCTATTTAATGCAAACCTTATTTAAGACACATAAAGTAATAAGTTTCGAAGAAAAACTCCATTGAAAATTTAGCCCCCTTCCCCTTTTTAAGTAGAAAAAATATCGATGCATAATTTTTTTCTTTTATAAGATAATAGCCAATTAAATATTTATCGAAATGAGTAAAAAAGATATCTCCAAAAAATTAATTATTTATTATTTTTTTACATGTTATTTTTCGATTTTCGGTACTTATTTTCTCATAGAAAAGCCACCATAAAAATTGTTTTGTTTCTATTCATAAGTTCAGTCTTTTATCTCATTATTTATACTGTAATTAGAAAAATATAAGACCAACTGGAAAAAAATTGATGCCCCCAACATAAGGGGGGGGGGATAAAAAAATAAGTGACCTGAAAAAAAATGGGTAAGTTTTGAAATAAAATAAATAATACATTATCAAGATCATTCATTGATAAATAAACACTGAAAATTTCATTAAAATCCGATATTTCACTGGTTTTTGATAAAATATTTTCTGTAGGGGTGGGGGTGGGGCTAAAGTCATTTTGTCAAAAACGCATTTTAGGTTCAGTTTGCCAGTACCTAGTGCTTATTTTTCTCTTGTTTTATTTCAGTGTGTTTGTCTGAGTGGTTAAAAATAAAATAAAATAAATTAGTATTATTTGGATTTTAAAAAACTATGTTCATCTCTGTTGTATATACACAACATTTTAGCTAATGTGTCCTCTAGCCTTCTCTTGTTAAACTTGGGATTTGAAACGAACCCATTTATTTATTGTATAAGAGTAGATATTGTTGAAATTCACTTTAGTCAGTACTAATTAACACTAACAGACTCTAATAATAAGGGTCAGAAGTTATCTGCCCAAATCCATTTTTTTTTTACGGGTATCTCTCCCTTGTTTACTTGCCCTTTGACCTTTTGTTTTCATTATTGTTATATTTTAATAAATTAAACACCTCGTGTTATGAAAAGCAGTCCTAATGTGTTACCTCGTTAATCCTATGGAAGGTATCTCAATTGGACTATGTCTCAAATAATAACTTGCCGAGGAAAAGGTATGTCTCTTTTTCTGTGGGATTAATTTATTAAATTCCCAACAGACATTTCTCATTCCGTTAACCATGAGTGGGTGCAAGACACAATTGAAGAAGGCCATAGGGCACATCATTCGAAATGTTGTGTATATAACTGTTGCGGGGTTTCACGGGTACAAAATAAGACAAACGACTGGTAACAATGAAAAAATAAAAAAGGGGTAGAAATTTACAGCAAAGAAAGTGGAGATTGCGTCCGACCAATACGAGCTGACTCGCATTTGCTCGTCTCAAGCCACAATTGTTCCTATTATTATGTAGCCGTGGCGCATTCCATTTATGTCAATAGGTTATATCACCTATAACATATACAATAAAGACGAGGACAACAGTCTGAAAAATTCCACATAATACAAAGCTTTTTTAATGGCTTCGAAAAATACACGCTTACACCAAAGCACAAATAAGTAGTTAAAAAATTATAAATTGAGAACTAATTGTTTGGTAAAAAATAATTAAAATCTTTGCTCATTTTTGTTGCAAGTTGTATTTTAGTATTATCTACGTTATTCGGACTATTGTCCCCACTTCATTGTTTTTGTACACGTTTCGGCCGATATACCCTCCGGCCTTCTTCAGGTATTTCTTGTCGGACTCGGGAACCTTCTGGACTCAGGAACCTCAAAGTTCCGTGATGGCTCCCGAATTCGACAAGAAAGTTCCCGAGTTCGAAAAGAAGGTTTCCGAGTCCGGCAAGAAATACTTGAAGAAGGCTGGAAGGTATATCGTTGTAAAAATACAATGAAGATGGGACAATAGTCCGAATAACGCAGATAATTCTAATTTTCAAGCTCCATTTCAAAACATTCAGAGAAGTTGTATTTATATACAAAATTTGAAAGAAAAACAACAGCAATCACACTTATGAAAATAGTTTCATGGTACATTGACTTTGGGTGAACCGGAAGTTATAACTCCGAAGGACAAAAGTAAAATGATGAAAAATAACGTTCTGCGCAAGTGGATCAGCAGCATGTGAAAAGAAAAATTGAAAATATCAAATTATTAATTATTGACTTATCAGAGACGTTCGTGCCTAAAATAGTTTATCAAATAAACTCCTTTCTGGAGCCGACCAATTTCTTATAAATGAGGAAGTTTTTCAGAAGATCAGCAGATGAAAAAGCAACCTTGCCTGAATACACCACGCATTTCACGCAGATGAAATTTAGCCCTTTAATGCATAAGGTATAATAATCTCTCTCTCTCCTCTCTCTCTCTTCTCCTCTCTCTCTCTCTATCTTCCTCTCCTCTCTTCTCTCTCTCATATATATATATATATATATATATATATATGAGAGTAAACAAACAGACGATGTTTGTGATATGGATATTTTCAGCCGACAATATTTGGGAGAATATGTGCTTAATTGAAGTCGAACCTAATTTTGAAAGTTAATTCATTAATAATTAATTAGGCGGGATTTACCTATTTAAATGTAAGGCAAAACAAATCGAGAAAAATCAATCTCTGTAATGTACTTTAGGCCTATTAGGCCTCATCAAGAGCTATAGATGCGAAGACCGCCCCGTGTGTGATTCGAACCCTGTCTGTCAAATTGTCAGGCAAGCGCCTACCTCCACACCAAACGGACTTCGTATCTATAGCTCTGCGATGAGGCCTAATAGGCCGAAATGTACATACAGAGATTGATTTTTCCGATTTTTTTAGCCCTTACATTTAAATAGGTAAAATCCGCGCTAATTAACTTATTAATTTCTTCTCATTTGAGACTTACACATTTATACATTTATATTACATGAGCATTCAAAGAGACTTTTACAGGACATTACCTCCAGTATTCTCTCACTACCATTGTAATGTTTGTGTCAATATATATTTTGTTTGTATAAATGTATGTGTTTGCCTTTTCTGCTATTTATTATAGTGTGATGAGTACTTTGCCAAAATACTATTATAACCGCTTCTCACCCACTATAACGTACAATTTAATTCATCGGTTTGTAACTCATTTCGTCACATATCAAATCAATTTTCTCATATTATTACGGTATAATTCAATAAAGTTTAATTCATTGATGTTTAATTCATTCGGTTTGTAACTCAATTTCGTCATATATCAAATCAATTTTCTCATATATTTACGGTTATAATCAATAAAGTTTAATTCATTGATGTTTAATTCATTAACTACAATTATCGTTATATATCAAATCAATTTTCCCCATTAAATAAATTGAAAATGTCATTAATCCATTCCCGGCCTCTCAAAACACGATACAATTTTGTACATTTTTTAATAAAGAATATAATACTATGCATTGGGCATGCAATGTGCTAGCACAGTAGGTGGATATATAATATAATTCTAGGTAGTTATGATACATAGGTAGTAAGTCAACCACAATATATGGTGTGTTATGTGGTAGACCGAATAAGTAGTAAAACCCTATATATAAGATAAGTATATATGTGTGTGTATGTTATATAGATATAGATATATATGTGCGTGAGTATATATACATGTGTGTGTGTCTACATATATTGTATGTGTAAAGTAGGGTCAAATGATAAGTTAAAAGAACCATAAAACTCAAGGAAATCAAGAAGGATGATATCTTCTTCTAGGGGACGGAGAGTCTAGGTTTTCAATAACTTTGAGAGTTGACCGTAAGGTTAGGGGGTCATGAAACACCATAGGGTGGTCTGTTAGAAACAAAGAACTTTTTCAAATAACGCGGGGTTTAGACACAAATCTCGCAGACGAGATTTGATATGAGATCTGAGGAATTCTGGGAGATTTGAAAAGTTTTAGTCAGTTAGTCTTTATAACATTTAATAAAGAATATAGCACTTTATTCTATAAAAAAATAATAACAGAATGTAATAAAACAAAATGTCTTCATTAAAGAATAATCCCATGGTTGACATGCCATAAAACACACCCGACCAACCAACGAAACAAACTAACCCTAACCTCTCTATATAAAATTGCTCAAGACATGTGACATATCTCTTAAAATCAATCAATCAATCAGCAATAATAATACTGATATCCTCCTTGGGTGGTATATTGAGTATGTAGAAATTCGTCAGGGGTCGAACAGCTGAATCACTCTACCGAAAAAGACATTCTCCCAACCACTAAAGTCCCTCTGACTAGTCCTTGCCGCCTGCAACATTTTCCAGCAGTTCTCCACCAAAGCTCACTGGCCTTTTTTTTCGTTGCACATACGTCTGTTTTTCGTCAGAAAAATGCAGAACGTAAACACTGTCTCAGTGTGGAAGGCTAGTCTTAAATAATGATCACTTGCCCTGAAAATCCACACCATTGTATCAGCCACACTGGCCATCCGAATATATGATTGCCACTTCCGGCCGACAACGAGGTAGTCCTGACACTTCTGACTACATACTCAGGTAGTAAGATATGGGCAACTCAGGTAGTAATACTTTGTCTATTCTTGTGAGAAGACCTGTTTCTGCACTCTTGCCACCTTGATGGCAAACAATATCTGGATCCCCAAAACGTTGTGATATTCTGTGCTCGTCCGATTTCAGGGACACGAGTGTCAGGACCACGACCGTCACAGAGAATTATAATAAAAAAACATACAACTTACAAAGTTTGAAATACAATAGACGCGGGTGATAGAGGGGTCTGTGATACTTAGCGATCTATCTCATAGCTTGTCTATCGGTTCCCTTACCTGGCGACCTTATCACAACCTCAACGGCCCGGGTTCTAACTAAGGGATGGAGCTTAGCTGAAATTTAATAGTAAAATTACTCTCCCACCACCCATACTGCTGCTACAGACCAACACAGATAGCCGACACTTAATCCTAACGCCGAACTTTTAGACGACATTAATCCTATAAAAACTAAAATGCAGAGTCACCCTCATTTCCGGATCTAACGTCTCCAAAATAACTTCGACCATTTAATTTTTTCAAAAGAGATTTCCTTATAAATAATTAGCCATTTTGACTTTAAACCCTAATGCCTATAAGATATTACATCAACGGTGGCTTTACTTCATGGTAGCCGTACCGGTCATCGTTGTGTCTTCAAAGAGGAAACACACCACCCATGTTACCGTATGCGTGGGGTTTTAACATTAGTTCTTTTTATTTCATTTATTTATATTTATTCTTGACCATTGGTTCACTCTATCCATCATATATTCTACATTCTGGAACCTGATTTGTATAATGTAATAAAGTCAAGTCCTCTCAGTGTCGCTTATTGTCGTATATCAACCAAGCAGACAAGGGAGTCTATCTATGTTTCGCTTGTGCTAGACGAGGTGATTGTTTTCCTGAGATGGATGCAGCAACAGCAGATCCAGCTTTCCAGATGCTTTATCTTGCACAGATCAGACTTTGCCTCCATGCACTGGGTTGGTCGAGTGAAAGGTATCGTTAAAATCTGAACTTTGCATATTTAGGATACTGCATATATTTCCATTTGTCAACAAATTAGAAATGATTGCGGCAATAAAAACATATTTGTTTTTTTATTTTTTAAGCAAGTTTTTTTATTTCCTGAGCAGGAGGACATTCAATCTAGAAAATAATGTAACTAAAGGCTAATAAGATGAATAACTTCTTAGCTCTTTTTCTATTGTAAAATGCACACTTTATTCCAATAGTTTATTATCGTAGTTTTTTACACGGAGTATCTGTTAATTCTTTCAAGCTGTTGAGGACCAGAATCGTACCATCTTCCACCCTGACAAACTCTATAACCCTATAGAATTTCCCTGCTTAATCTGGGACGCGCCACATATCAAGAGTACAAACGCAACCATGCCATCTCGTTGGTCTTGATGGTTGAAATCATCAGCTTCTCAAACCATGGTTGGTTATCCTTTGCACAACAGTTAGCTGTTTTCTATTGGAATTTATGCATAACAATGGTGTTGCCCAGACACAGTGGAAAACTGTTAGTGTAATCTGCCTCGTAAAAAAAGGCCGACCTTCGCACATCACCTGTAAAATACGTCCCAGTCAGTCTTCTAGTTACATTCCAAGCTATGAGTCCTGCATTAGAGAAGCGACTTTGGATCTCTGAACCCTCACAGACTTATCTGACCCTAATACCCATTGGATTTATCCATACCTCTAGTTGTTGTGACTCAACTTGATGGATTTCTAGAAAAGGCATGCACCCGTAATCATAGATGGTGGCTCAATGTTACTGGATCGTTGTCTACCTTGAATTTTGCTAAGAGCCTTCCCTGGCCCGCACAAAGTTGAAGGCAAGGCCTTCTTCAATGGGTGTGAAGGATGATTTAACATGGTTAATAATCCTTCATTCTCAATCGAGGAAAAATAGGTATGTTACAGTTCTGGGCGACACTCCCTCGCCCAATATCAGAATGTCATCGGGGGTAACCACCAGAGATCTATCTTTGGTCCCCTTTGTTTGTTTGCGTATGAAAGATATAGACTGTAACCTTAAAGAATCACCACAGTTACTGAAGTATGCCATGACATCATGCTGCTCCCTTCAAGACTAAAAAAGTCGTTCTGAAACGCTGTAGATCTCTCTATGCAAGTCCGATCTGGACACATCAGTATGAGTCACTTGCACTGGCAACTGAAAGACTGGTTGTGGACAAATGTACCACCATGCATTAACCTCCTAGGAAACTTTGCAGAGACGTGCAACCAAACCGAATACCTCCGCAAGGCATCTGTCCTATTTTCTGAACGTCTATGCATGGCCCTGGGAAGGAATTGTTGACACTCCGGCCGTCTTGCAAACTCGAGCCTGTAACGCTCATAAAGGCCCATTGAATCATCTTACAACACCAGAAGTATGAGCACCTTTTATTGATCTCCCATAGTTTCTAACACACGTGGCATGCTTACATGTCAGAAAACAGAACATAAGGTCAACATGACCTTTCGAGAACGATTTATACGCCTAGAGTTGCCAGGGAGGTAGGAATAACTGCTGCATTTCGTTGAGGTATGCTGCCTGAAATTTAATTTCAAGCCGCCAGCTTCCTGATAATCCCACCAACACTATCCCTGATGTCCTATGCAAACAATTTTATATGCATACATGCGTCACAAATACTAGTATTTGATTATGTATCGCATATTCAATGTTCCTTGACACACAAATGAACACTTATTCTAATGTACTAGACCATGAGACTTGTGATGAACTTGTGATGCCACCTGATGCATCTAATACACAAATTACATATTCATTTACTAGTACACTGTTCATGGTTCCTCGACACTAATATACATTATTCATGTACTAGACATTAACTTGATGATTGTGGTGCACCTTGAGCACTAGTAACTATACATGTATATTGTATTACTGTACACTATTTCCATGTATCCTGACACTAACATACTATTCACTATTTCATTAACTTGATCATGATTTGTTATCGTGAGTGCACCTGAGCCTACTAGACTACATACATGTTATACTCATGTAGCTGTAACTGTCAATGTTACCTGACACTAATCAATTATCTATGTCACAGCACATGAGACTTTGATGATTGTGGTGCACCTGAGCTTCTGTACACATAACATCGTAATATTATTAACTGTACACTGTTCATGTTCTGACACCATACATTATTTCTATCGTACTAGCTTGAGACCTTTGATGATTTGCGGTGCACCCTGGCAGGCACTGTACACAATAATGTATATTATATAGCTGTACTACATGTTCATGTTCTGACATACAAATCAATTATTTAGCTATAATCGTACTAAGACATGAGACTTTGATGACTTTGTGGGCACCTGAGCACTGTACACATACATGTAATTATCATTACTAGTATGCTATATTAGTTCCTGAACATCAATACTTATTCTATATAAAAACATGAGACTTTGATGATTGCGGTGCACCTGATCCTGTACACATACATGTAATTATTACTGTACACTATTCATATGTTCTTGACATCTATACATTATTCTGTGTACTATACATGCAACTGTTGATGACTTGTGGCAACCTGAGCACTGTACATCATACATGTATATTCATACTGTACGTATTCATTTACCTGAAACTAACACATTATCTATGTACTAGAACATTAGACTTTGATGACTTTGTGGTCACATCGAGCATCTGTACACATACATGTATATGAATTACTGTACATCTTCACGTTCCTGTCACTAATACTTATTCGTAGTACTAAGATCATGAGCTTGATGACTTTGTGTATCACTGAGCAACTGTACACATACAGTACTATCATTACTCTGTATGCTATTCTTGTTCCTGAACACATAATACATCATTCTCATGTACTGACCATGAGATTATTTGATGATTTGTGGTGTGCACCTTGAATGCCACTGTACACATACATATTATATTATTACTGTATGCTATTCATTGTTCCTGACACTAATACCATTATTCTATGAATACTAGACACGAGACTTTGATTAGTTTGTGGTACCCTGAAACACTGTACACATAACATGTATAATTAATTACTGTAACGCTATTAGTTCCTGACACTAATAACATTTATTCAATGTACTTAGTACATGAGATTTTGATGAGTTGTGTCGCACCTGAGCATCTGTTAACACATATCATTACAATGCATTCACTGTCATGCTATTCAACGTTCTCTGACACTATACTTATTGCATATGTACAACTGACATGAGACTTGATGAGTTGTGTCACCAGCTGAGCACTGTACACATACATGTATTCCATCTTACTGTATGCTAATTCATGTTCCTGACTACTAATACATTACTTCTGAGTACTAGATCTTGAAGACTTGAATGACTCGTGTGCTACACCTAGCACTGTACAGCACACACATGTCATATATTATGTACCTATTCATTTCCTGGCATAAATACATTATTCTATTACTAGACAGAGACTTGATTAGTTGTGGTGCACCTGAGCATGTAGAAATACATGTATATTATTACTGTACACTGTATCATGTTCCTGACATCTAATACACATTATTCAATGTACTAGACATGAGATTTTGATGATTTTGTGTCGCACTTGAGCCTGTACACATACATTATATCAATTCTGTTAATGCTATTTCATGTTCCGACACTAATACATTATTCTACTGTACCTCAAGGAAAAAAACATGAGGACTTGATTAGATTTGGTGGCACCTAAAAAAGCACTGTACGAAATACATGTATATTATGTACTGTAGCACTGTTCATAGTTCCTACACTAATTAACAGTTATTCTATTGTATAGAACATGAACTATTGATGAGTGTGTGGTGCAGCACCTGTAGCACTGTACACATACATGTATACTCATTATTGTATGCTATTCAATGTTCCTTGACAACTAATACATTTATTCTAATGTACAGACAAGAACTTTATTTTGTGGGTGCACCTGAGCACTGTAGAAATACGTGTATTTATTACTGTACATCCGTGTTCAATGTTCCAGACAACTAATATATTATTTAATGTATTAAGCATGAGACTATTGATGAAGTTTGTCGCCACACTGGCACTGTACAACATACATGTATATCTATTATCTGTATGTCTATCATGTTCCGACACTAATACATTAGTTCTAGTGTCCAGACATGAGACTTTGATTTAGGTTGTGGTGCACCTGACAACTGTAGAATACATGTAATATTATTACGAACACCGTTCATGTTCCTGACACTAATACAATTATCTATGTACTAGACATGAGATTTCGATGAGTTGTAGTCCGCACCTGAGCACTGTAACATAACATTAATATTATTCACTGTACGCTATTCATGTCTGGCAGTATTACATGTAATTCTATGTTACTGATTACATGAGACTTCTGAATGACTTGTTCGGCAACTGAGCTTGTACACATCATGTATTTATAACTGTAACATCTGTTCAATTTTCTGACACTTATTACATTGAATTCTAATGTACAGATCATGGATATTAGATGAGTTAGTGTCGCACCTGAGCACTGATACACACACAATAACTTAGTTATTACTTCTGTAACGATCTATTCATCGTTCCTGCAGTAATAACATTATTCTATGTACTAGACATGAGATTTTGATAGTTGTGTCCACGCTGAGCACTGTATCACAATGAGATTTCATTATTATAAATCTAAACTAAAACGGACCTAAAAATTTCACTTTAACGTCCATTTCATTTCATTAAATTCGGTAATTCCCTNTATTTTTTCTTTCACTATGCCCCCTTTTAAAAAAAAATTCTTTTAAAGTTTGGGTTTTTTGTTTTTTTAAGGAATTAAATTTCTCTTCAAGTTAGTTATTTTTCTTCATTTTTCCCCCACCTACAATATCTTTTAAGTTAAGTGTTTTTATTTACGTTAATTTCTTTCAAGTTTTAGTATTTTTTCTTCCACTTCCCCAAAAAAATCTTTTAAAGTTGTTTTTTTTAAAGTTTAAATTCTTCAAGTTTTAGTATTTTTCTTCACTTTCGACTAAAAATCTTTTAAGTTTGTTTTTTTTAAAGTTTAATTTTCTTCAAGTTTTAGTATTTTTCTTCATCCCCTAAAAAATCTTTTAAAGTTTGTTTTTTAAGTTTAATTTCTTCAAGTTAGTATTTTTCTTCATTCCCCTAAAAAAATCTTTTAAAGTTTGTTTTTTTTTTAAGTTTAATTTCTTCAAGTTTATTATTTTTCTTCACTTTCCCCTGAAAAAAATCTTTTTAAAGTTGTTTTTTTTAAGTTTAATTTCTTCAAGTTTATTATTTTTCTTCACTTTCCCCTGAAAAATCTTTTAAAGTTTGTTTTTTTAAGTTTAATTTCTTCAAGTTTATTATTTTCTTCACTTTCCCTGAAAAATCTTTTAAAGTTTGTTTTTTAAGTTTAATTTCTTCAAGTTTATTATTTCTTCACTTTCCCCTGAAAAAATCTTTTAAAGTTTGTTTTTTAAGTTTAATTTCTTCAAGTTTATTATTTTTCTTCACTTTCCCCTGAAAAAATCTTTTAAAGTTTGTTTTTTAAAGTTTAATTCTTCAAGTTTTAGTATTTTTCTTCATTTTCCCCTACAAACATCTTTTAAAGTTTGTTTTTTTTAAGTTTAATTTCTTCAAGTTTTAGTATTTTTCTTCTCTTTCGACTAAAAAAATCTTTTAAAGTTTTTTTTTTTAAGTTTAATTTCTTCAAGTTTTAGTATTTTCTTCACTTTCAACTAAAAAAATCTTTTAAAGTTTTTTTAAGTTTAATTTCTTCAAGTTTTAGCATTTTTCTTCACTTTCCCCTAAAAAAATCTTTTAAAGATTTTTCTAAGTTTAATTTCTTCAAGTATTTTTCTTCACTTGCCCTAAAAAAATCTTTTAAAGTTTGTTTTTTTTAAGTTTAATTTCTTCAAGTTTTAGTATTTTTCTTCATTTTCCCCTACAAATATCTTTTAAAGTTTGTTTTTTTACGTTTAATTTCTTCAAGTTTTAGTATTTTTCTTCACTTTCCCCTAAAAAAATCTTTTAAAGTTGTTTTTTTTAAGTTTAAATTCTTCAAGTTTTAGTATTTTTCTTCACTTTCGACTAAAAAAATCTTTTAAAGTTTGTTTTTTAAAGTTTAATTTCTTCAAGTTTTAGTATTTTTCTTCATTTTCCCCTAAAAAAATCTTTTAAAGTTTGTTTTTTTTTAAGTTTAATTTCTTCAAGTTTATTATTTTTCTTCACTTTCCCTGAAAAAAACTTTTAAAGTTTTTTTTTAAGTTTAATTTCTTCAAGTTTTATTATTTTTCTTCACTTTCCCCTGAAAAAAATCTTTTAAAGTTTGTTTTTTTAAGTTTAATTTCTTCAAGTTTATTATTTTTCTTCACTTTCCCCTGAAAAAATCTTTTAAAGTTTGTTTTTTTAAGTTTAATTTCTTCAAGTTTTATTATTTTTCTTCACTTTCCCTGAAAAAATCTTTTAAAGTTTTTTTAAAGTTTAATTTCTTCAAGTTTTAGTATTTTTCTTCATTTTCCCC
Source organism: Doryteuthis pealeii (assembly GCA_023376005.1). Lineage (NCBI taxonomy): Eukaryota > Metazoa > Mollusca > Cephalopoda > Myopsida > Loliginidae > Doryteuthis > Doryteuthis pealeii. The sequence goes on from CM042177.1 coordinate 59,077,428, forward strand.
TACAAACATCTTTTAAAGTTTGTTTTTTTTAAGTTTAATTTCTTCAAGTTTTAGTATTTTTCTTCATTTTCGACTAAAAAAATCTTTTAAAGTTTTTTTTTTTTAAGTTTAATTTCTTCAAGTTTTAGTATTTTTCTTCACTTTCAACTAAAAAAATCTTTTAAAGTTTTTTTAAGTTTAATTTCTTCAAGTTTTAGCATTTTTCTTCACTTTCCCCTAAAAAATCTTTTAAAGATTTTTCTAAGTTTAATTTCTTCAAGTATTTTTCTTCACTTTCCCCTAAAAAGATCTTTTAAAAAATTTTTAATGTTTAATTTCTTCAAGTTTTAGTATTTTTCTTCACTTTATCCTAAAAAAATCTATTAAAGTTTGTTTTTTTAAGTTTAATTTCTTCAAGTTTAAGTATTTTTCTTCACTTTCCCCTGAAAAGATCTTTTAAAAAAATTTCTTAAGTTTAATTTCTTCAAGTTTTAGTATTTTTCTTCACTTTCCCTTAAAAAAACCTTTTAAAGTTTTTTTTTTTAAGATTAATTTCTTCAAGTTTTAGTATTTTTCTTCACTTTCCCATCAAAAAATCTTTAAAAGTTTGTTATTTTAAGTTCAATTTCTTCAAGTTTATTATTTTTCTTCACTTTCCCCTAAAAAAATCTTTTAAAGTTTGTTTTTTTAAGTTTAATTTCTTCAAGTTTTAGTATTTTTCTTCACTTTCCCATCAAAAAATCTTTAAAAGTTTGTTTTTTTAAGTTTAATTTCTTCAAGTTTATTATTTTTCTTCACTTTCCCCTAAAAAATCTTTTAAAGTTTGTTTTTTTAAGTTTAATTTCTTCAAGTTTTAGTATTTTTCTTCACTTTCCCCTAAAAAAATCTGTTAAAGTTTGTTTTTTTAAGTTTAATTTCTTCAAGTTTTATTATTTTTCTTCACTTTCCCATCAAAAAATCTTTTAAAGTTTGTTTTTTAAAGTTTAATTCTTCAAGTTTTAGTATTTCTTCATTTTCCCCCTACAAACATCTTTTAAAGTTTTTTTTTTAAGTTTAATTTCTTCAAGTTTTAGTATTTTTCTTCACTTTCCCCTACAAACATCTTTTAAAGTTTGTTTGTTTAAGTTTAATTTCTTCAAGTTTTAGTATTTTTCTTAATTTTCCCCTACAAAATCTTTTTAAAGTTTGTTTTTTTAAGTTTAATTTCTTCAAGTTTTAGTATTTTTCTTCACTTTCCCATAAAAAAATCTTTTAAAGTTTGTTTTTTTAAGTTTAATTTCTTCAAGTTTTAGTATTTTTCTTCATTTTCTCCTACAAACATTTTTAAAGTTTGTTTTTTTAAGTTTAATTTCTTCAAGTATTTTTCTTCACTCTCCCCTGAAAAGATCTTTTAAAAAAAATTTTCTAAGTTTAATTTCTTCAAGTTTTATTATTTTTCTTCACTTTCCCCTAAAAAAATCTTTTAAAGTTTGTTTGTTTAAGTTTAATTTCTTCAAGTTTTAGTATTTTTCTTCACTTTCCCCTAAAAAATCTTTTAAAGTTTTTTTTTTAAGTTTAATTTCTTCAAGTTTTAGTATTTTTCTTCACTTTCCCCTAAAAAAAAGTTTTAGTATTTTTCTTCACTTTCCCCTAAAAAAAAAGTTTCAGTATTTTTCTTCACTTTCCCCTAAAAAAAAGTTTTAGTATTTTTCTTCACTATCTCCTAAAAAAAAAATCCTTTAAAGATTTTTTTAAAGTTTAATTTCTTCAAATTTTAGTATTTTTCTTCACTTTCCCCTAAAAAAGAAGATGATTTTTGTTTCCATCATATCTTTAGTCTTTTCTCTTTTTATTTGTACAAATTTTGAATACGCGATATGTTGTGTCACAAGTATGTTAAAGTTAACTGACCTGGAAAAAATATGAGAATATTCAAAAATCACTGGTGCTTTCAATACTGAAAATATCAGTAAAACTGGATTTTTGGTTTTATTGTCACGTCACTATTACTATCTTTAAAAATGTTTTAACAGTAAATGCACATTTTGTATCAGTCCAAAACATTATTATAACTGATCGTATCTGAAAAAGAAAAAAATGGGTCAGATTTGTCCGCATAATGATTAAATTGCTGAAAATTTCATTAAGACTGGATAATTGCCTGATTTTTGGTAACTGTTTTAAAAAAATTTATAATTTTTAAAATTATCTCCCTTTATTTATTTATTTATTTTGCACTTATCAAGTAACTGACCGGTTGTACTTTTTGGTATGACTGTACGCTTACTCGATTCAGTACGACTAACTACGTCAGCTTTAGGCAAGCGCAGATGGGTCAGATTTGTCCGCCGTACCGAGGCCCTTTTGATAGAGAGAGGAAAAAAAGCATATTTGCTTTTACTTAGATATAAAACAATTATTTCATTTTTAAAACGGAATATTTTTAGCTTAGAAAATTGGAAGTTTAATAAATGTAAATAATATTTTTTTTTTCTCTCTGTATCAAAAAGGCCTCTGTGCGGCGGGAAAATCTGACCCATTTGCGCATGCCTAAAGCTGATATAGTTAGCCGTACCGAATCATGTAAGTGTACAGCCGTACCAAAAAAAGTACAACCCTATAAAGGACTAGAGATTTTTAATCGGGTGGCTTTCTTTAAATCGATAAACCTGTGGTTATGAAATTTAGCAGTATTGATTTTCTGTTCGGAACAGCATCATTCCGACGTAATATGAAATGAGATTAAACGCTTTCTGTATAGTAAATATAGATTCACCAGTTTTTAAAAAAATTTTTAACAGTAAATGCACATTGTGTATCAGTCCAAAAAAGAAAAAAAAGAAACAGCGAGTCTTTTCAGATGTCCTGAACTCTTCTGAGTATTCTAACCGATCTTAATAATGCTGCTGTCTGGATGGTCTTGGTTTTTCCTTTGATTTCCAATTCTTCCAGTCTTTTTCCAAACCCTCATGGACCGTCCCACGGGTACCCATTTTCCCCTCATGTTCTACATTTTTTTACAGTAAAATTGTAAACAAGCACTTAAAACCATCGAAAAAGAGGCTGAATGACGGATATTGTCGAAATTGACCAAAACAAATAGTTTTAAATCTTTTTAAAATAAACTGCATATGTAAGTATATTTTTCTTTTTTTAATGTTGGTTATTATGCTACTACTTATCGATTTAGACAAAGTTTAACCTTAAATAAAAGTTTTAATTATTCTTAATTCGCTTTTAAAACTCGTAGTATCTGATTTTTTTTGCTAGTCTCTAAAGTATTGAGTTTTGTCTGCCTTGTGTTTGGTCATATTTATTACCTGATTATTTGCATTCAAAGGTCCCATGTTGACCGCATAGGTCACACCTTGCTCAGTGGTATAAGGGGTTTGTTTTGACGCAGACATCATTATGGTTTGATTACCCATTTTACCTACAACACCTCAATTCTGCTTATATAGGTGTGTACAAATTCGCGCACTTGCTATTTACGTTTAATATTAAAAAAAAACAAAAAAAAAACAACACCAAAACAAAACAATTCCAAGTTGTGTACCATTTTTACTTCAAAAATTATTTTCAATTCATGAATTTCAGAATTTCCGTAATTTATTTATTTTTTGTTTTGTTTTTTAATAAAGTTTTAACTCAAAGATCTTCTTAAAATGTATCGAGTGAGGGGAAACATAAAATGATTGTTTGATTATTTCTAAAAAACAAAACAAAAAAAAAAGTAAAGATTCGTGCATATTCAAATAACAAAGAAAAAATGTTTGTAGAACCCTAAATTTACATGATTCAAAGTTGTTTTAATTAAAACTTTCAATTTTCTAAGCTAAAAATATATTACATTTTAAAAGTAAAATAAGATTTTCGTCCTGGTCGTACTTTTGTTATTATCAAGATTTGTGGGCGTTTGTATTTTTTGTTTTCATAAATACCCCCAGCCCTCAATATTTCTGTTTTAGCTACCAGTCTAGAAGAAAAACTTTGAATACAAACCTGATTACTACTAGAATAGGCTCAGGACTACTTTGTGATCTATTTCAATTAAAAATAGAGAGAGAGAGAGAGAGAGAGAGAGAGAGAGAGAGAGAGAGAGAGAGAGAGAGAGAGAGAGAGAGAGAGAGAGAGAGAGAGAGAGAGGCGTAAAAAGGAAGTGGATCAAGTTTTTAGCTTTAAACCTTTATGATTCTAGTTTCATTTTAAAACTAGTTCACAGAAAAAGAAAACGTCCAATGTCTTAATCATGGCAACTCCCTTAGCAAAGTTAGACGTTTTTAAAGTCAAAAACGACTTGCAATCATCACACTTTAGCTGCAAAACTTTAGAAGCAATTCTAAAGAAAAAAAGTATAGATGCCGACATCTGTGAACAGGACGATGGATGGTTGATAAGAATCGACTGTTACTCTACAGAAAGTAAGTTTAATTCAATTTCCTGCTTTATTATCCTCTCATAAAAATAAAAAAAATATGGACACTTTTCTTTCAGTGGTTTCTGTTTATTATAGGTTTCTGTTTATTATAGGGACTGGCAAACGGAGTCTAAAATTCGTTTTTGTCAAAATGACTTTAGCCCCTCTACGGAAAATAATTTACCAAAAATCAGGAAATTATCGGATTTTAATAAAATATTCAGTGTTTATGTATCAATGAATGATCTTTATAATGTTTTATTTATTTTATTTAAAACATTTCTCATTTTTTTCAGGTCACTTAATTTTGACCCCCCTTATGTTGGGGGCGTAAAATGTTTTACAAGTTGGTCATTTTCGATACTAATTACAGTATAAATAATGAGATAAAAGATCGAACTTATGAATAGAAACAAAACAAATTTTTTTTACGGTTGCGCTTTTATGAGAAAATAAGTACCGAAAATCGAAAAATAAAATGCCAAAAAATAATAAATAATTAATTTTTTGGAGATTTCTTTTTTACTCATTTCGATAATTATTCAATTGGCTATTATTTTATAAAAGAAAAAAAAAATATACATCGATGTGTTTTCTGCTTAAAAGGGGGAGGGGGTACATTTTCAATCGAGTTTTTCTTCAAAACTTATTACATTTTGCGCCTAAAATAAGGTTTGCATTAAGTAGATATTTATTTTTAGAATCTAAAAATATAACATTTTAAACTTAACATCGGGATTTTCATATTTTAAATGAATTTTATATATTAATTTTTCATAGCAAAAATACTAAATTAAAGTTTTGAAATAAAATAATTAATGCATTATAAAATTCATTAATTGTTAAATCAATACTGAAAATTTCATTAAAATCGGATAATTACCTGATTTTTGGTAAATTTTTTTGCAATCGCGAATGTTACAGTAAAATTGTAAACAAGCACTTAAAACCATCGAAAAAGAGGCTGAATGACGGATATTGTCGAAATTGACCAAAACAAATAGTTTTAAATCTTTTTAAAATAAACTGCATATGTAAGTATATTTTCTTTTTTTAATGTTGGTTATTATGCTACTACTTATCGATTTAGACAAAGTTTAACCTTAAATAAAAGTTTTAATTATTCTTAATTCGCTTTTAAAACTCGTAGTATCTGATTTTTTTTGCTAGTCTCTAAAGTATTGAGTTTTGTCTGCCTTGTGTTTGGTCATATTTATTACCTGATTATTTGCATTCAAAGGTCCCATGTTGACCGCATAGGTCACACCTTGCTCAGTGGTATAAGGGGTTTGTTTTGACGCAGACATCATTATGGTTTGATTACCCATTTTACCTACAACACCTCAATTCTGCTTATACAGGTGTGTACAAATTCGCGCACTTGCTATTTACGTTTAATATTAAAAAAAAAAAAAAAAAAAACAACACCAAAACAAAACAATTCCAAGTTGTGTACCATTTTTACCTCAAAAATTATTTTCAATTCATGAATTTCAGAATTTCCGTAATTTATTTATTTTTTGTTTTGTTTTTTAATAAAGTTTTAACTCAAAGATCTTCTTAAAATGTATCGAGTGAGGGGAAACATAAAATGATTGTTTGATTATTTCTAAAAAACAAAAAAAAAAGAAAAAGTAAAGATTCGTGCATATTCAAATAACTAAAGAAAAAATGTTTGTAGAACCCTAAATTTACATGATTCAAAGTTGTTTTATTTAAAACTTTCAATTTTCTAAGCTAAAAAATATTACGTTTTAAAAGTAAAATATGACCGTACTTTTGAAAAGTACGATCTTTCTTTTCATTAAGATTTGTGGGCGTATAATGTATATAAATATTTTAGTTTTTCATTTGAATTCTTTATTCATTTTCATTTATTGTAAGGTTTTTAAAAAATATTTTCATAAAAATGGCTTTAATTCTTTTTTTCTGAAACAAATTGAAGAATTTTTTTTTACTAATTTAAAACCAGAAAACATCGAATAACATAAAATTTTAAAGTTTTACAAAGTTAAACAAAATTATTTAATGATTTAAATAAAAAACAAGTTTGTCCCCCCCCCCAAAGCAAATCAAAACGTTACGAGGCTGACACCTGCTGCTATTTACGTTTAATATTAAAACACAAAAACAAAACAATTCCAAATTATGTACCATTTTTACTTCAAAAATTATTTTCAATTCATAAATTTCAGAATTTCCGTAATTTATTTATTTTTTGTTTTGTTTTTTAATAAAGTTTTAACTCAAAGATCTTCTTAAAATTTATTGCGTGAGGGGAAACATGAAATGATTGTTTGATTTGTAAAAAAAAAAGGAATGTAAAGATTCGTGCATATTCAAATAACCAAAGAAAAAATGTTTGTAGAACCCTAAATTTACATGATTCAAAGTTGTTTTAATTAAAACTTTCAATTTTCTAAGCTAAAAATATATTACATTTTAAAAGTAAAATAAGATTTTCGTCCTGGTCGTACTTTTGTTATTATCAATATTTGTGGGCGTTTGTATTTTTTGTTTTCATAAAAATCTGTGGGCGGGGCTAATTGGCTGGACTCGAGCGTCAGGCAGTTGACCGTACCAAAAAAGTATTACCGGAAAACTATAAGACCAACTTGAAATAAATGTTACACCCCCAACATAAGGGAGGGGAGAGGCAAAATTAAGTGAGCTGAAAAAAAAATGAGAAAGTTTTGAAATAAAATAAATAATGGATTATAAAGATCATTTATTGATAAATAAACACTGAAAATTTCATTAAAATCCGATAATTCCCTGATTTTTGGTCAATTATTTTCTGTAGGGGGGGGGGCTAAAGTAATTTTGTCAAAAACGCATTTTAGTCTCATTTCAGGTATAACTAGTATACACTTTTTTTAAAAAGTAAATTTAAATGAAATAGTTGAACTTTGAAGGGAGTGTTTTGCATCCAAGCGGAACATCAAAAGTGAAATTTACACACCTTACCTTGAAAAGTTTTTGGTTCCGAGAATTGGTTTTATTCTTAAAATGAAAAGTATGTTAATGAAAAGGTTTAAAATATGTTTCAAGTATAAAAAGAAATATATATATATAGAGAGAGAGAGAGAGAGAGAGAGAGAGAGAGAGAGAGAGAGAGAGAGAGAGAGAGAGAGAGAGAGAGAGAGCTCAAACAAAACAAAGAAATTAGGCTATAAATATTCGTAACAACGACCTTTTCTTTTTTAATACGTAACTAGCAGCGGCGACCTGGCTACATGACGTCATCTTTAGACACGCCCACAAATCTTTATCAAAACAAAATTTCTCTTCCTGAACAACGTCTTTTTGATATATATAATGAGAGAGAGAGAGAGAGAGAGAGAGAGAGAGAGAGAGAGAGAGAGAGAGAGAGAGAGAGAGAAGATTTACTTAGAAAATCAAACATTTATTTTATTTTTTTCAACCAAATATTTTTTAGCTTAGTAAATTGAAAGTTTTAAATTAAAAAAAAAAAAAACAACAACTTTGAATCATGTAAATTTCTGGTTCTACGAATATTTTTTCTTTAGTTACGAATTTAATTTTATTTACATTTTTATTTATAAATAAAACGATTCTATATTTTTATATAAATTTTTATTAACAATTATTTTAAAATGAACAAATCTTTACATCTTTTTTTCCAGATATTAAACAATCATTTTATGTTTCCCCTCACTCGATAGATTGTTAGAAGATCTTTGAGTTAAAAGTTTATTAAAAAACAAAATTAAAAATTTAAAAAATGAATTATGGAAATTTCTACTAAACGCACTGTCAATAAGAGAAATCATCTAAATTCTTCAAAATTTCAACTAATGATACGGTTTTAATAAAATTTTCGATTTATAGAGATAAATATTTTGAATCTGAAGTAGGTCTCATAAACAATAAAGAAACGGTCCTATTAGAAATATCGATTAAATTTACATATCGGTCGGAAAATTGAAACATATTACTGGGTGACCCAGAAAAAAGAGAACCCACATTATTTATTTATTTTCCTATTAAACTAACCCTAAACCCCAACCCTAACCATAACCGTAACCGTAACCCTAAACCATACCCCCCCAAGATAAAATTAACAGTTTTATTACAAAATTTGTGGTTTCTGTTTTTTCTGGGTCACCCTAATTTTCCGACCGATTTGCAAGTTTAAAACCGAAGACATTTTTTTAACTTCAATTTCACTGTGGAATTTTAATATTAAAGTTTATCAAGTTTTTATTTATCTTAATAGTAAATTTTAATATTAAAGTTTTCAAAGATTTTATTCATTTTTATAGTAAATTTTTGCTAAAAAAAAGTATGTCCGTACAGTCAGCCATATGTAGAGAAATAATCGTAAGAGGGTAATAATATGTATTTTTTTCTGTCTAAATTACGGCCTGAATTTTTTAAGATAACGATGTCATTTTTCCCAATCGGATAATTTGATCTTTAACTGTTTTTCTTCGTAACAACCCCTGTGCAATCTTTAATTGTTTTTTACGAGATTTTTGATAAACAAAGTTCGGAAATATTTATTTCCGTTTTATTCAAGATGGCCTAAACTGATCACGTCACCGAATTGGTGGTCCCTATTATTCACAAATAAAAATGTAAATAAAATAAAATTCGTAACAAAAGAAAATACATTTGTAGAACCAGAAATTTACATGTTTCAAAGTGGTTTTAAAAAAAAAAATTATTTAAAACTTTCTATTTTCTAAGCTAAAAAATATTACATTTTTGTTGGATTTTATAAGTCCATATTTCTATTATTAAAAATATTTGATGTGACATCAGCAGGAGCTCAAAACTCCGCCCACTTCCGCCCAAGGTTTGTTCCCGACTTTTTAACCCTTGTAAGAAATTAAATCAGTTCGTAATAAATCATTGTTGAATTTACCTCGTGTGTTAACCTCTGCTGAACTATCCTTATCCCTGTGTGACCAGCTCCTCACTTTATACTTTTACCTATTGTAAATTCTGTTATTATTTCACGCATTATTTCCACTATGCACTCCTCTGCTACTTACCAAACCTCAACAGTTTTAAAAGTAAAATAATTGTTTAATTAATTCTAAGTAAATATTTTTTTTCTTTCTATCAACAAGACGCTGTACTTAGCTAAGCGAAGAGAAAATTTTATTTTATAAAGATTTATGGGCACGTCTAAAGCTGACGTCATGTAGCAGAAGACGAGCGAGTAGTCTTTACGATAGTGATACCCAAAATGAGACTAAATTGTATTTTTGACAAAATGACTCCCCATAGGGAAAATAATTTATCAAAAATCAGGTAATTATCGAATTTTAATGAAATTTTCAGTGTTTATGTATCAATGAATGATCTTTATAATGCATTACTTATTTTATTTCAAAGCTTTCTCATTTTTTCAGGTGACTTATTTTTTACCCCCCCCCCCTTATGTTGGGGGCCTAACTTTTTTTAAAGTTGGTCTTTCCGTTTTCTAATTACAGTAAATAAAGAGATAAAAGACCGAAGTTATGAATAAAAACAACAAAAAAAAAATTACGGTGGCTTTTCTATGAGAAAATAAGTACCGAAAAATAAAATGTAAAAAAATAATAAATAATTAATTTTTTGGAGATTTCTTTTTTACTCATTTCGATAATTATTTAATTGGCTATTATCTTATAAAAGAAAAAAAAATATACATCGATATTGTTTCTGCTTAAAAGGCGGGGTGGGGGTAAGTTTTCAATAGAGTTTTTCTTCAAAGCGTATACTTTTTTCGAAGAAAATAAGGTTTGCATTAAGTAGATATTTATTTCTAGAAAATAAAAATATAACGTTTTAAACTTAACATCAGGCTTTTCACATTTTAAATGAATTTTATATATTAATTTTTCATAGCAAAAATACTAAATTAAAGTTTTGAAATAAAATACCTGATGCATTATAAAATTCGTTAATTAATAAATCAATACTGAAAATTTCATTAAAATCGGATAATTACCTGATTTTTGGTAAATTTTTTTCCATCCCAAATGTTATTTTAAAATTGTAAACAAGCGCCTAAAACCATTGAAAAAGAGGCCAAATGGCGGATCGCGTTGAAATTGACCAAACAAATTGTTTTAAATCTATTAAAAATAAACTGCATATGTAATGATATTTTTCTTTTTTTAATGATGGTCATTCTGTTATTACTTATCATTAGGCGGAGTATCAATTAGACAAAAGTTTGACCTTGAATAATAGATTTAATAAATTTTAATTAGTTTTTAAAAAGCTAGCAGCCGACAAATTTGGGTATCTCTACTACGCTGTACCAAAAAAGTATTACCCGACTTTAAATATTCGTAACGACAGCCTAAAAATGTAATTTCCGAGAATTTATTTTAGTTTCACTTTAAAAAAATAATCAAGGGAAGTAATTCTGTCAGCATATTTCCCAATCAAGTTTAGTTTCATTTGTTTTTGTGGAGTTTCCAAAGTCAATTTCTAGAACATCCATTATTATAGAATATGTAAAACCAGGAAAAAAAGTAAATGATGCTTTTTACCACATGTCATATTGTGTAACTACTTTTTTTCAAAGATTTAAATTTTTTATTTTTTTAAATTAAAGTCGTTGAGAAAATTTTGAAAGTTTTGATACTCACAGCGAGACCACCGATTGAACGTGATGTCACAATATCTAGTATAAGCAATGTCGCTTACAATGAATGAATTTTTTCTTCACGTAGAGAATACTTTTAAATATTTCATTAAGAAAAGAAAAAGAAAGAAAGAAACAAGGATTTGATTTTGACCTTAAAAAGTTAGACCATATGACCTTTAGGCACCCCTTTTTGATCTCGATTAAGTAAGGACATGTTTTTCATTTATCACCGTCTGTTAGATTTGTTACTGCTTCTTGTCTCCACGTGTTTTTGTTTCCCTTTATAAAAATAGACCTCGTCGAAATGTCCCCTTTCCCCACAATGGCCATGTAAGATTCAAAGGTTATGACAAAGTCATAACTCGTTGGAACGCAAACAAACCCCGACAAGGGTTGATAGACAAAACATTTAATAGGTATACAGCACATGGATATGACGAGATACATAAAGTACATTAGGTACCACCAATTTGACCCTGTGCAATTTACCCCCCCTACATTTAACACAATGAAAATTGCAGGAAAAATAATATTTTGTTGAAAAGATTTTTTTCATTCGAAAGAAAAAACATTAAACAAACTCCTGAAGATTTTTTAATTTTTTATCAGCTTACGAAAATAATGAAAATTATGATTGAAAAACAATGTTTTCATTTTTGCACTGTTAAATCAACTGAAATTTAACGTAACTAAAAACAAGTTACGATAAGAGGACTTTTTAAAATTCTATGAAAAATCAATTAATAGTCTGATTTTCCCGAAAATTTCCATAAATGTTTACCATTGGATGTAAATACATCTGAAATAGTTTTTTTCTAAAATATATTAGAGGAAATATTTTTTACGAGGTCTATTCCCCCCCCTATTTTATTTTATGAGATAAAAAAAAATGACGCGTCAGAAAATTTTTTTTTTTTTTTCTATAAAGATAAGAGTCTGAATAACTATATCAATGAAATTGTATGAATGTACAACGTCTAGTTTTTTGAGGAAAAATTAATGAAATCGAAATAAAAAGTGCAAAAAAAAATGTCATAATATTAATATTTGAAAACTTTTTTTTGCTTTTATAATTGGTATGTACTATATTCTATTAAATTGTCAACAAAAAAAAAATTTTTTAAGAAATTAATTTTTACGAGATTTTCAATCTTTTGTGTGATTAAATATTTTTATTTTCTGCGTGAAATAATTTTTTTTTTTTCCTGCGTCAAAAAATCGAATTTTTCACGGATATTTAAAAATATGAATTTTATAATTCAGGTGCACTAAACATTGGTCCGATACGAGCTCGATTAATATTTTTAAAAGAATTTGTAATTTTTGTTGTTGAATAGTAATGTGTGATCCTTAGAATGTACGGAAGACCATTGCTGACATTTGTTTTACAAAGAGACGAGACGCTTCTAAGTAACCAAAGTTTGTTCCTGTTAGGCTGACAGTATTAGCGTGAAAAAAATTATTTTATTTAACTTTTTTCAATAATTAAAATAAAAAGTAAGTATAATAGATTATTTTATCAGTTTTTCTCTTAGAAAAAAATATTCAAATTTTCATTCCATACTTTTACGGGTTATCGTAAAAGGGAAATAATTAGTAACTTTTCTGTCTATATTACGGTCTGAAAATTACCCTTTCGCATGTAATACGGGCAGGTTTGTTTATTTTTTAAGATAACGATGTAATTTTCCCCAATCGGATAATTTGATCTTTGAATTAACTATTTTTCTTTGTAACAACCTGTACGATCTTTTTTTTACGAGATTTTTGATAAACAAAGTTCGGAAATATCTATTTCCGTTTTATTCAAGATGGCATAAACGGTCTGGTGGTACCTAAAGTACATAGATACATATACAAGAGTAGAGATAATGACACTTTCATGAATGGTAAAATACAAGATATTTAGGTATCAAAGAGATACCTAAATGTACATAAAAACGTAGTTACGGATACATGACTAAAGGATAGTCATATATCGTATAAGAGACTTACTAGCAGTGAGTGGCCAGTGTTAAGGGCCAAAGCCCCAACGAGAAAGGGGTAGACCTATATCGTTCTGTTTATCTATCTATCTATATCGTTGTGTTTATCTATCTGTCTATATATATATATCGTTGCGTTTATCTATCTATCTATCTATCTATCTATCTATCTATCTATCTATCTATCTATATCGTTGCGTGTTTATCTATCTATCTATCTATATCGTTGCGTGTTTACCTATCTATCTATCTATCTATATCGTTGCGTGTTTACCTACCTATATATCTATCTATCTATATCGTTTTGTTTATCTATCTATCTATTTACTGTCGATAATAAGAATTACGACAAAAAAAGAAAAATTAGAATTGCGACAAAAAACGGTTTAATGTTTTTTTCTTTCGAATGGAAAAAATAAATAAACAAGAATTAAGACAAAAAAAGAGCCCCCCCCCCTCAAATAGGCGCCGATACGATAGTTGGGGTTGTTATTTGAGTTGGTTGTTTTCTTTCAAGTAACACCGCTAGTTGGGGTTGGTATTTGATACGTCACCGAACAGCAAATTTGGAGGCAGGGGACCGGGACGAACTTCCTCATAGAGTACCTTTTTTTCAAGTAGAGAATACTTTTAAATATTTCATTAAGAAAAGAAAAAAAAAAAGAAAGAAAGAAACCAGGATTTGATTTTGACCTTAGACATTTATCAATGGACCCCCCCCTCCCACAAACACAAACAATAATCGGAATGAAAAAGTTTAGGCACCCCTTTTTGATCTCGATTAAGAAAGGGCATGTTTTTCATTTACACCGTCAATATCCGGTTGTTTTAACAGACAATTTTTACATTTTTTTAAATTATAAAACTAACAGCTAACCCTAACACCTAACCCTAACCCCTAACAAACAACCGGATATTGACGGCGTAAATGAAAAACATATCCTTTCTTAATCAAGATCAAAAAGGGGTGCCTAAAGGTAATATGGTCCAAAACGTTTTTATTTTAATGATTATTCCATAAAGTTACAATATTGACTAGGTGTAGTGAACAAACTACGGGTTAACAGTTTAACAACAGGTTTTATTTACGGGAACATACATTATACTGTCTGATTCATCACGCAATGTTAGAAATAATAATCCTTTTTAAGGATCTCGCCTTACCGAGATGTCCCTTAATCTCGTTATGTCGAGATCTCAGTACAAAACATTAGGCACTGGCAAGCTGTCGAGAAATTCGTGTCATACAATATAACTTTAGCCCCCCTCCCCCACACACACACACACTGAAAAAAATTACCAAAAATCAGGGAATTATCCGATTTTTATGAATTTTTTAGTGTTGATTTATCAATGAATGAATTTTATAATGCATTAGTTATTTTATTTCAAAACTTTCTGATTTTTCTCAGGTCACTTTACTTTGCTACATCTCCACCTTATTTTTGGGTTGCAAAATATCGGTGGGGTTATACTTTTGAAACGAATTACAGTATAAATAAAAGACAAATGACCGAAGGTGTTAATAGAAAAAAATAAGTGAGATATCCTGGTAGAAAATAAGTACCAAAAACTAGAAAATAAAATTAGAATAAAACCTAAAAAAATTTTTTTGAGATCTTTCTTTTTTTATTATTCTTTTCGATAATTGTTTAATTGGCTATTATTATCTTATTGTTGTGAGGTGTGGTTTTGTGTTCCTTGTTACAATAGTATTTATTCGTGCTTAGTCTTAGCACTGGGTTCGGCTTCTCGTAGCTGACCCTTAGTCCCCTAAAGTGTCTCTATATATGTCCTGCAGTAATACACATATGTAAATGAGACAACACGCCATTGGCTATCTCACTACACCTCCCTGAAACGGAGAGGTTTTATTCCCCTCGTTGATCTATTGCTTCTCCTAAATATCCTTGGGGGTGTTCTTCGTAATGGTGACCGCGGTCTCATTTCATCACTACTGGATCCCTGGTATGGCACCTCGGAATCCGACTCGCTTTCATCTATGGGTTCTATAACGTCTCCCCCATATTGGTTTATATCCTCGTTTCTTTCCGATTCCTCCACACTCATGTCTTCCTCATATCTATTCCTTAGCTGATCAGTGTGGGCCAGCACACTTCTCTCCTGTGTTGTTATTATAGCGGTGTTGTTCCCTTTCTGCATAATAAAATACGCTTTTTCAGGTTGCGCGTCCTTATTCTTTTTGTACCACATTTTTTCATTAGTCGAAAAAGACATGGTTATGGGAGATCTGATCTGTCTTCCCATCAAGGCAGAAGGACTTAGTGTTCTATCAGCATGAGGAATGGATCTGTAACTCATCAAGAGTTTAGGTAGAAAAGATTCTATGGTCTCACGTGACGGCTCAAATGCTTTTAATCCTAATTTAACCGTTCTAACCATCCTTTCCGCAGCCCCATTTGATTGTGGATGGTAGGGTGGAGTTTTATAGGGTTTACATCCTATCTTCCTCAACCAGGAACATAGACTTTCATCACAGAATTCGGACGAATTGTCCGATACCAGGGTTCTCGGTACGCCGATCCTTGAGAATACAGTTCTCAAAATTTGAATGACAGTTGCAGATTTTCTATCACACACCTGAATAATCTCTGGCCACCCCGAGAACGAATCTACTAAAATCAATAGTAGTCCTACGCCTTTGGCATAGGCATGGTCCATGTGTACTCGACTCCATGGTTCTTGTTCCTTTGGCCACGAATGAGTCGATTTTTGTGGAAAGTCTTTGATTTCCATGCATTTGGGACATTTTTTTACATAATCTTCAATGTCACGCGAATATCCTGGCCACCAGCTCTCCAATTTGAGTCTTTTTTGTGTGGCCGCTATTCCACAATGTATATCGTCGTGTACACTTTTAATTATTTCTTTTCGCATTTTTTGCGGAGGTACAACCAAATCTCCGTTACATATAACCCTCTGTCCATAGTTAGTTTATGTTTAACCTCTTTATAAGGCCTTTCAGCTTTAGAGCAGTCGTTCCATTTATTCCTCCTTATTCTATTCGATATTTTGCTCAGAATAGGGTCCAGAAGGGTTTCTTCTGAAGCTGTTTAATCGGCATTACATCGGTTTCGACCCAATGTAATACATCTTCAGTGTCGCTTATTTCGTCGTCTTCTTTGTTAAATGCTAATCTGGATAACGCGTCGACATGCGGAATAGTGTTTCCTTTGACGTACATGATATCGAAATCAAAGGCCATCAGCAGTATGGCCCATCTCATTAACCTGGCGGATGTGACCTTGGGTAATTCTTTCCTTGGATTAAAAATGAATTCTAAGGGTCGATGGTCAGATTTTAGTAAAAATTTTCGACCCAATAGAAATTGTCGGGCGCGCTGCTCCATACTATGGCCAAAGCTTCCTTCTCTATATTTGAATAGTTTAATTCTGCCTTGGTTAGCTTTCGCGACAGGTACATAATCGGATGATCGTCCTGTGACAATATAGCAGACACAGCATATTCACTGGCATCCGTAGTTAAGGTTATTTCTTTTCTGGGATCAAAAACTTTAATAACGGGTTTTTCCACAAGTACTTTTTTTATTTTGTTAAAAGCCGTTTCTTGTTTTTGTGTCCACACAAACTCACTATTCTTTCTTCGTAATTCTGCAAATGCTTCAGTTAAATCGGAATATTTCGGCACATATCTGCTATAAAAATTAGCCAATCCTAAAAACGATTCTAATTCTTTTTTGTTGGCTGGGGATGCCACCTGCGATATTTTAATTAATAAATTTGGGTCAGGCGAAATGCCTTCTTTGGATATTTGAAAGCCCAAATAATTTATCTTCTCACAATTAAATTTGCATTTATCGTAGTTTACGCTCATTCCGGCTTCTTTTAATTTGTTCATAACTCGCTGTGTTTTTTGTTGCAATTCATTTATACTGGTGGCCCCTATTAACATATCGTCCTGATAAATTATCATATTTTCTACTACTCCTTTTAAGACATTTTCGATTGCTCGTTGAAATATGGCCGACGCTGTCTTTATTCCGTATGGCATTTTCGTCCATCTCATCAATCCCAGGGGTGTGTTAATAGTGGTTATTTCTTGAAATTTATCGTCAATTTGTATTTGATTGTAAGCTGCCTTTAAATCAATTTTCGTAAAATATTTAGTGCCTGTTAATGTATGCGACACAGTTTCAAGCTCAGGAATAGGATACGAATCTGAACAGATTTTATGATTCACACCAATCTTATAATCACCACATATTCTTAAATCCCATCTTTTTTTCGTAAAACTACAATTGGGGAGGCCCAGTTACTACCACCGACCGATACTGGTTTTAACACTCCTTCTGCTACCATATCTTCCAATTTCTTTTTTACTAAAGGTCGCAAATGTATAGGTATCCTACGCGATTCGTAATATGAGGGGGGGGCTATTTTCTTTCACTCGTATTGTGGCTTTATAACCTCTCAAGATTCCTATTTTTTGCTTTTTACTTTCTATGCAGTTGATTAAATTGTCTGTATCTATGTTTATAATATCTGTGCCTATTAGTCCATGATTTTTTAAACAATCCACTACAGTTATAGGGACCACTTCGAATCTTCTATTAGCCTCAAACGTAGCGTCGAATTGTCCCAATGCAGTGATGTACGAGCCATCAAATTGTCTTAATTTCAAGTGACTTCTCTTTAACTTGGGTTTGCCCATATGTTGCCAAAAGTTCTTTGGAATAATAGTCACGTCACTACCTGTATCGACTTGCATCTCAAATGGTATTTCATTTAATTTTACTGTCAACTTCTGTTTTTTGTTCACCCGTACTTGGTACACGTCTTCTATCGAATTTGTCCATTTCGACTTGACTCTGCATACCGTACTAAAATGATTCTGTTTTTTGCAAACATAACAGGTTTGTCCATAAGCAGGACAATTTGTTTTCTTTTGTCAATATTATGTTGAAAATTGCAGTACTTACAATTCTTTAGCCTTGTTTTTACTTGTAACACGTCAGTGTTATTTGCTGCATTTTCTTCTATTTGAAACACCATTGTGTTGTTTTGAGTATCTTCCTTGAATTCGGATATCATTTCCAGTTGCTGTACAAATTCCACGCATGTTTCTAATGTCATGTTATTTGACTGTAGACGTTCTAAAATTTTGTCTTTTTGATTCCTGTCGTGCATTCCTTCTATGAACCGTAACTGGATTAATTCTTCTTCGATGGTAAAATCTCCTGTTCCAAGCTGTTGAAATTCACAGAATCTCGCGGCCTTTTTTAGTCTCTGAATGTAATTCCTTGCTGGTTCGTTGGGATTTTGCTTCGTAGAAAGGAATTTAGTCCTCTCAGCAATAACCAGTTTTTTCTTAGGTCTTACATTGTTCTTTATGATGTGTGCAATTTCTTCAAAGGTGAGATCCTCCAAATCTTTTGGATACGCCATAACGGCTACTTTCATGTTTGCTTCACATCCAGCGGACGCTAAAAATAAGTCTGTAATCTCATTTTGTCCTCCAATGTTCTTTTTGTCTTGTAATTTTTTGCTTCTTGCAAAGGCTGAAAAACATTTTATCCACATCTCAACATAATCAGGCTGTTCTAAACTTGCAAGTATGCCTATCGACGACGCCATGTGTTGTGAGGTGTGGTTTTGTGTTCCTTGTTACAATAGTATTTATTCGTGCTTAGTCTTAGCACTGGGTTCGGCTTCTCGTAGCTGACCCTTAGTCCCCTAAAGTGTCTCTATATATGTCCTGCAGTAATACACATATGTAAATGAGACAACACGCCATTGGCTATCTCACTACACTTATAAAAGAAAAAAATCATACATCCGCATTTGTTCTGTTTAAAAGAGGGGGAGCCCATTTTCAATAGAAATTTTCTACAAAAAATTCAGATAACGATAATAAACTAAAGTAGTTATCAAATAAATATTTGTTTTTAGAATCTAAAAATATAAAATTAGAAACTTAAAATTAGACGTTTCAAATTTTAAATTAATTTTATATATTAATTTACCATAGCAGAAATACCTAATTAAATCGGAATGTTTTGAAATAAAATAACTGATGCATTATAAAATTAATTCATTGATAAATCAACTGAAAATTTAATTAAAATCAGATAATTACCTAATATTTTGTTGTAATTACCTCACAATGCTACAGAGATTGAACTCACAATCTCCAATACCGAAACAAGCAAGAGAATTTGAAGAAAAGACAGACAACATATTTCGGAGATTAGGAGTGAGACAAACCATCAAGGAAACATTGAAGATAGACAGATAACTTTGAGTCTGTTCAATCAGAAAAAATGCTTAGAAAGTGAGAATTTTGAAGAAAAAAAAAAAAAATTAAATGTAGGCAGATTATTTTGGAGACTGTTGGACCGGAAAAATGGCAAGACATTGAAGATATTTTGAAAAGGATTTTTTTTTTTTTTTTTTTTTTTTGTGGATGAGATTGGAAAATAATTGATAAGCTTAAAATTGGAAGGATTTAATTTTTTTTTCTCCCTGGAAATAAAAAGAAAATATGTCTTTGGGTTTGACTTAATATTTTGACTATTTGGTTGTGCCTTTTATCCGTGTTTAAAAAAAGATAAAATAAAACAAAAAATAAAAAAAAAAAAAAAACAGTCATCTGTTAGAAAGTGAACACATTTCCCTTTACTGAGGAGGAAATAGCATTTCTCACAAACAAACAATACTTTTGAACTTAATATTTTATCTTTTGTCTGTGTGTTGTAGAGGCCGGTGAAATGTATTCCGACTTCACAAATAATATTTAAAAATGACGGTAAAATAACAAGACAGTTTAGACAGAAAATACGGAGAAATAACAAACTTTATTTATTCTGAAGTTGTTTGTCAGTAGAATAAATTTGAATAAATCAAGAAAGTTTGTAGTATTCACAACTTGAAAAGTGAAAGTCAAATTTGTTGGTTGAAATAGCAAAGTAGTATCAGATTTGGTTAATAGAAATTTAGCTAAATCAAGATAATATTTAAAAGTATTCTCAACCTTTATTCATTTTATTTATTTATTCATTTGGTTTTTATTCATTTGTTCACTTTTGTTTTTGAAATTATGACACGCTCACACCGTTGCTAAACATTGCTACACATTGCTACACATTGCGACATTGCAACATCTTACCGGATGTCAGCCTTGTTCTCAACAAACTTTTAAGAAAGAAAAAAAAAGAAAGAGAGAAATAAGAAATTACAGTTATTCGCCCATTCATAAAGGAGGAGAAGAAGAAAGAGAGGAAAAAAGGAGAGGAAAAGGAAATAAGAAGAGAAATTATAACCACACAAATATATTAAAAAAAAAAACATAAGCACGTCATTTCTGAAATCCGTCTCTGACGATAAAGCTTCGCTTTGAAATCGATTAGACATATAAACATCTTTTTGTCTTTATTTTTTACGCATTGTATTGCCTTCGAATTTTATTATTTTATAAAATATTTAAAAGTATTCTCAACCTGAAAAATGAATGTCTGTTTTATTGATCGCAGTGGTAAGGTTTATAGGATAAACTCCTATATCTTAATAAAAAAAAATATTTCAAATTTTTATCTTCATATTCCAATATTTATTGATTATTTTTCCTGTTGTAGCGTTTGTTTGTATTCGCCTGGTGGAGTTGTCTGCCCCTTTTAGTTTGATGATGCCCGCTAGGGCACCAGTATTTAAGCGCCGGTTTCAAACACTTCCGCTCTCTTTATAGTTTCAGCAACTACGAGCCACATGGGGTAGATTCTATCTAAACCCTCTCGTGGGGCTCCGCCCCCCTTACATTACTGTAAGTCCTCACAGCATGGACTATTCCTAGTCTCATGTCTGTGCCTTTTATTGTATATCTGTATCATTCATGAATGTGTCTTATCTTTATTTGTGTACCTCTTTTTATATGTACTCTTTACTATGAACTTTGTACCAACTGTTATCCATGTGCTGTGTTTATTAAATGTTTTGTCCGTTAACCTTCGTCGGAGTTATTTGTATCCAAAGTATGTTGAACTTTAAACCATCTTTACACTGGATATCCAATAAATTAGTAATATTAAATTCCAAAAATATAATTAGAATTATACTTTTAGATTTTAACTGTTTTCAATAGCTATAACTTATAATTAGAATTAAGTTAAAAACAATGCTAAGATGTCAACTATGAAATGAGATGAGAGAGTATATAGAGAAAAAAATGTTCATATCCATTAGCGGTGTTTGTTTGAAAAAAAAAGGTGATGTGAATGGTACATGTGACATTTTTAAAGAGATATGATAAATTAAACGAAGAGAAAAAGTAGAAAAGTAAGGGAAAGACTAACAGTATGCATTGCCAGTGTTGAAATATAATTTATAACTGAAAATAATATTTTTACTCCCAGGATCTGTTGTGGTTTCCATGGATATAAACGCGAAATATTTCTTTTGAGACATGTCCACATATAATCTTAAAAAAAAGTAGAAATGCTTATTGTAATTTACCAATACCTGATACCCCCCCTCCACACACATGTGCCCGCATAATAATATACATTGTATATTATTACAGTACACTATTCATGTTCCTGACACTAATACATTATTGAAAAATAGATGGAAATTAATCCGACAGTATGAAATTTAATATTATGAACAGACCTGTAGCTAGGAATATTTGAATTAGGGTCTGTTGATTTGGAATCAAGGGAGTCTATGGAAATTACCGGTGACGGTTATAACCTTTTGATCCCTTGAAAAAAAAACGCCATGACAGTAGTATAGTATATAGTAGTATATTATAGTAGTATATAGTAGTATATTATAGTAGTATATATATTATATTATAGTAGTATATAGTAGTATATTATAGTAGTATATATATTATATTATAGTAGTATATAGTAGTATATTATAGTAGTATATATTATATTATAGTAGTATATAGTAGTATATTATAGTAGGAATTTACGAGGAACTGGTTCTTTTTTACCGAAAATAGTATTTTTACTCCCAAGATCTGTTGTAGTTTCCATGGATATAAACGCGAAATATTTCTTTTGAGACATGTCCACATATAATAAAAAAAGTAGAAATGCTTCTTGTAATTTACCAATACCTGATACCCCCCTCCACACACATATGCCCGCATGTATATAACAACCACAATTCATCAAAGTCTCATGTCTAGCACATAGAATAATGTATTAGTGTCAGGAACATGAATAGCGTACTGTAATAATATACATTGTATATTATTACTGTACGCTATTCATGTTCCTGACACTAATACATTATTCTACGTACTAGACATGAGATTTTGATGATTTATGGTGCACCTGAGCACTGTACACATACATGCATATCATTACTGTATGCTAGTCATGTTCCTGACACTAATACATTATTCTATGTACTAGACATGAGATTTTGATGAGTTGTGTCGCACCTGAGCACTGTACACATACATGTATATCATTACTGTATGCTATTCATGTTCCTGACACTAATACATTATTCTATGTGCTAGACATGAGACTTTGATGAATTGTGGTTGTTATAAACACAGATATAAATATCTCCCCGATTCACTAAATCACCAAATTCAAGTCGCCCACGCACCGCAATGAACGGAGTGCCAACCGGATGTGAACGGGGCGAGGCAATAAATCAATTTTCGTCTTTGCGCACCTAAGCTGGCGCATCCTAGAAATAGAAAATAATAAATAAAACCAGAATTCGCATTTTCGTCCAATCCGAGACGCTCCCGGCAAAAATAAAAAGATGCTGACTTGATCCAACTTCCACTGACAATAAACTATTTCAGAGTCGGCTTTTGAAGACAACGCCAAATATATCCGAGACAGCCGACCAGTCCACATCACAAGGGGAGCCGGCAACATGAAACTTTATACCTCAAGTCCGCCGACAGATATCTCTCCCCTACCGCTGACCTCATAACCTCGAACGACCGACCGGCCACTCCTAAAGGGGACGACGACTACAAATCCCATACCATCTTCTCAAACCAACTTACTATCATCAGAAATCCCGACTACCAACCGCTTCGAACACGATAATAACATCGGATCTTCTGCCCACATCAACTAGAACTTGCCTTCAACATACAACTTTACCAACTCACACCGGACTCTGCCCTCACGTTTTCACAACTACTATCACTGGGACATCTGCATACGTCACTACTACTATTGACTGACCATTGAACATACCAAGCGCTGTAGACCCTACTACTTACACTTACAAACGACTATCACCGAATATCGGACATTCTGCTTAACCCATTACAACCGTGTAACCTTTGTATTTGCTAATACATTCTTAATCTAAAATCTGTGTTTGTCTTTTCCTTGCCACCATACACTTCATAATAACACTGTTTATTACATGGTGCACCTGAAAACTGTATTCTATAAATTTCATTATAGTTATTAAAATCAATTTTCAATTGAATATTAAAAAGTATTGATTATTTTTATTATTTGCTTTATTTTTAGTTCTTTCTCAAGAAGATTATATCCTTCTTGGAAAATATCATCGTAAGCCTTATTACTTGACATTTTCAACATCTTCTGAGGTAAGTAACATATTTTTTAACCATTTTATACTTTTAAGATTAATAGACCTTCTTTTATAAAATGATAATGAACATTTCTGTCAATATGAAATAGATATTGTTCCTTGTAACGGTAGCCACAGTGTTAGTTTAGTTAAGAAGCTGTATTTTAGGCATCAGCATTTTTGTCGTCTGCTAGGAATTTTAAAAGCCACAGTGTTAATCTAATTAAGAAGCTGTATTTAGTTGTATAAACCGATAGTGTCCGACCTCAAGGTTCCTGGTTCGATACAGACACACGCCAACTCAGCGTATGAGTACCACAGGGATCTGTTCGGTAAAGTAAGGAGTTGGTGGTAGGTGTGGCGCTCCATCTGAAACTCAACAGCAATTGGTCTAGCGCTAGGGAAAAGGGGATAGACGCCCTCGCTGATTTATGTAGGGTTTTACTGATCGACCTACACTGGTGTGTCCATGAATAGATGTCTATAGGAGAACGTCACTAATGAGTTCGTCCTTACTTCTCCAAAAGTGTTCAGCATGTCTTGTTCGTCTTAATCAGATGGTTCGTGGTTTTCTCTAAGCGCTTCATTAAAGTCTAATAGGTGCAGCCGTACAGTAGCATTGATTCGACTACGGCACGAAAGAATAACTTTCGATAATGTAGGGTATCCTTTTGTTTGCGTTTAAACTCATGCAATTTTCCTACATAAAGGTTTGAAATATTTTACCGCTGGGCTTTTTTACTAAATTCATAGGACTACCGGTTTCTTGCTATTTAAAACCAGAAATGGAAATGTGATAACTTATTAAAAATAGTGTTAAAAAGAACTAACAAGATATGAATAGATAAAATAGGAAGAAAGAAAAAGGAAAAAAGTAATTTACGAATTTTAGTTTTAAATTTCAGGGATAGTAAGAGTTGTCCCCAGCTCACTGGCCTTTTTTTTCGTTGCACGTCTGTGTTTTCGTCAGAAAAATCAGAACGTAACTGTCTCAGTGTGGGAAGGCAGGTCTTAAATAATGATTCACTGCCCTGAACAAGATCCCACACCCTTGTCAATCATGCCCAACACTGCCATCGCAGTATAGGTATTTGTATAGGCGACAACGAGGTAGTCTGACTTTGAGCTACAACTCAAGGTAGTAATATATGGGCAACTCAGGTAGTAATACATTTGTTATTCTTGTGAGAAGACCTGTTCTGCACTCTTGCACCTTTGATGCACAATATCTGGACCCCAAACGTTGTGATGTTCTGTGCTGGCCGATTTCAGGGCATGGGTCAGTGACAGACTCACAAGGATTAAAAAAAAACAACAACTACAAAGTTTGAAAACAAGACGCGGGTGGAAGAAGGGGTCGGTGATACTTAGCGATCTATCTCATTAGCTGTCTATCGGTTCCCTCTACCGGCGACCTTCACACCTCAACGGCCCGGGTTCTAACTAAGGGATGGAGCTTAGCTGAATTTATGTAAAATTCTCCCCCACCACCCATCTGCTGCTAGACCACACAGATGGCCGACACTTAAATCCAACGCCGACTTTTAGACGACATTATCCCTTAAAACTAAAGCAGTTACTCCTCTTTCCGGACTTAACGTCTCCAATACTTCGACCATTAATTTTTTCAAAAGAGATTTCCTCATAAAAATAGCCATTTTGCTTTTAACACCTAATGCCTAAAGATATTATCACTAAGTGGCTTACTTCATGGTAGCCGTACCGGTCTCTTTGTGTCTTCAAAGGGACAACCACCCACCCATTTACCTATGCGTGGGTTTTAACATATTCTATTTTTATTCATTTATTTATTTATTCTGACCATGTTCTCCTTCCATCATAGTATCACATTCTGGAACCTGATTTGTATATGTAAGTAAAGTCAAGTCTCCAGTGTAGCTTATTGTCGATATCAACCAAGCAACAAGGGAGTCTATCTAGTTTTTCGCTTGTGCTAGAACAGGGTGATTGTTTTTCCTGAGATGGAGCAGCACAGCTACCATCAGCTTCCAGATGCTTTACTGCACAGATCAGATTACTCAAGCTGTGCTCCTCATGCACTGGGTTGGTGATGACCAGTATCGAACCTGGAACTTTGCATATTTAGGATACTGCAATATTATTTTCCATTTTGTTCATAAAATTAAAATGATTGGCGGCAATTAAAAAATATTGTTTTTATTTTTTAGCAATTTCCTGAGCAGGAGGTCATTCAATCAGAAAATAAAGAATCTAAAGGTAAATAAGATGAATTACTTCTTAGCTATTTTCTATTGTAAAATGCCACCTTTTATTTCCAATATGTTTATTATGTAGTTTTTTACTAAGATATTCTGGTTATTTTCACTGTTGAGGACCAGAATGTACCATCTCCACCTCTGACAACTTCTATAACCACTATAGAATTTACACCTGCTATACTGCGACGCCACATCAAGAGTAAACGCAACCATGCCTCTCGTGGTCTTGATGGTTGGAAATATCAGCTTCTCAAACATGGTTGGTACTTCCTTCTGCACCAGTTAGCTGTTTTCTATTCGATTTTGCATAAACAATGGTGTTGCCCCAGAACAGTGGAAAACTGTTAGTGTAATTCTGCTGTTAAAAAAGGCCGACCGCACATCACCTGTAAAATATCGTCCAGTCAGTCTTCCTAGTTACATTTCCAAGCATTTCCGAGTCCTGCATTAGAGAAGGACTTTGGAATTTCTGGAACCCTCACAGACTTATCTGACCCTTCCAGTTTGGATTTATCCCATACTCTAGTTGTTGTGATCAACTTGTGGAGTTTCTAGAAGGCATCACCCGAATCACTGATGGTGGCTCATGGATGGACGTTGTCTACCTTGATTTTGCTAAGGCCTTCAACTCTGGGCCGCACAAAGTTGAAGGCCAAAGCCTCTTCAATGGGTGTGAAGGATGATTTTAACTCGTTAAAGTCCTTCATTCTCAAATGGAGAAAGGTTGTTACAGTTCTTGGGCGACACTCCTCGCCATATCAGATGTCATCGGGGGTACCACAGAGATCTGTTCTTGGTCCCCTTTTGTTTGTTGCGTATATCAATGATATAGATGTTAACTTAAAGAATACCACAGTACTGAAGTATGCCGATGACATCATGCTGTACCTTAAGATAAAAAAGACAGTTGCTGAACGCTGTAGATCTCTCTTGCAGTCAGATCTGGACACAGTGCAGTAATGGATCACTGACTGGCAACTAAAGCTGGTTGTGGACAAATGTACCACCATGCATTTTGGGAGGAAAAACCCATCATTCATATATTCCCTCCACAACGCTAATATCAAGGAATCTTCTCGTGAACGTGATCTGGGTATTACTGTCAGCAGTGATTTACGTTGAACGAAACACATCTCTAAAATTGTCAAGAAGCCCGTCACTCAGCAAGACCTTTGTCAGCCGCTCACCGTCTATCTCATATTGAAGCTGTACAAAGCTATGGTGCGGCCATACTTGGAATTTGCATCACCAGCCTGGAACCCCTATCTCGCTCAGAACATTAACCTCCTAGAAACTTTACAGAGACGTGCAACCAAACGAATACCCTCCATTAGGCATCTGCCATATTTTGAACGTCTTGCTGCCCTGGGAATGGATTTTGAAACTTCAGCGTCTGGCAACTGACCTGGTAAACGCCCATAAGGCCATTAATCATCTTAACAACAGAAACCTTGAGCACCTTTTTTTATCTCCATGTTTCAAACACACGTGGGCAGGCTTACAATGTCAGAAAACAGCATAGCTCACATGACTTTCGGAAACATTTTTTACGCCTAGAATGGAGGTATGGAGTAAACTGCCTGCATTCGTTGTAGGCTGCTGAAATTATTTTCAAAGCCGCCATGCTTCGTGTAATCCACCAACACTATACCTGATGCCTCCATCAACACTTATATGCATACATGCGCACAAATACATGTATATTATTACTGTACGCTATACATGTTCCTGACACTAATACATTATTCTATGTACTAGACATGAGACTTTGATGACTTGTGGTGCACCTGAGCACTGTACACATACATGTATATTATTACTGTACACTATTCATGTTCCTGGCACTAATACATTAGTTTATGTACTAGACATGAGACTTTGATGATTTGTGGTGCACCTGAGCACTATACACATACATGTATATTATTACTGTACACTGTTCATGTTCCTGACACTAATACATTATTCTATGTACTAGACATGAGACTTTGATGACTTGTGGTACACCTGAGCACTGTACACACACATGTATATTATTACTGTACGCTATTCATGTTCCTGACACTAATACATTATTCTATGTACTAGACATGAGACTTTGATGACTTGTGGTACACCTGAGCACTGTACACACATACATGTATATCATTACTGTACACTGTTCATGTTCCTGACACTAATATATTATTCTATGTACTAGACATGAGACTTTGATGATTTATGTCGCACCTGAGCACTGTACACATACATGTATATCATTACTGTATGTTATTCATGTTCCTGACACTAATACATTATTCTATGTACTAGACATGAGACTTTTATGAGTTGTGTCGCACCTGAGCACTGTACACATACATGTATATCATTACTGTATGTTATTCATGTTCCTGACACTAATACATTATTCTATGTACTAGACATGAGACTTTGATGATTTGTGGTGCACCTGAGCTCTGTACACATACATGTATGTTATTACTGTACACTATTCACGTTCCTGACACTAATACATTATTCTATGTACTAGACATGAGACTTTGATGAGTTGTGTCGCAACTGAGCACTGTACACATACATGTATATCATTACTGTATGTTATTCATGTTCCTGACACTAATACATTATTCTATGTACTAGACATGAGACTTTGATGATTTGTGGTGCACCTGAGCTCTGTACACATACATGTATGTTATTACTGTACACTATTCACGTTCCTGACACTAATACATTATTCTATGTACTAGACATGAGACTTTGATGAGTTGTGGTGCACCTGAGCACTGTAGAAATACATGTATATTATTACTGTACGCTATTCATGTTCCTGGCAGTAATACATTATTCTATGTACTAGACATGAGTCTTTGATGAGTTGTGTCGCACCTGAGCACTGTACACATACATGTATATCATTACTGTATGCTATTCTTGTTCCTGACACTAATACATTATTCTATGTACTAGACATGAGTCTTCGATGACTTGTGGTGCACCTGAGCACTGTACACATACATGTATATCATTACTGTATGCTATTCTTGTTCCTGACACTAATACATTATTCTATGTACTAGACATGAGTCTTTGATGAGTTGTGTCGCACCTGAGCACTGTACACAATAGATTTCATTATTAAAATCTAAACTAAACGGACCTAAATTCCACTTTAACCGGTCATTTCATTTCATTAAATTCGGTTAATTCCCTGATTTTTGGTATTTTTCCTTTCGGTTGGGTGACATACGATGTTGAAATTTAGGTCCATTAAGTTTGATTTTACCACAGAAGGAATATGCTACATTCATTCATTATGTAACACTGAGTATATTCTACTTTCAATTGAAGATAATACAAAAAAGAAACCATTTGAGACTCCTCCATGTGTTGGACAAGACAGAGAACCTCAGCAACAATTTAGGACTTGTGAATTGGATGAAGAAACAGAACAGCCAACATCTCAATCAGAGCCAAGAACCATTCTTGTTCACGATGTTCCAAAAACTGTGGATTCCGAAGCTGTACGGTTATATTTTAAAAATCCCAAGAGTTCGAAAGGAGGAAAGATAACAGCTTTTGAAATTGATAAGAAAAATGAAATCAAGATCACTTTTGAATCTTCAGCAGGTGAGATAAAAATATTTCTCAAATACTTCATTGCTAATATAATCCAATATTTTTAAATGGTAAAACATGTAAACAATAGCAACTAGGTAAGCACAACTGAACCAGTGCCAAGACAGTTGGTATTTATGGAAATCAAGAATAGTCCATTCATGTATTTGGATTATTCCATCCTTGAGACCTGATTGGCTGCTTGGTTTCTATGATGTTATGAGGCTTCATAAATACCCAGGCATTCTGCAGTAGTATTGCAGCAAGATAGATTCGTATTCAGTTACGACTACTTGATGCCTTATCTTACCAATTCGACGGTAATTGGAACTAATGATTATTCTACAATAATCATAGATCAAGCCTATCTCCTTTTTGCCTTCTTTTTTCATGTACGGAAAAACTTTCTTTTTTGAGCATATCCAGATCGTGTCTTCCGGGAGTTTACTATGTGTTTTATTTATTTTATTCTGTGTTTTTATGTTTTTTTTAAATTTTATTTTGTTTTGTTTTAAACAACAATAATAACAATAATTTCTACTTTTATTTATTTTTCGATGCCCAATTATTTTATCCCCAATTTTCAATTTTCAATCCCCAATTATTCTAGTTAAATCAATAGTGTTATGGAGAGTTATCTCCCCTTAACGATTCGAACCGGATACTCTCGGAAAAAAAGGAGGAGGAGAAAAATACTGACAGAACAGACAAGAATCGAGTCCGGTAAGTGACCCACGGGTATCCTATCATCATGCCGAAAGTGAATCCAAAACCATCCCACTGTATTCCCTGTCAGTGAGAATAAATAAAACAAATATTATTATTGTTAACATATTCTCTGTTTTTATTATCAATTCTGTATATCCTACATCTCGGGATACAACAAATAGTAAATATGAATTAGAAAAAAAAGAAGAGGTATATGGGGAGAATGAATTTATTTAATGACCTTTCACTAGGCTAGGGGGAGTAAATCACGAAAATAAATCAGGATCATAAATATTGAACAAAAATATCATCCAGTCTCTTTTTTTTTTAAATTTTGTTTTATGCTTTTTAGTTGCAAGAGCCGTGTTGGAAAAGGATAGTCATGTGTTCAGCAATAACAAGCTTAGAGTTAGCATATACATGCCGCCTCAAATGGAAGATAAGATGGTGGCTATTTCTGATTTCAAACCCAATATAATTGATGAATCAGTGAAAGATTTTCTGGAAGGAAACATTCCACCCAAAATGGAAATCGACAAAGTTAAAAAAGTCAAGACTGGAACTTTATATCCCTATAACTAAGAAACACTCCAAAGCTGGTTATAGATTAAGCGTTATGCTTAATCAATGAAACAAAAATCAAATGATTTGCGATAATCATGGCATGACTGCTGCTAATAACATAAAAACATTCCCTGGTTGCTGCCTATTTTAGCAGAGATACAAAATGGCTGTACAGTGCTGCGTGCTGATAATTTAAAATAGACAAATTCGTGCCCTAATTGTTTCAGCTCGGAATTTTTCGAATGTTTCCGTTCCAAACTTAGAAATATTTATTTGGTTTAAAATAAAATAAAATAGTCTTTCTAAATTTGGGTGTGGTTTTATCGATTGAATTATTTTTTTACAGTAAATTAAACAATAATAAACGAAAACATCAACTCAAACTTTTATATTCCACCTACAAATATGATAATGTTTAGTTGTTACTTTCTTTGTTACTTTTAGGGGTCAAAAGAGGAAATAAATTAAACTGATAAACTTCCACAATTTGTCGTATGTACAAAAGAGTTTTTAGAAAAGACAAACAAACAAACAAAACTAAAAAAACAAAACACTATAATAAACAAAAACAAAAAAGGAATCAAATGAATACATTTCTACCATGGAAATCAACAGGCAAGGAAGCTTGCTTAAAAAATTGTTTCAAAAATGTGAATATTAAACAACAAAAAGAGACTATTCTTAAATTAAACGAATATTATAATACAATAATTCTTAGCTATGTTTATCGTCAAATCTTTAATAAAGTTCAGGAATGAATTTTAAAAATAATATCTTGATAGAAAAAAAATTCCTAAAATAAATAAACATTCCACTATACAAATTCTCGGCGATTTTTAAAAAAATCTGATAAATCATATTCCTCTTATTTTCTCTATTCACATTAATTCTCTGGTGTTCCTATTTTTTTTTTTTGGTCCAGTC
Source organism: Doryteuthis pealeii (assembly GCA_023376005.1). Classification (NCBI taxonomy): domain Eukaryota; kingdom Metazoa; phylum Mollusca; class Cephalopoda; order Myopsida; family Loliginidae; genus Doryteuthis; species Doryteuthis pealeii. The sequence continues at coordinate 59,109,017 of CM042177.1, forward strand.
ATGGACCGGGTACTTTTGCTAGTATATATATATATATATATATATATATATATATATATATATATATATATATATGTCAGATCGCTTAAAGCGCTACAGGTACTATGTAATCCTGTACTACCGGTTTCATAGTCGGGTCATCGGCGACTAAACCGGTACCCCTACCAAATGTTTTTGGTGAGGAGGGTGGCTAGACACCCAGCAGGTTGAAAAACAAAACCTGTCAAAGGGCGGATGAAGCCTTTTTGCTCAACAAGTAGATGTGAACCACTGGGAAAGATGCACCCTCAGTCTTCGTTAAGGCAAGCATCTAGGAGATGGAATATTCTGATGTAAAACCTGAGGTCTGTTGTTCGCGCTATCTGTGGCAAACTTTTGCACCGATTGTGTGTTTCAGCAGTTCCAAGAAGTGTGGATGGTGCTACACAAGCCTTCACCACTATAATCAAACCATGTGTGTGGGTTTCTGGCAACTTAACTTAACAATTTTTGTCACCTACAATTAACACATAAAGTTAAATGAAAGCGGTTGTCGGAACCTCATACGTCGAAATCGACGGGAGAGTCCATCATATATATATATATATATATATATATATATATATATATTATATATATTATGTATGTATGTATGTATTATTATTATTATTATTATTATACAAAAGCTGAGAGAATCACTTTTTATTTCCTAAAGGCTTTTTCCTATTTATTTTAATGACACAAAAATCATATTAAAATATACCTTGCTTTTACTCTTGAGTTATGTTTGAAAAAAATCCATTTTAATTGCTTCTAATTAGTCGTAATTAGCAATTAAGTCAAAAACTAACCCATCTCCCACTATCATTCTGCATATTACTTTCACCTCTCTATGTATATCTTCATTACCTCCTCCTTATATATGTAAGAGTAAGAGTAAGAGGGAGATTGGCGAATTATTGAGACATTTAATTACTCACTTTATTTGCATGTTAAGATTCAGTGACAAAATCATAGTTTAATAAAATTCATTATCCATTTCAATTTGAATTATGTCAAACCTTTACCTTTCTTAAAAATCTTATAAAATGATTTTGATGTTTTTTTCTTTCTTTTTAAAAAAAATTAATTCACTTTGCAAACTTTCTTTTCCCTAATCCTAGGAACTGCCAAAATATTGTTGCATTTTCGTTTTGAAATTAATTAAAATTAATTAAATTGATCATTTAAGGTTGAATTTTTGTTGGTGCATATCGCATAAATGCGTCCTGGTCTCCTGCCCTAATACGATATCAAAGTGATGTTACCCTCCCCGATTCTAAAAATATGAAATTTGAAACTTAAAATTAGGTTTTCATATTCTAAATTAATTTTATTTATTAATTAGGTATGATGTAGGCAAAATTTATCTTAAAGAATTTCGATTTATTTCCATTAAATTAGTTTGATTGAAATGATTCAGTAATTGAAAAAAAATTCTTTGATTAATAAGTCAACACAGAAAATTTCATCAAAATCAGATAATTCCCAGATTTTTGATAATTGTTTTTGTTTTTTTTTTATCAACAACGACCTTCCATACAAAGAGAGATCACGTGACATTTTCTCTTGGCCATTTCTTTTCTTGTAAACAAATTCACAAGTCTTTTTCTGTGTATTTAGACCAAAAAGAAAAAAGATATTTAATTTAAAAGTTATGAATTCTTCTGTAATTGAGTGTAGTTGTTGTTTTTTGTTATTTATTTCTAAGAAGAAACTGTTATAAGCTTTAAAATACTAAATAATGTTTTTTTGTTGTTGTTTTTTCTTTCGTTTTTTTTTTTTACTATGGATATATGTTCCTTCACAAATATATTTTTTTATTTTGAAGATATTGAAAAATTAAAGATTCTCTGCAAAGAGTGCACGAATGCATATCTTAGTGATACATATCCAAAAGTAAAAGAAGTTCCAGTATCTACCCAGATTATTGTGAGTAATTCTGATGAACAGATGACTAAGGAAACCCCTTATCACAATGCATATTACTTTTAGTGTTTATTTTTCTCTTAATTAAATAATTAAATAATTATCGAAATGAGTAAAAAATAAATCTCCAAAAATTAATTATTATTATTTTTTACATGTTATTTTTCGATTTTCGGTACTTATTTTCTCATAGAAAAGCCACCGTAAAAATTGTTTGTTTCTATTCATAAGTTCGGTCTTTTATCTCATTATTTATACTGTAATTAGAAAAATATAAGACCAACTTGAAAAAAAAGTTACGCCCCCGACATAAGGGGGGGGGTTTAAAAAATAAGTGACCTGGAAAAAATGAGAAAGTTTTGAAATAAAATAAATAATGCATTATCAAGATCATTCATTGATAAATAAACACTGAAAATTTCATTAAAATCCGATATTTCACTGGTTTTTGGTAAATTATTTTCTGTAGGGGTGAGGGTGGGGCTAAAGTCATTTTGTCAAAAACGCATTTTAGGTTCAGTTTGCCAGTACCTAGTGCTTATTTTCTCTTGTATCATTTCAGTGTGTTTGTCTGAGTGGTTAAAAAAAAAAAAAAATCTAGTATTATTTGGATTTTTAAAAAACTATTGTCCTCATCTCTGTTGTTATATACACAACATTTTAGCTAATGTGTCCTCTAGCCTTCTCTTTTAAACTTGGGATTTTGAAACGAACCCATTTATTTATTGTATAAGAGTAGATATTGTTGAAATTCACTTTAGTCAGTACTAATTAACACTAACAGACTCTAATAATAATAAGGGTCAGAAGTTATCTGCCCAAATCCATTTTTGTACGGTGAGTTACTTGCCCTTTGACCTTTTAATTTCAGTATTGTTTTTAAATAAATTAAACACCTCGTGTTATGAAAAGCAGTCCTAATGTGTTACCTCGTTAATCCTATGGAAGGTATCTCAATTGGACTATGTCTCAATGAATAACTTGCCAGAGAGAAAAAGGTATGTCTCTTTTTCTGTGGGATTAAATTATTAAATTCCCAACAGACATTTCTCATTCCGTTAACCATGAGTGGGTGCAAGACACAATTGAAGAAGGCCATAGGGCACATCATTCGAAATGTTGTGTATATAACTGTTGCGGGGTTTCAAGGGTACAAAATAAGACAAACGACTGGTAACAATGAAAAAATAAAAAGGGGTAGAAATTTACAGCAAAGAAAGTGGAGATTGCGTCCGACCAATACGAGCTGACTCGCATTTGCTCCGTCTCAAGCCACAATTGTTCCTATTATTTATAGTAGCCGTCGGCGCATTCCATTTATGTCAATAGGTTATATCACCTATAACAATAACAATAAAGACGAGGACAACAGTCTGAAAATTCCACATAATACAAAGCTTTTTTAATGGCTTCGAAAAATACACGGCTTACACCAAAGCACAAATAAGCAGTTAAAAAAATTATAAATTGAGAACTAATTGTTTGGTAAAAAAATAATTAAAATCTTTGCTCATTTTTGTTGCAAGTTGTATTTTAGTATTATCTACGTTATTCGGACTATTGTCCCCATCTTCATTGTTTTTGTACAACGTTTCGGCCGATATACCTCCGGCCTTCTTCAGGTATTTCTTGTCGGACTCGGGAACCTTCTTGGACTCAGGAACCTTCAAAGTTCCGTGATGGCTCCCGAATTCGACAAGAAAGTTCCCGAGTTCGAAAAGAAGGTTTCCGAGTCCGGCAAGAAATACTTGAAGAAGGCTGGAAGGTATATCGTTGTAAAAATAACAATGAAGATGGGGACAATAGTCCGAATAACGCAGATAATTCTAATTTTCAAGCCTCATTTCAAACATTCAGAGAAGTTGTATTTTATACAAAATTTGAAAGAAAAACACAGACAATCACACTTATGAAAATAGTTTCAGTGGTACATTGACCTTGTGGTGAACCGGAAGTTATAACTCCGAAGGACAAAAGTAAAATGATGAAAAATAACGTTCTGCGCAAGTGGATCACGCAGCATGTGAAAAGAAAAATTGAAATATCAAAATTATTAATTATTGACTTATCAGAGACGTTCGTGCCTAAAATAAGTTATCAAATAAACTCCTTTCTGGAGCCGACCAATTTCTTATGAATGAGAAGTTTTCACAGATCAGTAGATGAGAAGCTAATTTGCTTGAATACACCACGCATTTCATGCTGATGAAATTTAGCCCTTTAATGCATAAGGTATAATAATATATATATATATATATATATATATATATATATATATATATATATATATATATCTTTATTCCCTGACTGCTGCTTTGACTTTGAAACCTTATACTCTTTCTTTCTCATTTTGAGACTTACAACATTTATACATTTATATTACATGAGCATTCAAAAAAGGACTTTTACAGGACATTACCCAGTATTCTCTACTACCATTGTAATGTTTGTGTCAATATATATTTTGTTTGTTAAATGTATGTTTTTTTGCCTTTTCTACTATTTATTAAAGTGTGATAACGTACAAGTTTAATTCATTCGGTTTGTAAATCAATTTCGTCATATATCAAATCAAATTTCCCCATTAAAATAAATTGAAATGTCATTAATCAAATTTCCCCATTAAAATAAATTGAAATGTCATTAATCCATTCCCGGCCTCTCAAAACACCATACATTTTTGTACATTTTTTAATAAGAATAATAGCACTTTATTCTATAAAAAATATAATAAACTAGAATGTAATAAAACAAAATGTCTTCATTAAAGAATAATCCCATGATTGACATGCCATAAAACACACCCGACCAAACAATGAAACAAACTAACCCTAACCTGTCTATATAAAATTGCTTAAGACATGTTGACATACTCTTAAAATCAATCAATCAATCAGACCAAAATTAATATACTGTATATCCTCCTTGGTGGTATAATGAGTATGTAGAAATTCGTCAGGGTCGAACAGCTGAATCACTCTACAGAAAAAGACATTCTCCCAACCACTAAAGTCCTCTGACTAAGTCCTTGCCGCCTGCAACATTTTTCCAGCAGTTCTCCACCAAAGCTCACTGGTTTTTTCGTTGCACGTCTGTGTTTTCGCCAGAAAAATCAGAACGTAACTGTCTCAATGTGGGAAGACAGGTCTTAAATAATGATTCACTGCCCTGAACAAGATCCCACACCCTTGTCAATCATGCCCAACACTGCCATCGCAGTATAGGTATTTGCATAGGCGACAACGAGGTAGTCTGACTTTGAGCTACAACTCAAGGTAGTAATATATGGGCAACTCAGGTAGTAATACATTTGTTATTCTTGTGAGAAGACCTGTTCTGCACTCTTGCACCTTTGATGCACAATATCTGGACCCCAAACGTTGTGATGTTTTGTGCTGGCCGATTTCAGGGCACGGTCAGTGACAGGCTCACAAGGATTAAAAACAAAACAACAACTACAAAGTTTGAAAACTAGACGCGGGTGGAAGAAGGGGTCTGTGATACTTAGCGATCTATCTCATTAGCTGTCCATCGGTTCCCTCTACCGGCGACCTTCACACCTCAACGGCCCGGGTTCTAACTAAGGGATGGAGCTTAGCTGAATTTATGTAAAATTCTCCCCCACCACCCATCTGCTGCTAGACCACACAGATAGCCGACAATTAAATCCAACGCCGACTTTTAGACGACATTATCCCTTAAAACTAAAGCAGTTACTCCTCTTTCCGGACTTAACGTCTCCAATACTTCGACCATTAATTTTTTCAAAAGAGATTTCCTCATAAAAATAGCCATTTTGCTTTTAACACCTAATGCCTAAAGATATTATCACTAAGTGGCTTACTTCATGGTAGCCGTACCGGTCTCTTTGTGTCTTCAAAGGGACAACCACCCACCCATTTACCTATGCGTGGTTTTAACATATTCTATTTTTATTCATTTATTTATTTATTCTGACCATGTTCTCCTTCCATCATAGTTTCACATTCTGGAACCTGATTTGTATATGTAAGTAAAGTCAAGTCTCCAGTGTAGCTTATTGTCGATATCAACCAAGTAACAAGGGAGTCTATCTAGTTTTTCGCTTGTGCTAGAACAGGGTGATTGTTTTTCCTGAGATGGAGCAGCACAGCTACCATCAGCTTCCAGATGCTTTACTGCACAGATCAGATTACTCAAGCTGTGCTCCTCATGCACTGGGTTGGTGATGACCAGTATCGAACCTGAAACTTTGCATATTTAGGATACTGCAATATTATTTTCCCTTTTGTTCATAAAATTAAAATGATTGGCGGCAAATAAAAATATTGTTTTTATTTTTTAGCAATTTCCTGAGCAGGAGGACATTCAATCAGAAAATAAAGAATCTAAAGGTAAATAAGATGAATTACTTCTTAGCTATTTTCTATTGTAAAATGCAACTTTTTATTTCCAATATGTTTATTATGTAGTTTTTTACTAAGATATTCTGGTTATTTTCACTGTTGAGGACCAGAATGTACCATCTCCACCTCTGACAACTTCTATAACCACTATAGAATTTACACCTGCTATACTGCGACGCCACATCAAGAGTAAACGCAACCATGCCTCTCGTGGTCTTGATGGTTGGAAATATCAGCTTCTCAAACATGGTTGGTACTTCCTTCTGCACCAGTTAGCTGTTTTCTATTCGATTTTGCATAAACAATGGTGTTGCCCCAGAACAGTGGAAAACTGTTAGTGTAATTCTGCTGTTAAAAAAGGCCGACCGCACATCACCTGTAAAATATCGTCCAGTCAGTCTTCCTAGTTACATTTCCAAGCTAATGGAGTCCTGCATTAGAGAAGGACTTTGGAATTTCTGGAACCCTCACAGACTTATCTGACCCTTCCAGTTTGGATTTATCCCATACTCTAGTTGTTGTGATCAACTTGTGGAGTTTCTAGAAGGCATCACCCGAATCACTGATGGTGGCTCATGGATGGACGTTGTCTACCTTGATTTTGCTAAAGCCTTCAACTCTGGGCCGCACAAAGTTGAAGGCCAAAGCCTCTTCAATGGGTGTGAAGGATGATTTTAACTGGTTAAAGTCCTTCATTCTCAAATGGAGAAAGGTTGTTACAGTTCTTGGGCGACACTCCTCGCCATATCAGATGTCATCGGGGGTACCACAGAGATCTGTTCTTGGTCCCCTTTTGTTTGTTGCGTATATCAATGATATAGATGTTAACTTAAAGAATACCACAGTACTGAAGTATGCCGATGACATCATGCTGTACCTTAAGATAAAAAAGACAGTTCCTGAACGCTGTAGATCTCTCTTGCAGTCAGATCTGGACACAGTGCAGTAATGGATCACTGACTGGCAACTAAAGCTGGTTTGGGACAAATGTACCACCATGCATTAACCTCCTAGAAACTTTGCAGAGATGTGCAACCAAACGAATACCCTCCAGCAGGCATCTGCCATATTTTGAACGTCTTGCTGCCCTGGGAATGGATTTGTTGAAACTCCGGCGTCTTGCAACTGACCTGGTAAACGCTCATAAGGCCATTAATCATCTTAACAACGGCAAGCATGAGCACCTTTTTGATCTCCATGTTTCTAACACACGTGGGCATGCCTACAATGTCAGAAAACAGCATAGCTCACATGACTTTCGGAAACATTTTATACGCCTAGAGTTGCCGAGGTATGGAATAAACTGCCTGCATTCGTTGTAGGCTGCTGAAATTATTTTCAAAGCCGCCATGCTTCCTGTAATCCACCAACACTATCCCTGATGCCTCCATCAACACTTATATGCATACATGCGCACAAATACATGTATATGATTACTGTACGCTATTCATGTTCACTAATACATTATTCTATGTACTAGACATGAGACTTGATGATTTGTGGTGCACCTGAGCACTGTACACATACATGTATATATTACTGTACACTGTTCATGTTCCTGACACTACATTATTCTATGTACTAGACATGAGACTTTGATGACTTGTGGTGCACCTGAGCACTGTACACATACATGTATATTATTACTGTACACTATTCATGTTCCTGACATATTATTCTATGTACTAGACATGAGACTTTGATGACTTGTGGTGCACCTGAGCACTGTACACATACATGTATATATTACTGTACTATTCATGTTCCTGACACTAATACATTATTCTATATACTAGACATGAGACTTTGATGATTTGCGGTGCACCTGAGCACTGTACACATACATGTATATATTACTGTACACTGTTCATGTTCCTGACACTAATACATTATTCTATGTACTAGACATGAGACTTTGATGAGTTGTGGTGCACCTGAGCACTGTACACATACATGTATATTATTACTGTATGCTATTCATGTTCCTGACACTAATACCTTATTCTATGTACTAGACATGAGACTTTGATGATTTGTGGTGCACCTGAGCACTGTACACATACATGTATATTATTACTGTACACTATTCATGTTCCTGACACTAATACATTATTCTATGTACTAGACATGAGACTTTGATGACTTGTGGTGCACCTGAGCACTGTACACATACATGTATATCATTACTGTATGCTATTCATGTTCCTGACACTAATACATTATTCTATATACTAGACATGAGACTTTGATGATTTGCGGTGCACCTGATCACTGTACACATACATGTATATCATTACTGTACACTGTTCATGTTCCTGACACTAATACATTATTCTATGTACTAGACACGAGACTTTGATTAGTTGTGGTGCACCTGAGCACTGTAGAAATACACGTATATTATTACTGTATGCTATTCATGTTCCTGACACTAATACATTATTCTATGTACTAGACATGAGACTTTGATGACTTGTGGTGCACCTGAGCACTGTACACATACATGTATATATTACTGTATGCTATTCATGTTCCTGACACTAATACATTATTCTATGTACTAGACATGAGATTTTGATGAGTTGTGTGCAACTGAGCACTGTACACATACATGTATATCATTACTGTATGCTATTCATGTTCCTGACACTAATACATTATTCTATGTACTAGACATGAGACTTTGATGAGTTGTGGTGCACCTGAGCACTGTAGAAATACATGTATATATTACTGTATGCTATTCATGTTCCTGACACTAATACATTATTCTATGTACTAGACATGAGACTTTGATGACTTGTGGTGCACCTGAGCACTGTACACATACATGTATATCATTACTGTATGCTATTTTGTTCCTGACACTAATACATTATTCTATGTACTAGACATTAGACTTTGATGATTGTGGTGCACCTGAGCACTGTACACATACATGTATATCATTACTGTATGCTATTCATGTTCCTGACACTAATACATTATTCTATGTACTAGACATGAGACTTTGATGACTTGTGGTACACCTGAGCACTGTACACACACACATGTATATTATTACTGTACACTGTTCATGTTCCTGACACTAATACATTATTCTATGTACTAGACATGAGATTTTGATGAGTTGTTGTGTCGCACCTGAGCACTGTACACATACATACATATCATTACTCTACGCTATTCATGTTCCTGACACTAATACATTATTCTATGTACTAGACATGAGATTTTGATGAGTTGTGTCGCACCTGAGCACTGTACACATACATACATATCATTACTGTATGCTATTCATGTTCCTGACACTAATACATTATTCTATGTACTAGACATGAGATTTTGATGAGTTGTGTCGCACCTGAGCACTGTACACATACATACATATCATTACTGTATGCTATTCATGTTCCTGACACTAATACATTATTCTATGTACTAGACTTGAGACTTTGATGACTTGTGGTACACCTGAGCACTGTAGAAATACATGTATATCATTACTGTATGCTATTCTTGTTCCTGACACTAATACCTTATTCTATGTACTAGACATGAGACTTTGATGAGTTCTGTCGCACCTGAGCACTGTACACATACATGTATATCATTACTGTATGCTATTCTTGTTCCTGACACTAATACATTATTCTATGTACTAGACATGAGTCTTTGATGAGTTGTGTCGCCCCTGAGCACTGTACACACACATGTATATTATTATTGTACGCTATTCTTGTTCCTGGCAGTAATACATTATTCTATGTACTAGACATGAGATTTTGATGAGTTGTGTCGCACCTGAGCACTGTACACATACATACATATCATTACTGTATGCTATTCATGTTCCTGACACTAATACATTATTCTATGTACTAGACATGAGACTTTGATGAGTTGTGTCGCACCTGAGCACTGTACACAATAGATTTCATTATTATAAATCTAAACTAAACGGACCTAAATTCCACTTTAACCGGTCATTTCATTTCATTAAATTCGGTTAATTCCCTGATTTTTGGTATTTTTCCTTTCGGTTGGGTGACATACGATGTTGAAATTTAGGTCCATTAAGTTTGATTTTACCACAAAATGAATAGGCTACATCCATTCATTATGTAACACTGGGTATATTCTACTTTCAGTTGAAAAAAATACAGAAAATAAACAACCATTTGAGACTCCTCCATGTGTTGGACAAGACAGAAAACCTCGGCAACAATTTAGGACTTGTGAATTGGATGAAGAAACAGAACAGCCAACATCTCAATCAGAGCCAAGAACCATTATTGTTCATGGTGTTCCAAAAACTGTAGATTTGAAGAATTGCAGTTATATTTTGAAAATCCCAAGAGTTCGAAAGGAGGAAAGATCACATCTTTTGAAATTGATAAGAAAAATGAAATCAAGATCACTTTTGAATCTTCAGCAGGTGAGATAAAATATTTCTCAAATACTTAATTGCTAATATAATCCAATATTCTAAAATAGGAAGACATGTAAAAGATTATTTTTATAAACATCATTTTAGGCTCTTACGTAATAGTGAAATTAGCGATCTAGAAAACTATTACTTTGTGTAGAGGTTTTGCAATTCATATGTAGGTTTTAGGCTCTTACGTAATAGTGAAATTAGCGATCTAGAAAACTATTACTTTGTGTAGAGGTTTTGCAATTCATATGTACCTTGTTATTTCTCTTTTTATAAATCTTCGTTTATTATATTATAAACATCATTTTAGGCTCTTACGTAATAGTGAAATTAGCGATCTAGAAAACTATTACTTTGTGTAGAGGTTTTGCAATTCATATGTACCTTGTTATTTCTCTTTTTATAAATCTTCGTTTATTATATTATAAACATCATTTTAGGCTCTTACGTAATAGTGAAATTAGCGATCTAGAAAACTATTACTTTGTGTAGAGGTTTTGCAATTCATATGTACCATGTTATTTCTCTTTTTAAAATCTTCGTTTATTATATTATAAACATCATTTTAGGCTCTTACGTAATAGTGAAATTAGCGATATATATTAACTATCTTTAATGACTAATACACTAATCCCAGCAACCCTCTAAAAAATAATAGACTCTCCCAATTTAAAAACAAAATATATAATAGAACAAGAAAAAGAAATAATAAAAGAACTAACACCAAAACATATACCCCCCTCCCTAATGATGACTACAGAAACAGTCAAAAGCGCTCGGGTTGATAGGATGGAAAAAAAATTCTATATCAACTGGATCCTGACCTTTGAAAGATAATCAGAAGACTGGAAAAGATACAAATCAAGATAATGGAGAAGAAACCCCTGCCTACAAATATATATAAAATATATATATACAAATATATATATATATATATATATATATATATATATATATATATATATATATATATATATATATATATATATATATATATATATATAAAGGTAAAAGTATCTAACTGACTGGTATGTAGAGGATGAATTTATTTAGGATCATTAAAATCTCACTGTACATCCACAATGTATGCTCGTGTTGATGTAAACTAATAGATTTTTTACAAATCCATTAGAGAGCTCAATGTATAATAACTAATAAATCAATTATATACAGAATTTGATGTGTTTTAGACTCACCATTTCTTCTTGTTATATTTGAGTAATAGACACGTCTTAATCCAACTATTCCATCTGACTTTCTCGAGATCATTTTTTTCAGTCAGTTAATTTTACAGATAGACAATTTCCAGTGTATACCTGAAGTAAGACAATTGTAAATACCTTTTTATAGTCTGACAATTTCCAGTGTATTACTGTAGTAAGAAAATTTTCAACACATTTTTATAGTAAGTATTTTTATATGCATCTTGCTCGCTCTCTCTCTTTCTCTCTCTATATATATATCTATATATATATATATATACTAGCAAATATATGCACCCTCCGGGTGCAAGTATTTAAGTTTTAATGTAATAAAATATTGTATTAAATTAGAAAGGCTACTGAAACTAAATAAGAATACAGATAAAAAGATTTGAAACAGAGGGAGTATAATAAAAGATGGAACAACTGAAACTTACTCTTCCATCACTCTCGTCTTTCATTGTTATTTTTTCTAATTTAAGTATTTAGTTAAAAGAGGAAGTAAAGAATAAAATGACAGTTATTTTATCTTGTTAATGGATTTCATTTAAGATTCATTGAAGAGATTTTTGCTTATATTCATTAAGATAAAACCAAACAGTTAGAAATCAATAATACTAAGCACATATTTATTAAATTCGATTTTTTAATATTAATATGCAAATTAGCCTTCCCGTTCACACTGTAAACTGCTATTTTGTTGTATATATAAATACAATTGCATGTTGTCAGTATGTAGACATAGTTAACAGTATTAATAATGTAAGACAATTTTATTAATAATTGAGGTTTAGATAAAAATAAAATCATGGAGAATGTGATGTCAATAACTAAGAGAATTGTGACTTGAGTAGGAATATAGTTTCGATTACAGACAGAAAAACACACAATCTCCATTATAATAAGATATGTGTGTGTGTGTGTGCATATATATATATGTATATGTTTTTAGTTTTTGCTTTGTCAGTGCATATGTAATCATTCAAGTGAATAAAAGTTTACATGTATTTGTTTAATAAATCCGCCCTGTGATATTATTCATTATATAAACAACTAGTTAATTTATAATTGGTCTCCTGTATAGTCTTGACCCTCATTTGTCTGGGTAAAAGAAACAAATTAGAGTTGTTAAAGTGCCATATATTTTGTTTAATTCAATCTTGTTCTGATAAGGCAAGGAGTTCTGCTCTGGCAACTCTACCAACTGTCAGCAGCTGTTAGGGGATTGTATATCATTTATAAACAATAATATCAGACTGATGCTGATAAGTGTGAAAATATTAATATATAAATTAGTTTCTGTACATCTATGACTAAGGGCCATTTTAGCTCAGTCTGTAGAGTATAATAAGACCATTTCTAATGCAATTCTCTAGTAAGACCATTTCCAATGCACTTCTATATTTCCAATGCAATTCTCTAGTAAGACCATTTCCAATGCAATTCTCTAGTAAGACCATTTCCCAATCTAGTAAGACCATTTCCAATGCAATTCTCTAGTAAGACCATTTAATATTTCCAATGCAATTCTCTAGTAAGACCATTTCCAATGCAATTCTCTAGTAAGACCATTTCCCATTTCCAATGCAATTCTCTAGTAAGACCATTTCCAATAAGACCATTTCCAATGCAATTCTCTAAGACCATTTCCAATGCATTTCCAATGCAATTCTCTAGTAAGACCATTTTCCAATGCAATTCTCTAGTAAGACCATTTCCAATGCAATTCTCTAGTAAGACCATTTCCAATGCAATTCTCTAGTCCATTTCCAATGCAATTCTCTAGTAAGACCATTTCCAATGCAATTCTCTAGTAAGACCATTTCCAATGCAATTCTCTAAGACCATTTCCAATGCAATTCTCTAGTAAGACATTTCCAATGCAATTCTCTAGTAAGACCATTTCCAATGCAATTCTCTAGTAAGACCATTTCCAATGCAATTCTCTAGTAAGACCATTTCCAATGCAATTCTCTAGTAAGACCATTTCCAATGCAATTCTCTAGTAAGACCATTTCCAATGCAATTCTCTAGTAAGACCATTTCCAATGCAATTCTCTAGTTAGTAAGACCATTTCCAATGCAATTCTCTAGTAAGACCATTTCCAATGCAATTCTCTAGTAAGAATGCAATTCTCTAGTAAGACCATTTCCAATGCAATTCTCTAGTAAGACCATTTCCAATGCAATTCTCTAGTAAGACCATTTCCAATGCTCTAGTAAGACCATTTCCAATGCAATTCTCTAGTAAGACCATTTCCAATGCAATTCTCTAGTAGACCATTTCCAATGCAATTCTCTAGTAAGCAATGCAATTCTCTAGTAAGACCATTTCCAATGCATTCTCTAGTAAGACCATTTTTCCAATGCAATTCTCTAGTAAGACCATTTCCAATGCAATTCTCTAGTAAGACCATTTCATTTCCAATTTCTCCAAGACCATTTCCAATGCAATATGCAATTCTCTAGTAAGACCATTTCCAATGCAATTCTCTAGTAAGACCATTTCCAATGCAATTCTCTAGTAAGACCATTTCCAATGCAATTCTCTAGTAAGACCATTTCCAATGCAATTCTCTAGTAAGACCATTTCCAATGCAATTCTCTAGTAAGACCATTTCCAATGCAATTCTCTAGTAAGACCATTTCCAATGCAATTCTATAGTAAGACCATTTCCAATGCAATTCTATAGTAAGACCATTTCCAATGCAATTCTATAGTAAGACCATTTCCAATGCATTTCTATAGTAAGACCATTTCGCAAAACAAACCTAAACGGAATGAGCGAATAAATATAAATATAAATAATTACACCACAAATATTTTATGAATTAATAACTCGATTCTAATTTAAATCAAAGATATCAAGATTTCCTTATTTGTATAAAATGATCAAAATGGATATTATTTGGTAACATCTATTATCAATATCTACAATTTTGGAATTATGCAAGTGAAAATGAAATTCGGTTGAGTAGACAGATCTTAGAATACGCTGTGTCACTCGGCAAAAAATAAGAAATCTGTGAGTTTGAATAGAAAATCAAAGTTGAAAAAATAATCTTAAAATTAATTTAAGCAATAAAATAAATTCTTACACTTGTTTATCCCTTCCTAAACATAAGCATCAATATAATTGTTGATGTGAATTAGTATACTGTTGGTTTGAACAATAGCAACTAGGTAAGCAAAACTAAACCAGTGCCAAGGCAGTTGGTATTTAAGGAAATCAAGAATAGTCCATTCATGTATTTGGGTAATTCCATTCCTTGAGTCCTGATTGGCTGCTTGGGTTCTATAATGTTATAAGGCTTCATAAATACCCTGGCATTCTGCAGTAGTATAGCAGCAAGATAGATTCGTATTCAGTTACGACTATTTGTTGCCTTATCTTACCAATTCGACGGTAATTGGAACTAATGATTATTCTACAATAATCATAGATCAAGCCTATCTCCTTTTTGCCTTCTTTTTTCATGTACGGAAAAACTTTTCTTTTTTGAGCATATCCAGATCATGTCTTCCGGTCAAAGGAATTTTGAGAATTTACTATGTATTCAATTTTCAATTCCCAATTATTCTAGTTAAATCAATAGTGTTATGGATTAACGATTCGAACCGGATACTCTCGGAAAAAAAGAAGGAGGAGAAAAATACTGACAGAACAGACAAGAATCGAGTCCGGTAAGTGACCCACGGGTATTCTATCATCATGCCGAAAGTGAATCCAAAACCATCCCACTGTATTCCCTGTCAGTGAGAATAAATAAAACAAATATTATTATTGTTAACATATTCCCTGTTTTTATTATCTATTCTGTATATCCTACATCTCGGGATACAACAAATAGTAAATATGAATTAGAAAAAAAAGAAGAGGTATATGGGGAGAATGAATTTATTTAATGACCTTTCACTAGGCTAGGGGGAGTAAATCACGAAAATAAATCAGGATCATAAATATTGAACAAAAATATCATCCAGTCTCTTTTTTTTTAAATTTTGTTTTATGCTTTTTAGTTGCAAGAGCCGTGTTGGAAAAGGATAGTCATGTGTTCAGCAATAACAAGCTTAGAGTTAGCATGTACATGCCGCCTCAAATGGAAGATAAGATGGTGGTTATTTCTGATTTCAAACCCAATATAACTAAGGAACCAGTGAAAAATTTTCTGGAAGCCAAAATTCCAGCCGAAATGGAAATCGAAAGCGTTAAAAAAGTCAAGAATGGAACTTTTCTCGTGTATTTTGCTGAAAAAATTGGTGAGTACTTAAAATCACTTTTTTCAATGTTAACAAAGAGTGACTTTACTTTTATCCACTTTGTATGGTGTTTTATATATATATATATATATAACCCTATATATGCTCCCATCCCCTAGGGTTGAGCACTCTGGGGGGATCTCGCTGACGGCCGCCAACTCAAGCGTAAACACAACGCTCTTCTCTGAATGGAGCACTCTGTGACGGCTTTTACACACAAAGCGATGTGTGTATTAAAACAGTTAAAATCCCCTTCCCATTCTGTAAGTGAAGACAGCCTAATGGTTAAGGTGCCGGACTGACACCCAACCGACCGGAATTCAATTCCGACTGTAGGTAGCTTACAGAATGTCTAGCCACACTGAAGAGACTTTATATATATATATATATATATAAAGATGTGAGGTATCCAAAACTTGGTAGTAAGGGATGATTCTATATGTGATTTCTAAGACACACTGTATTATTATTGTATGATTCAGTATGTATAAATACAGTGAATCTTTAAATCACTACAGAGAGCTTTAGATTATACACAGAGCAATATTTATCTTTGAAAGGAATGACAAACTCAACACCGTTATTCCATAATAAATTTATTTTGACCAAAAATGGGGCCCTTTATAAATCTAAGTTCATTTAATAAAGTCTCATCAGATGGATAATCATCGATAATTAATGGTAAATCAAAATAATTCTTTTGATTCACAAAGGCCCCAATTTTGGTCGAAATAAATTTTTTATGGAATAATAGTGTTGAGTTTTTCCTTCCTTTCAAAGATATATATATATATATATATATATATATATATATATATATATATGTGTGTGTGTGTGTGTGTGTGTGTGTGTGTGTGTGTTATGAACAAATTGAAAAACACAACTTCATAAACGAGTAATGTTTATTTCGCCTACGTTCCAGTGTTTCGATCTGTTTCAACAGATCTTCATCGGGGCTTTCGTTAGTTTGAGGGAAAAAATAAAAGTATCACAGAAAAATAAGAAATCTTGATGAAGACCGGTCTATTAAAAGGTCGAAACAGATACTGTCAGCAAACTAATAACATCTTTTGTTTTTTCTAAAAATGTTAAATTCATATATATATATATATATATATATATATATATATATATATATATATATATATATATTATTATTATTATACTAAAGCTGAGAGAATCACTTTCTATTTCATAAAGGCTTTTTCCTATTTATTTTAATGACACAAAAATCATACTAAAATATACCTTGCTTTTAGTCTTGAGTTATGTTTGAAAAAAATCCATTTTAATTGGTTCTAATTAGTCGTAATTAGCAATTAAGTCAAAAACTGACCCATCTCCCACTAACATTATGCATATTACTTTCACCCTCTTATGTATATCTTCATTACCTCCTCCTCCTTATATATGTAAGAGTAAGAGTAAGAGAGTTTGGAGAATTATTGAGACATTTAATTACTCACTTTATTTGCATGTTAAGATTCAGCGACAAAATCATAGTTTAATAATAATTTCCATTGAACTAGTTTGATTGAAACGATTCAGTAATTTAAGAAAGAATTCATTGATTAATAAGTCAACACAGAAAATTTCATCAAAATCAGATAATTCCCAGATTTTTGATAATTGCTTTTTTTTTTTTTTATCAACAACGACCTCCCATACAAAGAGAGATCACGTGACATTTTCTCTTGGTCATTTCTTTTTTTGTAAACAAATTCACAAGTCTTTTTCTGTGTATTTAGACCAAAAAGAAAAAAGATATTTCATTTAAAAGTTATGAATTCTTCTATAATTTAGTGTATTTGTTGTTTTTTGTTATTTATTTCTAAGAAGAAACTGTTATAAGTTTTAAAATCCTAAATAATGTTTTGTTGTTGTTGTTTTTTTTAATACTATGGATATCTGTTCCTTCACAAATATTTTTTTTATTTTAAAGATATTGAAAAATTAAAGATTCTCTGCAAAAAGTACACGAATGCATATCTTAGTGATACATATCCAAAAGTAAAAGAAGTTCCAGTTCCTACCCAGATTATTGTGAGTAATTCTGATAAAACGAAGACTAAGGAAAGTGTGAAGAACTTTTTTTTGAATCCATTGGCACGTGATGATTTTGTTGGAATTAAAGAACTTCCTGCTAATAAATTTGTGATAACATTTAAGAATTCAGATCGTAAGTTTATTCTTATCTATATCTCTATCTGTTTTGTATGTTTTTCATCTCGACCAATCAATTTATGTTCCTAAATTTGTGAAATTCTTATGTGTACCCAGTTATCTATCTATCTATCTATCTATCTATCTATCTATCTATGTGCCATATCCAGTTTGTGTGGAGGAGTTGGATAAATTCATAAAAGAAACGTCTAAAATATTCAGTCCAACAGTCTACGATCTTATCTGTATCTTTGATTAGTGTTGAATCACCTTTAGATTTTCATAGTTGTGATCCAATTACCTACCTGACCAAAAGCCTTTACAGTACTTACTATAAGTTTGTGGTCACTCACTTGAATACGGAACAGACTCATCACTGCTTAACTTCAGTAATCTGATGGTACTCTCAACATAACTTGGCTATAAGTCCTAAAAACAATGCTGGCTATCGCATCTTGTGATAGTAATTCTTATGGCACAATAAAATATAGACATTTTATTTTCAGTGGATTTCATATAGAAAAGGAATATTATTTATCTAAAAATCGGTAATACTTTTTTGGTACGACCAACCGCCACTTGCTCGAGTTCGGCCAATGACATCAGCTTTAGACACGCCCACAAATTTGTGATCCAATTACCTACCTAACCAAAAGCCTTACAGTACTGATATATAATGAGATATTGTTACATAATCTATGCGGTTGCATAAGATTATTGTCAATCCCCTGTGTTTCTGCGGGGATGGCCCTTTTCACATCACGGTCGGGTCTTTCCATGGAATATTACAGAAAGACCGCCAAATACGTGAAGTCACGTGGGACCTGGTTGGGTCCTCAGTTTTTCAGTTTGGACGTCAGGCAGAGAAGATGTATCTGCCCTAGCTGAAACTCACCACACATGCGCGCTGTGTTGTTAGTTAGAGGAATATGTTAGTTAAGAAATAAAAGTTTATATAATTAATATGTTTTTGTGGTTGATGAATGTCTTGGTAACAAGACTGGCCTAGGAGAAGAAATGAATCCAGGACGAGCAACCAGCAAGAACAGAGAAATAGAAGACCGGACACGAAGTCCCTAAGACTAAGTCCAGACGTTAGAAGATACCAAAGATGAGAAGAAGAATAGAAGTAAAGAGGTGTACAACAATATCTCTAAAAGCGTATGGTTTGCAAAAGAAGAAATTTCCGAGCTTTCATCTGATAATTTAAAATTGTATCCAGATATATTTTTTCGGTCACTTGAACATACCCAAATCGACATCACAAAATCCCCGTAATCTTAAGTGTTCTGTAGACTTTTTCAAATACTAGCGACTGATTTATCACAAAACATGATTTCAGTTTTTTCACTGTTTTGTTTTCGTTTTTTTTTGTCTAATAATGTAAGTTGTGATATATTTACGATTAGTATCACAAAATGTTTTTTCCTCAAGTTTAAAAGTATTTCTAAAATATATTAAATAGAAATAAATGGTAATTTTCTGTTAAATAATTCTTAAAACTTTAAAACAGTAATTTCCTCATTGTAATAAATGAAACATTTGTTTACCTATTTTTTTTAGACACAAATTTGATCTTCTTTCTTTTTAGACACACGAAAAAACCCCCCAAAAAACAAACAAACTTCAGAACATTTCTAAAAATTTGAATAAACTAGAAATTTATTAAGGAAATATAGATCACCAAAATTAAAGTTTAAAAATGTTTCTAAAAGATATTAAATAGAAATAAATATTTTATTGGTAATTTTTTGTAAATAATTCTTAAAACTTTAAAACAGTATTTGGACAAAAAATTGAACTTTTTTCTTTTTAACACACGAAAAAAAAAAACCCAAAAAAACTTTAGAACCTTTCTAAAAATTCGAATAAGCTAAAAATGTATTAAGGGAATATGGATCACCAAACCGAAGAATTCCTGAATTCTTTTAGATGATGTTTGATAATTTGTATTATTTAGATTTTTTGACTGTTGTCCTCATCTTTATTATTATATACAAAATGTTTCAAATAATTTCCCTCCGGTCCTTTTTAGGTATTTCTTGTTGAACCCTCCTGTCAAATTTGGGAGTCTTCATAAAACTTTGAACTGAACACTTTACTTAATAAATTGGGATAGATAATTCTTATTCTGTTAACCATAATCAGGTACAAGTGTTAAGCTATGTTTAGTATTCTATATTATTTTTGCCTATAGTTATGATCGGACGTGAAACCTCCAAATGATAGTCATTAAGAACTCAACACTTGGATCCATTACGCCACGTGTCCAACTCCCGATAATGTCATGAAACCCCCTAAGTTTGACAAGAAAGTTCCAGAGTTCAACAAGAATCACATGAAGGGCACATTGGCCAAAACCTTGTGTATATAACAATAAAGATGAGGACAGTAGTCCGAAAAATCTAAAAAATGCAAACTGAAAGATATTGTGATATATCAATGCACTAGGGTCTCATTATAACTAACCAATATTAACTTTCATATTTAATCAAGCCTTTGATTTTATGAAATATTATTTTTCAGTTGCTAAGAAAATGTCCCAGGTGAATATACAAGAATTCAAGATTAACCTCTACCATGATTGGGAAAGTAGCAATGAAACATACAAAGAGATATCCCTTCCATCACCATTTTTGTTGAACTTTATAAAGGATAACAAAAATGTATTTGAAGATGAATTAAAAGATTATGGATATCTTGATCTTTCAAAGAGTAATGGAAACCTATTGAAAATAATGTGTGATAATGATAAAGAAGATGAAATCAATAAAAGGGTTGAGGAATTGCTGGCACTTATAAATGAAGAAAAAGTTACTATTCCATCTGACCTCTTTGATGAGCTGAAAGACATGCATGTGAAGGACAAAAACCTTAATATTTACTTTGACAAAGAAAATCTTGCTGCACATATTTTCTCATTTAACAAATCCTCTTCTTCAAATTGCAAAGAGAACATCTCTAAATTTATTGAACAAAGGTTTAACGCAATGAAAAAGGTACTTTTAGAATCTCATAAAATCATATTACTTTTTTCTGACTTCTTTCCATCAAAAATATTCCGAAAGTACAAAAAGGTGAAAATTACTGTGGAAGGCTCAAATGTAGTGTTTTGTGGTTTTTCACCTGATATAGATAAAGTTATTAGTGAGATGTTAAGTATCTTTCCGATATTAAAGTCACTCAAATTCAGCTTCCCCGAAATTCTAATGCAATCATCAACAAAAAAGAAGTAAAACAATACCTTCTTGAAAAGGTAAAAGAGAAAAAGTGTCCCTGTTCATGGGAAATAAATCCTGACAACCAAGTGTTTTTATATACTCCAAAGAACGTTGATGCAGAATCTGTTAAGGAAATTTTGTGTAAAAGTATTGTTGAGTTGAATTTTCACCTCAATGGCCCAAAACGAAACATTCTCAAGGAAAAAATATGGTTGATAAAATTGCAGGATCTATCAAATAAATATGCTGATAATTTTCAGATAGATGTTAAAAATAACAAACTTTCAGTAGTTACAACAGCTCAAATTGCTACAGAAATTGAAAGTGAACTTGAAAAATTCTTTCACACAAATGCTGTGTATAGAAAAAAATTTCCATTAAAATTGGGAGTTTACAATTTTCTCATGAGATTTGAAAGATCAGTCATCACAAATTTTGTCAATCAACATCCACCACTTGAGATTCAGTTTGAAAATGACCAAGTAATTCAAATTTTCGGAACAAAGCAACTCAATGTAGATGCTTCAAGTTTTTTGCAAAATCTTATTACTGGCGTTTTTGAACAAAAAGAAACATTTCTTCATTTAGGCTTCAAGAAATTCTTGAAAACTGACCTTGCAGATACAGTATTGGAGAAAATATCAAAGTTACATAAATGCCTTATCCTAAGGGATGGAGATGCTGCTACTACTTTGGGAAACACTTCAACTTATCAAATCAAATATGCAAACAGTGAAATAATATTGCAACTTAAAGACATTACAGAACTTGATGTGGATGCTATTGTAAATCCTGCTAATAAAGATTTAAAACATGTTGGTGGACTATCATTGGCAATTATTCAAAAAGGTTTGTATTCTTTTGTCATCTTTGAACATTGTAAAATCATGTGATATAATTAATACTCACACACTCACCCATAAATAAGTACACAACTATACATTTTTTTTTATATAAGTTAATTTTCTTTTAAACTAAATATACCGTGATTTCATTCGTGGAATACTATACAATCAAAACATTATTTAGATTTACTAGCAATATAAAAAACACCCTCTGGGCGATGTAAAAATAGATTTTGGAAACATATTGCCTGAGGGGTGGGAGTTAAAAATTCAATGTCAGCGAGTTTGTACCCTAAGTAAGTAAAATCATCAAATTCATTAAAGAATTAAAAAAATAAAACAATTTGAAATGTAAACTTTAAACATGTATTAAAATAAAACAAGCTATATATAGATATATAATACCAGTCATGTATACAATTAATATGCACAGTATCCCCAATAAATAAGTACACCCCTATAATTTTTTTATATCAGTTAATTTTCTTTTAAACTAAATATACTGTGATTTCATTCGTGGAATACTATACAATCAAAACATTATTTAGATTTACTAGCAATATAAAAAACACCCTCTGGGTGATGTAAAAATAGATTTTGGAAACATATTGCCTGAGGGGTGGGAGTTAAAAATTCAATGTCAGCGAGTTTGTACCCTAAGTAAGTAGAATCATCAAATTCATTAAAGAATTAAAAAAATAAAACAATTTGAAATATAAACTTTAAATATGTATTAAAATAAAACAAAACTATATATAGATATATAATACCAGTCATGTATTTATTAAAACTTATTTTAAAAAACAATGAGGACTGTCTAATGTTGCATGTTCAAATTTTGAGTGTATTTATTCTATGTTTTGACGATTTGGGGTAATGTGACGTAAGCAGTGACGTAGTTTTTGTTACAGACAAAAACCGGAAGCGAATCTTCATTATTAATAGATTTATTATCAAACTCAATAGCATTTAAACTCTGTAAACAAAATAAAACTGCATATTTAAGAGATTTTACTTATTCCTATTTTTTTGCAACACTTTCAGTGCTGAAGTATTTGGTAATGAATAATACATAATAATATCCATTTTGATTGTATAATCTTCCACTAGATTTGGGTATTTTTCGTTTAGAAGAAAATTAACTAAGAAAATTTTTTAAAAAAATCAGCAGAGGTGTATTTGTTTGCAAGTGATTTTGTATAGTTCAACTATTTTTCAATTGTTCTTGAATAATTTTCATATTTTCAAAGTGACATTAAAATCTGTCTAAATGATGATTTACATTAGGCATAACCAATTTGTCGTCTGCTACACATTTTAAAAACGAATTAAAATTAATTAAATCTATTATTTAAGGTCAAACTTTTTTATCTAAATAGATAAGTAGTAACATAATGACCATCACAAAAAAAAAAGAAAAATATCATTAGATATGCAGTTTATTTTTGATACATTTAAAGGGATTTATTTTGGTCAATTTCGACACGATCCGCCATTCTGTCTCTTTTTCAATGGTTTTAGGCCCTTGTTAAGAATTTTAATGTAACATTCACGATTGCAAAAAAAAAAAAAAAAAAAAAAAAAAATTACCAAAAATCCGATTTTAATGAAATTTTCAGTATTGATTTATCCATTAACGAATTTTATAATGCATCAGTTATTCTATTTCAAAACTTTAATTTAGTATTTTTGCTATGAAAAATGAATATATAAAATTCATTTAAAATGTGAAAAGACTGAGGTTAAGTTTAAAATGTTATATTTTTAGATTCTAAAAATAAATATCTATTTAATGCAAACCTTATTTTATTACATCAAAGTATACTTCTTGAAGAAAAACTCGATTGAAAATGTATCCCCCCTTTTTAAGCAGAATAAATATCGGTGTATATTCTTTTCTTTTATAAGATAATAGCCAATTAAATAATTATCGAAATGAGTAAAAAAGAAATCTCCAAAAAATTAATTAGTTATTATTTTTTTACATTTTATTTTTAGATTTTCGGTACTTATTTTCTCATAGAAAAGCCACCGTAAAATCTTTTTGTTTCTATTCATAATTTCGGTCTTTTATCTCTTTATTTATACTGGAAGTGGAAAACTATAAGATCAACTTGAAAAAAATGTTACGCCCCCAAATTAAAGGGGGGTGTCAAAATTAAGTGACCTGAAAAAAATGAGAAAGTTCTGAACTAAAATAAATAATGCATTATAAAGATCGTTCATTGATAAATAAACACTGAAAATTTCATTAAAATCCGATAATTCCCTGATTTTTGGTAAATTATTTTCTGTAGGGGGGGGGGGGCTAAAGTCATTTTGTCAAACACGCAGTTTAGCCTCATTTTTGTAATACCTAATATACATTATCTTTACTAGCAAATATATGCACCCTCCGGGTGCAAGTATTTAAGTTTTAATGTAATAAAATATTGTATTAAATTAGAAAGGCTAATGAAACTAAATAAGAATACAGATAAAAAGATTTGAAACAGAGGAAGTATAATAAAAGATTTGAAACAGAGTGAGTATAATAAAAAATAGAACAACTGAAACTTACTCTTCCATCACTCTCGTCTTTCATTGTTATTTTTTCTAATTTAAGTATTTAGTTATAAGAGGAAGTAAAGAATAAAATGACAGTTATTTTATCTTGTTAATGGATTTCATTTAAGATTCATTGAAGAGATTTTTGCTTATATTCATTAAAATAAAACCAAACAGTGAGAAATCAATAATACTAAGCACATATTTATTAAATTCGATTTTTTAATATTAATATGCAAATTAGCCTTCCTGTTCAAACTGTAAACCGCTATTTTGTTGTATATATAAATATAATTGCATGTTGTCAGTATGTAAATATGGTTAACAGTATTAATAATGTAAGACAATTTTATTGATAATTGAGGTTTAGATAAAAATAAAATCATAGAGAATGTGACGTCAATAACTAAGGGAATTGTGACTTGAGTAGTGATTTAGTTTCGGTTACAGACAGTAAAACACACAATCTCCATTATAATAAGATAACTGATACTTTATTTCCATAAACATGATACTTACTTCTATAAGTTGTATATTTGATATTACTGTCGGGTTGTTTGAATGTAGGAAAGATATTCAGTTTAGTCCCCGCTTACTAAAGTCCAATATTAGATTGATACACTAATAGGAGTTGTGGACGAGGCTGTTTGTATTTCACATAATGCTAATCCCCTTGGTAAAGGTGTACATCCAAATATTCTCCATCCAGCTATGGGTAAACAGTAGGGTAGACTGAACTCTTTAACTTTTGGTATAGCATCTGGTCTTGGAGAAGGTACACTCTGAATTCAAACCCGTTGAACTCTACTTAAATTTGATCTTATGTCATTAAAATCTGTCTTAATGATGATATACATTAGGCATACCCAATTTGTCGTCTGCTACACATTTTAAAAACGATTAATTAAATCTATTGTTTAAGGTCAAACTTTTGTCAAAATCGATAAGAAGTAACATAATGACCATCATTAAAAAAAAAAAATATCATTACATATGCAGTTTATTTTTAATACATTTAAAGGGATTTGTTTTGGTCAATTTCGACGCGATCCGCCATTCTGTCTCTTTTTCAATGGTTTTTGGCGCTCGTTTACAATTTTAATGTAACATTCGCGATTGAAAAAAAATTTACCAAAAATCAGGTAATTATCCGATTTTAATGAGATTTTCAGTATTGATTTATCAATTAATGAATTTTATAATGCATCAGTCATTTTATTTCAAAACTTTAATTTAGTATTTTTGCTATGAAAAATGAATATATAAAATTCATTTAAAATAAAAATATTCGGATTTTAAGTTTAAAATGTTATATTTTTAGATTCTAGAAATAAATATCTATTGAATGCAAACCTTATTTTAATCAATCAAAGTATACGTTTGGGTAGACCGAACTCTTTAACTTTTGGTATAGCATCTGGTCTTGGAGAAGGTAGACTCTGAATTCAAACCCGTTGAACTTAAATTTGATCTTATGTCATATCCAAAACATGTAAACAACATCCGACGAGAACAGCTGTAAGGTCACGTGATTAACATCACCCAAACCATCCGAGTAAGATGAACAAGACACACAGGACACTGCTGGAGAAACAAGGATGAACTCATAAGAGACATCCTCCTGTGGAAACTAGCACATGGGCATGCTAGTGTGGGTCGGCCAGCAAAGACGTATATTGACCAGCTCTGTGCGGAATGTAGATGCTGCGCAGAGGATCCCCCAAGAACAATGAGTGATATGGGTGTTTATTTGTCTCATACCCCACCTGTATGGACTGGGCATAAGGGGCAGGTAATGCCTGGAGGGATGGCCCTCTGGGATCGACGCTATTAATTTAACACCTCACCGGTCCAGAGGCCGAAGCTTACTGGACCCCGTCCCGAAGGACGGTTTGGGAGTGATATGGGTGGTTGGAGAGAGATTGTCATCGATATCCATGCTAATAGCGTGACATGATGATGATGATGATGATGATGATGATGTTAATTTTTTTCCAAATTGATTAAAAATGATTTAAAAATCTGACTTAAATTAACCCATGTCACTTAGTTCACTGGAAACAATGCATAAAGAATTTCACCTGAGAGATGACAGAGACAGATTCTATGTGCCAAGGAAGGATGAAGGAGGAAGGAAGGGGTCTGGCCAACATTGAAGATAGTGTAGATACGACAATCCGGGCACTTGACGAATACACTAATAGAAAGTAAGGAAATACTAATTGCAGCAGCCAGGAAAAGCAATGGCAACATATTTATAAACAAAAATACATCAAAAACTAATCATAACAAAAAACATACTAACAACCAGAGAAAAGCCCACATACAGATAGATACATGTATATGTTTGTGCTTATATGTGTATGTGTATTAATGTGCATATGTTGTTTTTGTATCGGTTTATGTGTGTGCAAGTTTCTGCTTGTAACTGCTAAATAAGTCACCATGGGTTGGAAAGAGTAAACATTGGATTAATACCGTATCCATTTTTTAAAATCTTTTCTAACAGGAGGTGCCATGATCCAAGAGGAGTGTAATGACATTATGAAGAAAACTGGTCGTTTCCTTAATGAGGGAGCGGTAAAAGTTACAAGTGCTGGCAATCTTAGATGCAGATTTATCATGCATGCAGTTGGACCAGCTTGGGAAAATGGAAATAATTACGAGTTTGAATTCTTATCAGAAGCTGTCACAAATGCTTTAGATGAGGCAGAAAGGAGAAACCTTAACTCCATAGCAATTCCTGCTATTTGCACAGGTAATTAATCTTTCCTGCATTCATATTTTTATATGTACAATAATATTCATATATATATATATATATATATATATATATATATATATATATATATATGAGTAAGAAAAGGTGGAATGAAAACATCACACAATGCTGTTAAAGAAGAAAACAATTTATAATATAATCATAGCTGATATTGATCAATATTTCGATTTTACAAAAATCATCATCAGAGCTCATTCACTCCCGTAGTTGTTTGGGTCGGAGAGGAAAGTCAAATGAGTTTACAAAACAAAAAACCTTAATACTGCAAAAAACGAAAGACGTTACAATATTCACCAACGTGGACATTCGCGCCATATATATGTCGGTCATGTCTCAAATGTATATCTTTTGTCAACCAAATGTAGCGAATTTTTTAGATGTTGGCAACAAGACGAAACAATTTAAACGGAAGGGGATGGGTATTAAGAAATGTGACGGTTGGAATTCAAAAGATTTTTAGTAAAGGAATTTTTTACGATTAATTGTTTTTATTATTTAAATTTTATTTTTAAGTTCTGTAATTCATAAATGATTAGATATTTACTTTATTTAGTTTTTATATATAAAGTGAAAAAGAACTTAAAAATAAAATTTAAATAATAAAAACAATTAATCGTAAAAAATTCCTTTACTAAAAATCTTTTGAATTCCAACCGTCACATTTCTTAATACCCATCCCCTTCCGTTTAAATTGTTTCGTCTTGTTGCCAACATCTAAAAAATTCGCTACATTTGGTTGACAAAAGATATACATTTGAGACATGACCGACATATATATGGCGCGAATGTCCACGTTGATGAATATTGTAACGTCTTTCGTTTTTTGCAGTATTAAGGTTTTTTGTTTTGTAAACTCATTTGACTTTCCTCTCCGACCCAAACAACTACGGGAGTGAATGAGCTCTGATGATGATTTTTGTAAAATCGAAATATTGATCAATATCAGCTATGATTATATTATAAATTGTTTTCTTCTTTAACAGCATTGTGTGATGTTTTCATTCCACCTTTTCTTACTCATATTGTCGGATTCATTTCCTTTCTTTTAACTTATATATATATATATATATATATATATATATATATATATATATATATATTATAAAAAAGAAGGTCCGGAAAATGTATTATGTTTTCAGAAAAAAAATGTTGTATTCTTTTTATCTTACATATGCAACACGTGTTTCAGATCTTCTGGTATCTTCTTCAGGCTTTGATTGATAATATGAAAATGAATTCTTACATGCGTGTATATATATATACATGAGTATTTCACTTCCCGCTTCCTGTTTGGTGGGAGTGGAATATAAAGGAATTTCATTTTTAACATTAGTCTTTTAAACAGGTTTTTTGTTTTCTGGGTGGCTTGGTAATAAATTCATTAACGGAGCTTTTATTACGCTTTTATAGTTCATCAGATGTTCATTTGATATGTTAGGTGTGTGTGTTTGAAATTTGTTTTTGTTCTAGAGAATTTCTGTGTTTTTCTACTTAAGTTTATATATATAAACTTAAGTGTATATATATATATATATATATATATATATATATATATATATATATATATATATATATATATATGTTAAAAGAAAGGAAATGAATCCGACAATATGAGTATGAAAAGGTGGAATGAAAACATCACACAATGCTGTTAAAGAGAAAACAATTTATAATATAATCATAGCTGATACTGATCAATATTTCGATTTTACAAAAATCATCATCAGAGCTCATTCACTCCGTAGTTGTTTGGGTCGAAGAAGAATGTCAAATCAGTTCACAAACAAAAAACCTTAATACTGCAGTGTATTAAAAACCGTTCTAATTTCCCATTAAACATTTTTTTTAGGGGGCCACGGTTGTTTTTTGAGGGGACCACGGCTGTTTTGTGTTGTTTGTATTTTAATTTTTGCATTTATCTATTATCTTTCCCTGATTTAAAAAATAATAATTTATTGCAAAAAGGTTTTGTAATTTACTTGAAGTATTGTGTTTATATTGGTTGGTTTTGAAGGCTATCACAATGCAAGTGTAAAGAAAAAAGAAAGTAATTGTGGTGTTGTTTGTTAACCTGTGATTTATTCTCAATTCTTAATATTTCGGGATAAAAAATCCCTTCTTCAGAAGATTATTAGAACTGAAGTTGTTGCTAGTGGCTGTTCATTTGTTCTGTCTCATGTCTTTTAAATTCTCTGTGTGTTGGGGTGTGTGCTTGTTTATGTGTGTGTTTGTGTGTGTAAGTGTGTGTGTGCGCACTTATGTCAGTGTGTCTGTTCATTTCCTTTTTTAAGAAAATATTATTCCAGATTTGGCTCGCCCTCTAAGTATGTTTTTTTGTTTACTAACAGGACTATCTGATCCCTTTTTTAAAATCTTTTTTATTTATTGTATTTCTTTGTTTTTATTTGTACAGGAACTTTAGGATTTCCCATAAATAAAGCAACTGAAGTTATTGTCGGAAGCATAAAGAACTATTTGGACAACAATCCTAATACCAAACTGAAATCCATCTACCTTATAAGCTTAAAAAATAATATCATTAATGCTTTTCATAATCAGTTGAATTCGAAATTTCCAAAATTTACAAAGAAAGCAACTTCTGGTGAGTACTATATTGTTTTTATCTCCTAAGACTTCTTTCTGTATACAGGATTATTTTTGAAGACTTTTTGTAGATAAAAAATCATCACCATCAAGTTGTGCCAATAGCACAGCTCTTCATGTCTCTTCCGTGCCACCCGTCCCTATCGTCCATCACTCCTGGAAAGTCTTCTGTGCAGCATCGAATATCTGTGCAGAGCTGATCAATGTAGGTTTTTTGCTGGCTGACCCACATTGGTGAATATTTGTGCTGGCGCACATCACGTATGAGTTTGTCGTTGCTTTCTCAGCTGTGTCCAGCATGTCGGGTACACCTTACACAGATGGATTGTGTGATAGGAGGCAAGTAGCCCTACAGCCGCTCTTTTGTGGGGTACTGCCCCCAGAATTTATTCAAGAGCTATCCTTGCACAACTCCCGTCCATTTTTTTTTTTATTCAAGCGTTTTGTTAGAGCGCAATTGACACAGCCATACAATAACACTGACACGGCTACAGCTTGGAAGAATTCTTGCAGTTTTAAAAAATGTATTTTTTTAAAAAATATCTAGAATATTGACATTGATCAATATATTGTTTTGGGGGTTTGCCATAAGTGCAATAGGGTCGGGACAATCATATAGGTCCTCCGACCATCCATCTTGCCCACGTAAGGGCCAAAGTGGAGTGTTACATATCATGGACTGCTTCAGTCACTAGGATCACCACTCATAGCCAACAGGTGGCCCCATTGTGAGGGGGGTCTTACTCTTCTGTGGAGTTGCAGTCAGCGTATTCTACAGCCCAGCTGACAAGACTTTTTATATTAAGAATTTAAGGGGGAATCATTCAGCACTTTTTACCCATTGGATTTTTTTTGTCACATAATTTTGACAATTTCAAACTATTATCTTCATTATGATCAAGCCACACTAAAAAAAAAAAAAACACCAGTTCCAACAAAATCAACAAAGTTAAGTAGTGATAAGCCTGTTTGTTTTGGTTTGGTTTGGTTTACAGCATATCAACCTCGGTGGGTCATTTAATGCCGACAAAGTTGTGAAATAAATTCATTCTTAATGGATACTCAATTCAATATTGCAAGTCATGGACTGCTCAGCCACCTGGGTTCTATTCTTAAGCATCACGGGTCGCCACCCACAGCCAACAGGTGGTCCCATTGGGGGAGTCTTACCCCTCTGCAGAGGTGCAGTCTGTGCATTCTAACGCTCCAACCGACAGGGCGTGTCTCATAGTTGGGTAACCACTTAAGCAATAGCAGATAATGTAAAGAAATACATCATGAAGTTAAACAAATCATTTATCAAAATTCAGCATTAAATGTCCCTTTATTTCTTAGTCTTATATAACACATCCATCTATTCCCATAACTCTTGGCTTTCATTGCTAAATTTAACTAAATTAGTAAAGAATAAAATTAGTTATTTCTTTTTGTTAGTGGATTTCCTTTAAGATTTATCGACAAGATTTTTGCTCACATTTATCAAAATAAGATTTTTTTAATTGATAATACCAAACAAATATTTATTAAAAATCCAATTTTGTCAATTTGATGAAATTATTTATGATAAATAATAAGTATTTTATTGTTTAGATATTAACTCTGTACTTGATAATGAAAAGAAAATGGATTCTAATAATATTGATATTTGCTTGAAAACTCTTACTCTTAATGGTCCAAGCAAAAATTAATATATCTTATCCAGAAATTTAAAAAGAATTAATAGAGATCTGCAAAGAATTACACCTGTAGTTTATTATTAAGGCTTTCAGAGCTGTCAGTGTGCCAGA
Source organism: Doryteuthis pealeii (assembly GCA_023376005.1). NCBI lineage: Eukaryota > Metazoa > Mollusca > Cephalopoda > Myopsida > Loliginidae > Doryteuthis > Doryteuthis pealeii. The sequence goes on from CM042177.1 coordinate 59,141,199, forward strand.
AACTACAGCTGTTGAAAAGGCATTTTGTCTGCTGAAATTATACAAAATGGATTCTGTTCCCGTTATGCAATGATCACAGTACAACAACCAGATGTTATGATAATAATGGAATTCATTGTGTACATTGCCCATGTGCAACGCAACTCATCAAAGAATATAATTATATAGAATAATGTTTTAGTGTCAGGAATATAAATACTGTACAGTAATAATATACATGTATTTATGCACGTGTGTGCATATGTATGTGGAGGTGGGTATCAGGCATAGTTTTGCTGGATTACAGGTAGCATGGAAGCTTTGAAAGGTGCAGTGTTCTCGCAGCCTACAACGGATGCAAGCGGGTTATTTCATGCCTCAGCAACTCTGAGCATGAAAAAAATGTTTCCGAAAATCATGTGAGCTATGTTGTTTTCTGACTTTGTAGGTATGCCCACGTGTGTTAGAAGGTTGCGGTTGTTAAGATGATTAATGACCTTATGAGCGTTTACCAGGTTAGTTGCCAGACGCCAGAGTTTCAACGAATGTTCAATAAATTTTGATGAGGTTACAAGTACCTTGACATGGATTCCCAGTCATGTGACTTTCAGTCATAATGAAAAATGCAGCGAGTAAACCTCGGAGAGTATCAGGCGAGTTCAGTGTCTCAGTCCAGCATGGTTTGTTACCTTCATGATCTTGGCAAAAGCTAGATGGCCGTTGAACAAGAATCTTCTTCCACCTTTGACATGTCTTGATTTTCATCCTGCTGGGTGTCTCTCCTCATTACCAGTTTAGTCGCCAATGATCCCATTTAGTACTGTTTTGGGTACTGCTTGGGTGATTTTCATCAGCTTAGCTGAGAACCGTGACACCTGGGATCTTACCACTAAGCATGCTGTCTCCTTTTTTTGAAAAACACCCACAAGGCCACTCTCAAGAACAAAAGGCACAGGAGGAAGAACAACTGCACAATGCTATAAAAACCCTGACCAGACCTTCTGCTGCAGTCGCCGTGACCGTGCCTGCCTGTCTTGCATAGGGCTTATCAGTCACGAATACGCCTGCACCTTAATCTTCGTTAACGAAACCAAACCATGAGATGAAGGCATGTACTTTTCTTTTTTGGTTAAGCTTAGTACCTCTTGTTACCCAAATATAGCAAAATATTTTACTTACCCTAATAGAAAAAGTGATACATTTTCCCAAGTCATATGTCATTTTTTATGAAGATTTTTCCACATTCTAATTTTATTTATTTGTGTCCAGGTCCATCTGAACAGATGAAACCACCAATGAAATCCCGAACTAACATCGAAATAGAATTTGGATTACTGAACCAAACTCAGGTATTGATTCCTTAAAATAATTGTATTTACAGTATTAGACAAAAAATTGTATTTACAGTATTGGAAAAAATACAATTGAAAAACTGAACCATTTTATTATTACCAAAAATCTTAATTTATTGGTATATATATATATATATATATATATATATATATATATATATATATATATATATATATATATATATAGAGAGAGAGAGAGAGAGAGAGAGATAGATAGATAGATAGATAGATAATGTTTATTCAGTATTGAACAAAAAAGACATAGACAATGAAAAAAATGAATCAATTTTTGTTATTGCCAAAAGTTTTAATGTTATTTCAACAGACACACATAGGAAGTGATTATTTTCCTTGATTAATGTTGTCAAATTTCCCTTAGTTATTGTGAAAAGTCACAATTTTCTAAAAAGAAAATTCTCAAAAATACCAAAACCGGAAATTTCATAGAATTTGATTTGATATCCTAATTTATGACTTGTCCTAATGGACATAGTTATTTACTAAGCTTAGCTTAGATGTGACACAAGGCCAGAAGTGTGATGCACCCAGTGAGAATCGAACTCACTTAATGGTTTGCGAGTAATGGATATAAGGATTTGTCTGAATTTGAAAAAGGTCAACTTGTAGAATACAATGATTGTGGATTGTCATTTCATGATATTTCAAACTGAATCAATTTTTGTTATTGCAACAATTTCTAATGTTACATCAAAGGCTTAGACACACATAGGAAGTGATTATTTTCTTTGGTTATTGTTATTAAAGTTCCCTGAGTTGTAGCAAAAAGTCATGACTTTCTAAAAAAAAAATTCCTGACCTCCACAAGGCTGAATTAACACAAGGTATTTTTAATGTATGGGCTTTTTATGGGGGAATTAGCAAGGATAGGATTGGACTATACTCTTTCCTTACTCTTTCTTTCATCTCTCCTTGTTTGATGGTGTCCGCCTCCAGTACTCCCAAGCATTTATGATTTTCCTTTTCTCCCAGCGTCCTTATTTCTTCCTTATTCAGTAATTATATTCCATTATTTATTTTTTCCCTCTTTATTATGATTATTATTATTCACTTCTTTTGAGTTTTCACATCAGCATTAGCTGATGGTCTTTCACTGGAGTCTGAGTGACTCTTCTGAGTATTCTGGCAGATTGCAGCAGTGCAGTATTCTGGATGGTCTCAATCTTTCCTCTGATGTCCAGATTTTCCAATCCCTTTTCCAATCCCTTTGGGACCGTTCCAAGTGCACCAACTACAATTGGTATCATTTTGACTTTCATATTCTATATTATTATATGGAATATATCATTATTATTGTTGTTATTGTTGTTATTGTTATCATCATCATCATCACCTTCTTCTTCTTCTTCTTCTTCTTCTTCTTCTTCTTCTTCTTCTTCTTCTTTGTAGTTATTTTTAATTTATGGGCTTTTTATGGGTGAATTAGCAAGGATTGAACTTGCTATTCAATAATAGTGGATCTTGCAAGACTTTGCTAATGGCTAGTAAGCAAAGTTTGAAGAAGGTCAAATTTTGGCAATATCATGAAATGACAGTCCATAATCATTGTATGAAAAGTTGAAATTATTATTATTATTATTATTATTATTATTATTATTATTATTATTATTATTATTATTATTATTCACTCCTTTTGAGTTTTCACACCAGTGTTAGCTGATGGTATTTCACCGGAGTCTGAGTGACAGCAAGTCTCCTCAGGTCTCCAGTACTCTTCTGAGTATTCTGGCAGATTGCAGCAGTGCAGTGTTCTGAATGGTTTCAACCCTTCCTCTGATTTCCAAACATTCCAGACCATTTTCCAATCCTTTTGGGACTGTTCCAAGTGCACCAATTACAATTGGTATCACTTTCACTTTCATATTCCATAACTTTTTTAGTTCTCTGGCAAGGTCCAGATATTTGTCTATTTTTTCATTTTCCTTTAGCTTCACCCTGTGATCTGCTGGCACTTGCAAAATCCACCAGTTGACAAGTTCTTTCTTTTTTGTTTATCAACACTAGGTCTGGTCTTCTTGCTGGGATAAGGTGAACCGTTTTTATTTTAAAGTCCCAGAGAATTTTATGCGTTTCGTTCTCCAGAACAGATTCTGGTTTATGCATATACCATTTTTTTCATGGTCAAAATTAATTTTTTTGAATAATTCCCAGTGGATCACCTTCACAACCCAGTCGTGTCTAGTTTTGTATTCTCGTTGTGCTAGTTTGCATTCGCAGAGTATATGGTTTATAGTCCCATCTCTATTACCGCAAAGTCTACATTCACTATTTTGTTGGGTCCTATCAATTTTGGCTTTGATGTAGTTTGTCCTTACGGCATTATTTTGTGCAGCAATTATAAGTGATTCGGTTTCTCTTTTGAGGTTTCCTTTTCTTAACCATGTCCAAGACTTTTCATGGGCAACCTCTTCAATTTGTCGTTTGAAGCGTCCATATAATTGTTTTTCTTCCCATTTTTGTTTTCTAGTCTTTGTTGTTTTTCTGATTGTCCATCTGTCACCTCTACTATTGTTGGCCGCCATAAGTAGTTTGTCTTTGCTCTTTCTTGTGTAATCTTCAAGTTGTTGGATTGTGGTTTCTACGCATTCCTCTATGTTGGCAAGACCTCTTCCCCCTTCCTTTCTTGACACATATAATCTATCTCTATCATCTCTAGGGTGGAGAGCCTTGTGCATGGTCATTAGTTTTCTCGTCCTTTGGTCAATCTGTCTGAGTCCTTCTTTTGTCCATTTTAAGAATGGTCCTGAGTATCTTATAATTGGGACAGCCCAGGTATTGATTCCTTTGATGAGATTTCTACTGTTAAGTTTGGTTTCTAGAAGTTTTCTAGTTCTCCTGAAATATTCTTTTTTAACTTTTCCTTTCATTTCTGCTTGCATGATATTTGTAGCTTCCAATTCCATCAAGTGATTTTATATTTTCCTGATTTGGCAGTTGTATTCCATCTATTAGTTTTCTTTCACCCCGTTTTATTACTAGCATAGCACATTTTTCAATTCCAAATTCCATCCCTCTATCCTGGCTATATATTCTAATAGTTTGTACTAGGCTCTCCAGTTCTTTTTCATTTTTTGCAAAATTTTTTATGTCATCCATGTACATAAGGTGGTTTATCTTTTCTTGTGAGTTAGTGAATTTGTATCCCCCTGTACATTTTTAAGTATATGATTAAGCGGCATCATTGCTATAATAAAGAGTAGTGGTAATAACGAGTCTCCTTGGAAGATACCTCTTTGAATTTTTACGTCTGCCAGGGATTGTTTTCCAGCTTTTAATTGAACTCGCCAGTTTTCCATAGCTTTTTTAATGAAGTTTATAATGTTGTTGGAAATTTTGTACATTTTTAGACATTCTAAAATCCAAGTATGTGGGACCATGTCATAGGCTTTTCTGTAATCAATCCAGGCCATTGCAATATTTTCCGTCTATTTTTTACATCTTTAAGAATGTATTGGTCTATATTATTATTATTATTATTATTATTAGCAACAACAATAGCAACAACAACAACACACCCACATACACACACTCATACAGCTCCAACCAAGTTTTACACACATTCCGCAACCCGAGGTTCACTGGAGGCCGAGTGACAACAAGTCTCCTCAGGTCTCCACGATTCTTCTGAGTATTCTAGCCGATCTCAAATGTTCCGTTGTCTGGATGGTCTCGATTCTTCCTCTGATTTCCAATTCATCCATGCTCTTTTCCAAACCCCTGGGGATCGTTCCAAGGGCCCCAATTACAAATTGGTACGACCTTCACCCTCATGTTCCACAGTTTTCTCAGTTTTCTGGCAATCTTTGTCGATCTTTTTACTCACTTTCAATTTCACTCTGTGATCGGCGGCAAAATCCAACAGATGACAAGTCTTCCTATTCTTGTCAATCAAAACTAGGTCTGGTCCCCTGGCCGGGATTAGGTGATCCATCCGTACCTCAAAGTCCCTGAGAATTGTGTGCGTCTCATTCCCCAGGACAGATTCAGGCTTGGTTCCCAGTGAATCACCTTTCCCACCCAGTTGTGTCTAGTCTTGTACGCTCTTTGTGCGAGTTTACTGCATTTGCTTATTATGTGATTGACAGTTTCGTCTATTTCCCCGTGTTTTCTACACTTGCTATTCCGTTGTGTCTTATCTATTTTTGCATTTTATATAATGTGTCCTTATGGCATTGTCTTGTGCTGCAATTATAAGATATTCTGATTCTCGCTTGAGGTTTCCCCTTCTTAGCCATGTCCATGTCTTCTGATATGCGATCTCTCCCGTGTTTCACTTGAAATGTCCATGTAGTTGTTATTCTTCCCATTTCTACTTTCTTGTTTTTGTTATATTTGTGTTCGTCCATATGTTGCAATTGTTTGTTTTTCGGGCTGCTACTATTAGTCTTTCTTTGCTCTTTTTTTTTTGTATATTCATCGAGTGCTCGAATTGTCGAACCTACACAATCTTCAATGCTGGCGAGACCTCTTCCTCCTTCTTTTCTTTATACATATAGTCTGTCTGTGTCGTCTCTTAGATGTAATGCCTTGTGCATTGTCATAAGATTCCTTGTCCTTTGGTCCATCTGTTGGAGCTCCTCTCTTGTCCACTTTAAGAATGGTCCGGTGTATCTTACAAAAGGGACAGACCAGGTGTTTATACCCTTGATGAGATTTCTGCTACAGAGTTTTGTTTCTAGGAGTGTTCTCATTCTCCTGAGGTACTCTTTCCTTACTCTTTCTTTCATCTCTCCTTGTTTGATGGTGTCCACCTCCAGTGCTCCCAAATATTTATGATTTTCCTTTTCTCCCGGCGTCCTTATTTCTTCCTTATTCAGTAATTCTATTCCTTCCATTATTTATTTTTTCCCTCTTTATTATTATTCACTCCTTTTGTGTTTTCACATCAGCGTTAACTGATGGCATTTCACTGGGGTCTGAGTGACAACAAGTCTCCTCAGGTCTCCATGACTCTTCTGAGTAGTCTGGCAGATTGCAGCAGTGCCGTATTCTGGATGGTCTCAATCTTTCCTCTGATGTCCAGATTTTCCAATCCCTTTGGAACCGTTCCAAGTGCACCAACTACAATTGGTATCACTTTGACTTTCATATTCCATATTATTATATGGAATATATTATTATTATTATTATTATTATTATTATTGTTGTTGTTGTTGTTGTTGTTGTTATCATCATCATCTTCTTCTTCTTCTTCTTCTTCTTCTTCTTCTTCTTCTTCTTCTTCTTTGTAGTTGCTACTATTAATGTGTGAAATTTATATATAAATATGAAAAAGAAAAAATATTCTTGTAACAGATTCCACAGCACTGGAATACCTGAAAAAATGTTGCATACTTCTTATTACATTCTTACGTCTTCTTCTATTCTTCTGATGCTTTCTATATTTCGTTCTGTATTGAGCATGACTTCCTCAGTCGTTTATTAAAGTATCAGTGCAACATACATTTGTATTTATAGAAGAGAAAGTGAGTGGGAGGGGGTGAGTTTGGTGATGAAGTCAGGAGGAAGGAAGATAGATTTCCTCTGACCAATCAAATCCTTCCCTTCCTCCTCGAAAGAGTTTGTTGTCTCTCTCTCTCTCTCTTTCCTCCTCTCTCTCTCTCTTCATCTCTCTTCATCTCTCTCTCTTCATCTCCCCCTCTCTCTCTATCTATCTATGAATCTCTATCCATGACTCACTATTTGAATCTCTCTATCGTTTACTCTGTTCATTTTCTTTCGATCTTTGTGTATCTATTCTCCCCCTCTCTCCATTTCTCTCTTTCTCTCTCTCTCTCTCTCTCTCTCTCTCTCTCTCTCTCTCTCTCTCTCTCTCTCTCTCTCTCTCTCTCTTTCACTCTGAGGTATAGTCTTCATTTTCTTTAGGTATCTCTTAGTATATTATTCTCCCTCTCACACTTTCTCTTTTAGTATTTTCAATTGTTCTGAGTTTATCTCTCTCTCTCTCTCTCTCTCTCTCTCTCTCTCTCTCTCTCCTCTCTCTTTGTATGTTTAATTGCTCTCTTTTACCCTGTTCACTCTCCTCCCTGACATGTTTTTGTATGTTGTTTCATATTCATATTTGTTAAATTGTATTTGTGTATTTTTCAGTTTTACCTTTTCCGAGCAGTCAATAAACCTGTTGATGAATACTAATTTTGCCTTTAAAGTCGGGATTTTCGAAAGGTATTCATCTCACCGTCAAAAGATGATGCACATGTTTAAGCAGAAACAGGTGTACGTCCAGGTAATGGAATAAAGTAGGTTATGAAATAATTATCATAATTCTCTGCATCTTCTATTTCAGTGTGATGTCATTGTCAATACAACCAATAAAAAGCTGGATCTGTACTTTGGACAAATTTCAAAGGCCCTTCTCGCAGATGCTGGTCCAAAGTTACAAGAGGAGTGTGACAGTATTCAACATCTTTCAGTTGATGATGTTGCTGTCACTGGTGGATATAACTTGCCTTGTAAGGCTGTGTTTCATATTTTCTTGCCTCCTTGGCATGAAAGTTCTGTGCAAGTAAGTTTTTTTTTACATTTTTCTTACCTCAGGGGTCTAGAAATTATGTACAAGTAAGTATGAAATCTATGATATATCTCTAAATGCGTATGGTTTGCAAAAGAAAAAAATAGACGGGAAGGTTTGGATTGATTTCGTTTATTAAAAATAAACAAAAGCTGGAATTATTGAGATTGTAATTCCTTTTCGCTACTTGGTGAAATGAGGGCAGGTGTGGGGTTGAAAGTCAGTTCTCTCTCTCTGTGACGCAAGGTGTGGTATGGGTATAGTATGGCGTGACGCGGGGTGCGGTGTGGGTATAGTATGGCGGTTCCTTTATATCGGCCTGGTGTGTCTCTTCTCTGGCGGTCTGTCGTTAACTAAACTTTTGACTTTAAGTCGGCTCGTATATATAGCAAAGGACTTTGAAGGGTTTTGGGGGAAGGTTTTTATTGGTTGAAAAACATTATATAGGAGATATTTTTAATTGTTTATAATTTTTGTTTTCCGACCGGAAGTTTTGCTGGAGCCTATGGGTAGAACCATGTTATTTTGATGCCTTCGTTTTAGGCTACCGAAAGTAAGTAAGAAATCTACAAGAAATATTATATGGAAAAATTGTGTTTTGTAGCTGAAAACTCTATTTGACAGTGTTATTGTATAAAAAATTAATAATAATAATAATAATAACAATAATAATAATCAAAATTAATAATAATAATAATTATATACTCTTAATAATAATTATATACTCTTAATAATAATAATAATAATAATAATAATAATAATAATAATAATAATAATTATATATTAATAATAATAATAATTATATACTCTGCGAATGTAGCAAACTAGCACAACTGAATACAAAACTAGACACGACTGGATTGGGAAGGTGATCCACTTGGAATTATGCAAAAAAATTAGATTTTGACCATACAACAAAATGGTATATGCATAAACCAGAATCTGTTCTTGAGAACGAAACGCATTAAATTCTCTGGGACTTTGAAATAAAAACGGATCACCTTATCCCAGCAAGAAGACCAGACCTAGTGTTGATAAACAAAAAAGAAAGAACTTGTCAACTGGTGGATTTTGCAGTGCCAGCAGATCACAGTGTGAAGCTAAAGGAAAAATGAAAAAATGGACAAATATCTGGACCTTGCTAGAGAACTAAAAAAGTTATGGAATATGAAAGTGAAAGTGATACCAATTGTAGTTGGTGCACAAAAGGATTGGAAAAGGGTCTGGAATGTTTGGAAATCAGAGGAAGGATTGAAACCATTCAGAACACTGCACTGCTGCAATCTGCCAAAATACTCAGAAGAGTCCTGGAGTCCTGAGGAGATTTGCTGTCACTCAGACTCCGGTGAAAGACCATCAGCTAATGCTGATGTGAAAACACAAAAGGGCAAATAATAATAATAATAATAATAATAATAATAATTATAATGAGATTTATTGCGTACAGTGCTCAGATGCACCACAACTCATCAAAGTTTCATGTATAGTACAATAATATAATAATGTCAGAATACATGAATAGTGTACAGTAATAATATACATGTATGAGTTAAATTGAACTTAACTGACCTAAATTCCACCATCGTATGTCACCCTGCCGAAAGAAAAAAAAATACAAAAAATCAGGGAATTAACCAAATTTAATGAAATTTTCAGTGTTGATATATTAATGAATAAATAATATAATGCACCAGTTATTTTATTAAAAGACTTTTACATTTTTTCAGGTCAGTTAACTTTGAACCACATATTTTTGAGAATCTGTGTTAAGCCTCAAAGATACGTGGTTCAAAATTAACTGATCTGAAAAAGTAAAGGTTTTTAAATAAAATAACTGGTGCATTATATCTTTTATTCATTAATATATCAACACTCAAAATTTCATTAAATTCGATTAATTCCCTGATTTTTGCTAATTTTTTTTCTTTCGGGGGATGATATATGATGGTGGAATTTAGGTCCATTAAGTTCGATTTAAGCCCATCTTTTTCATATGTAAAAATGCATTTTTTTAAAATAAAGTTTTATTTTACTTTTAGCAAATCAAAAGGTACACCCAGAATTGTCTGAGGAAAGCAGATCAAGAGAAATATTCCCATATTGCCTTCCCTGCACTTGGAACTGGAGTTTTAGGCTATCCCCCTGATGTTGTGGCCAATGAAATGGTTCGAGCAACATTGGAATATATATCTACAGAAAGAACTGCTCTCCAGAATATATCATTTGTGATCTACCCAGGGAAGAATGACTTATACCAGGTATGAGAAACTATGATATAAAAATTCTGTTCATGAAAAATTCAAATATATAATATTAATCATCCATATATAAGAGCATGCAGGTAGAAGAACACACATTTTTTATGCATCTTCAGGTATTCAAGATTCAAAAATTCTGTTTATAGTTTTCAGATGCTTCATTAACATCGAAACGTTTCTTTACACAAACTTGTTTAAATACACACACATAAGACTAGATAAGTTGGTGGCAAGAGACACTTCTTACCAGAGATAGATAAGTTTTCGCAAGTGCATTATTTTGCAAACCCCCTACACCTATACTATACAATTGTACAATTCATAACACATTTGCAAACCTCATACACATTTTGTATTCACACATTACATATTGTATATTTCATGTTCATGTTGTGTGTTGAATACACCGTTTGTATAAAGCCTTTGAGTTGTGTTTCATTACCTGTTGACTTTATCATTATCTTGTCTACGTAATTACCATACCTGGTACAAAACCAAAACTTAAAAAGATTACTGTAGGATCTTCCCAGTCAAGAGATGGCAGAATATCAACCCATTTCAGATCATTTAATGCTGAATCAAGTCAAGTCAAGAACTCGGTTGGCTTATAATACATGCAGTTGCTTAAGTGGTCACCTAATTAAGTATTGAACAAACTCATCACTACTTAACTTTGGAGATCTACCAGGAACCGGTGTTTACAGCATGACTTGATCGTAATTTAACAATCTGTTGCTCAAGACAATTTACTATGACAATTAATAATACTAGCAAGTACTTGTGTTACTTCTAATCAAAACAAATATCTTTCATTTTTATAGGCCTTTGAAAATGCCAAAGGAATGGAACCCAGTATCAGTATACCTAATGCTCCAACTTACCAACCAAACGTTAATAAAAATACTGCAACACCTATGTCCCGACAAGGTAATCTAATCATTATATTAGTATCATTAGTAGTAGTAGTGAGCAAAGGTTTAAAGTTTTCATTAATTCTATTAAATTATTTTATCATTAAGCTGTGACTAAGAAAATATTCACTTTTTAAGCTGGTTAAAATTTGAGACCATATAACCTTTAGGCACCCCATTTGCGATCTCGATTCAGAAGCACATGTTTTTCATTTACACCGTCAAAATCCGGTTGTTAACAGACGATTTTAGAGGTTTTTTTTTAAATCATAAAACTAGCCCCTAACTCTAACCGCTAACCCTAACCCCTAACCCTAGCAAAATATTTTTTTTTAATAAAAGCTTTTTAATATCAACTAGCCGTAGAGGCACATGGAAAATAAATAAACATTTTGAATTTTATTTAAACAAAAAAATAACAGTATTAGTTTATCTTTAGTGCAAAATTATTTTTTCACATAGGCTAACAACAACAACTATTCCCTTGTAAACCTGTTTTTTGTTTAAACTTTTTTTGAATAAAAAAAAACTATTTTTGTTTTTAAAAAAATATTGAAATAAACATATCTGCATGTATTTCTCTTCTGATTAAATAAAAATTATTTTAATATAAAACGTGTCTTTCGTTCATAGTTTTATAAAACAAGTATATATTTAAAAAAAATATTTTTCTAGGGTTAGGGGTTAGGAGTTAGGGTTAATTTTGTAATTTAAAAAAAACCTCTAAAAATCGTCTGTTAACAAACAACCGGATTTTGACAGATAAATATGTCCTTCCGAATCGAAATCACAGATGAGGTGCCTAAAGGTTATATGGTCCGAAATTTCTTTCAAATATATGTGTAGGTAGACGATGAAGAATTATCTTCTCTTGGATTTATGGACATGTCTTTGGAAATTATGTGTCCATTGGTCATATGAGAATTCAGAAATTTTTATAATTCTTTCTTGGTTTCTGTCCTTTGAACAGATAAGACCTTTCTTGGTATCTCTGTTCATTGAATAGGCTTGGTCTCACCCCACGGTGAATGACATTTTCATTTCACTTCAGTATTGAAATGTTTATCATTCTCTCTTGGTTTCTGTCCTTTGAACAGATAAGACCTTTCTTGGTATCTCTGTTCATTGAATAGGCTTGGTCTCACCCCACGGTGAATGACATTTTCATTTCACTCCAGTATTGAAATGTTTATAATTCTTTCTTGGTTTCTCTCCTTTGAACAGATAAGACATTTCTTGGTATCTCTGTTCATTGAATAATGACATTTTCATTTCACTTCAGTATTGAAATGTTAAGTCACATTTCTAAATGACCAAATGCAATTGATATTCTTCACCATTTTTTGTATCACTTTTTATGCACTGCATTTATCGAAAAATGTGCTCATTTCATTTGTTTGGACACATTTGTTTATTATTGAAATATTTCTTATGTTTTCTTATGTATTAAATGTCTTTTATGTTTTATAAGTAAAGTGTGACGAAATCATTTGCGACTTTCTCCTATGGAAATGAGCACAGTGTGGGTCATCCAGCAAAGACCTACAATTACCAGGTCTGTACGGACACTGGATGCTGCGCAGAAGATCTTCCGAGAGCAATTGATGATAGGGACGGTTTGTAAGCGATTGTACCAGATATCCGTGGTACTAGCTCGATATGATTATGAATGCTTTTTATTTAATGATCATTTGTATGCACATAGTTATATGGTTTCAATCCTATTCAATCTATTAAAGATGGAGATTCGGACACTTTTTGTTTGTAACCAAAACTACGTCACTGCTTGCGTCACAGTATTTTAAAAAATTCTATAAAGAATGAATTAAGAGTCAAATTTTATATCAAATTCTTTCCGACATAATAAATAATAATAAATAGTGTAATAAATATTAAATTCTTTCTAACATAGGGATATTTAGAGGCGATTAATGGATTCCTGGTGACATTCTGTCCCCAAATTATGTATTTGTCAAAAGTCTAATAAATATTAAATTCTTTCTAACATAGGGATATTTAGAGGTGATTAATGGATTCCAGGTGAAATTCTGTCCCATAATTATGTATTTGTCAAAAGTCTAATAAATATTAAATTCTTTCTAACATAGGGATATTTAGAGGTGATTAATGGATTCCAGGTGATATTCTGTCCTATAATTATGTATTTGTCAAAAGTCTAATAAATATTAAATTCTTTCGACATAGGGATATTTAGATGTGATTAATGGATTCCAGGTGAAATTCTGTCCCATAATTATGTATTTGTCAAAAGTCTAATAAATACTAAATTCTTTTTGACATAGGGATATTGAGAGGTGATTAATGGATTCCAGGTGACATTCTGTCCCATAATTATGTATTTGTCAAAAGTCTAATAAATATTAAATTCTTTCTAACATAGGGATATTTAGAGGTGATTAATGGATTCCAGGTGACATTCTGTCCCATAATTATGTATTTGTCAAAAGTCTAATAAATATTAAATTCTTTTTGACATAGGGATATTTAGAGGCGATTAATGGATTCCAGGTGAAATTCTGTCCCATAATTATGTATTTGTCAAAAGTCTAATAAATATTAAATTCTTTCTAATATAGGGATATTTAGAGGCGATTAATGGATTCCTGATGACATTCTGTCCCATAATTATGTATTTGTCAAAAGTCTAATAAATATTAAATTCTTTCTAACATAGGGATATTTAGAGGCGATTAATGGATTCCAGGTGAAATTCTGTCCCATAATTATGTATTTGTCAAAAGTCTAATGAATATTAAGTTCTTTCTGACATAGGGATATTTAGAGGTGATTAATGGATTCCAGGTGAAATTCTGTCCCATAATTATGTATTTGTCAAAAGTCTAATAAATATTAAATTCTTTTTGACATAGGGATATTGAGAGGTGATTAATGGATTCCTGGTGACATTCTGTCCCATAATTATGTATTTGTCAAAAGTCTAATAAATATTAAATTCTTTCTAACATAGGGATATTTAGAGGTGATTAATGGATTCCTGGTGACATTCTGTCCCATAATTATTATTTGTCAAAAGTCTAATAAAAATTAAATTTTTCTAACATAGATATTTAGAGTGATTAATGGATTCCTGGTGACATTCTGTCCCATAATTATGTATTCGTTCAAAAAGTCTATCTCTCTCTT
>CM042177.1:59155492-59222928 GCA_023376005.1 Doryteuthis pealeii
ACTAAACTTATTCTTAGTACTAGCACATGAGACTTTTGATGAGTTGTGTCGCACCTGAGCACTGTACACACACATATATATTATTACTGTACGCTATTCATGTTCCTGACACTAATACATTATTCTATGTACTAGACATGAGACTTTGATGAGTTGTGGGCACCTGAGCACTGTACACACACACAATATATTATTACTGTACGCTATTCATGTTCCTGGCAGTAATACATTATTCTATGTAGTAGACATGAGATTTGATGAGTTGTGACGCACCTGAGCACTGTACACACACATATATATTATTACTGTACGCTATTCATGTTCCTGACACTAATACATTATTCTATGTACTAGACATGAGACTTTGATGAGTTGTGTCGCACCTGAGCACTGTACACATACATGTATATTATTACTGTACGCTATTCATGTTCCTGACACTAATACATTATTCTATGTACTAGACATGAGACTTTGATGAGTTGTGACGCACCTGAGCACTTAACACACATGTATATTATTACTGTACGCTATTCATGTTCCTGACACTAATACATTATTCTATGTACTAGACATGAGATTTTGATGAGTTGTGTCGCACCTGAGCACTGTACACATACATATATATTATTACTGTACGCTATTCATGTTCCTGACACTAATACATTATTCTATGTACTAGACATGAGATTTGATGAGTTGTGTCGCACTGAGCACTGTACACATACATTATATTATTACTGTACACTATTCATGTTCCTGACACTAATACATTATTCTATGTACTAGACATGAGATTTGATGAGTTGTGTCGCAACTGAGCACTGTACACATACATGTATATATTACTGTACACTATTCATGTTCCTGACACTAATACATTATTCTATGTACTAGACATGAGTTTTGATGAGTTGTGTCGCACCTGAGCACTGTACACAATAGATTTCATTATTATAAATCTAAACTAAACGGACCTAAATTCCACTTTAACCGGTCATTTCATTTCATTAAATTCGGTTAATTCCCTGATTTTTGGTATTTTTCCTTTCGGTTGGGTGACATACGATGTTGAAATTTAGGTCCATTAAGTTTGATTTTACCACAGAAGGAATATGCTACATTCATTCATTATGTAACACTGAGTATATTCTACTTTCAATTGAAGATAATACAAAAAAGATACCATTTGAGACTCCTCCATGTGTTGGACAAGACAGAGAACCTCAGCAACAATTTAGGACTTGTGAATTGGATGAAGAAACAGAACAGCCAACATCTCAATCAGAGCCAAGAACCATTCTTGTTCACGATGTTCCAAAAACTGTGGATTCCGAAGCTGTACGGTTATATTTTGAAAATCCCAAGAGTTCGAAAGGAGGAAAGATCACATCTTTTGAAATTGATAAGAAAAATGAAATCAAATCACTTTTGAATCTTCAGCAGGTGAGATAAAAATATTTCTCAAATACTTCATTGCTAATATAATCCAATATTTTTAAATGGGAAAACATGTAAACAATAGCAACTAGGTAAGCACAACATTCTGCAGTAGTATAGCAGCAAGATAGATTCGTATTCAGTTACGACTACTTGTTGCCTTGTCTTACCAATTCGACGGTAATTGGAACTAATGATTATTCTACAATAATCATGGATCAAGCCTATCTCCTTTTTGCCTTCTTTTTTCATGTACGGAAAAGCTTTTCTTTTTGAGCATATCCAGATCGTGTCTTCCGGTCAAAGGAATTTTGAGAATTTACTATGTATTCAATTTTCAATTCCCAATTATTCTAGTTAAATCAATAGTGTTATGGATTAACGATTCGAACCGGATACTCTCGGAAAAAAAGAAGGAGGAGAAAAATACTGACAGAACAGACAAGAATCGAGTCCGGTAAGTGACCCACGGGTATTCTATCATCATGCCGAAAGTGAATCCAAAACCATCCCACTGTATTCCCTATCAGTGAGAATAAATAAAACAAATATTGTTATTGTTAACATATTCCCTGTTTTTATTATCTATTCTGTATATCCTACATCTCGGGATACAACAAATAGTAAATATGAATTAGAAAAAAAAGAAGAGGTATATGGGGAGAATGAATTTATTTAATGACCTTTCACTAGGCTAGGGGGAGTAAATCCCGAAAATAAATCAGGATCATAAATATTGAACAAAAATATCATCCAGTCTCTTTTTTTTTTTTAATTTTGTTTTATGCTTTTTAGTTGCAAGAGCCGTGTTGGAAAAGGATAGTCATGTGCTCAGCAATAACAAGCTTAGAGTTAGCATGTACATGCCGCCTCAAATGGAAGATAAGATGGTGGTTATTTCTGATTTCAAACCCAATATAATTGAGGAATCAGTGAAAAATTTTCTGGAAGCCAAAATTCCACCCGAAATGGAAATCGAAAGCGTTAAAAAAGTCAAGACTGGAACTTTTCTCGTGTATTTTGCTGAAAAAATTGGTGAGTACTTAAAATCACTTTTTTCAATGTTAACAAAGAGTGACTTTACTTTTATCCACTTTGTATGGTGTTTTATATATATATATATAACCCTATATATGCTCCCCATCCTCTAGGGTTGAGAACCCTGGGGGGGATCTCGCTGACGGCCGCCAACTCAAGCGTAAACGCAATGCTCTTCTCTGAATGGAGCACTCTGTGACGGCCTTTACACACAAAGCGATGTGTGTATTAAAACAGTTAAAATCCCCTTTCCATTCTGTAAGTGAAGACAGCCTAATGGTTAAGGTGCCGGACTGACACCCAACCGACCGGAGTTCAATTCCGACTGTAGGTAGCTTACAGAATGTCTAGCCACACTGAAGAGACTTGATAAGTCGAAACACGTGTCTCTGGATGACCATATATATATATAAAGATGTGAGGTATCCAAAACTTGGTAGTAAGGGATGATTCTATATGTGATTTCTAAGACACACTGTATTATTATTGTATGATTCAGTATGTATAAATACAGTGAATCTTTAAATCACTACAGAGAGCTCAATGTATAATAAACTTTAGATTATACACAGAGCAATATTTATCTTTGAAAGGAATGACAAACTCAACACCGTTATTCCATAATAAATTTATTTCGACCAAAAATGGGGCCCTTTATAAATCTAAGTTCATTTAATAAAGTCTCATCAGATGGATAATCATCGATAATTAATGGTAAATCAAAATAATTCTTTTGATTCACAAAGGCCCCAATTTTGGTCGAAATAAATTTATTATGGAATAATAGTGTTGAGTTTTTCCTTCCTTTCAAAGATATATATATATATATATATATATATATTATATATATGTGTGTGTGTGTGTGTGTGTGTGTGTGTGTGTGTGTGTTATGAACAAATTGAAAAACACAACTTCATAAACGAGTAATGTTTATTTCGCCTACGTTCCAGTGTTTCGATCTGTTTCAACAGATCTTCATCGGGGCTTTCGTTAGTTTGAGGGAAAAAATAAAAGTATCACAGAAAAATAAGAAATCTTGATGAAGACCGGTCTATTAAAAGGTCGAAACAGATACTGTCAGTAAACTAATAACATCTTTTGTTTTTTCTAAAAATGTTAAATTCACACACAATATATAATATATATATATATATATATATATATATATATTATATAATTATATTATTATTATTATTATTATTATACTAAAGCTGAGAGAATCACTTTCTATTTCATAAAGGCTTTTTCCTATTTATTTTAATGACACAAAAATCATACTAAAATATACCTTGCTTTTACTCTTGAGTTATGTTTGAAAAAAATCCATTTTAATTGGTTCTAATTAGTCGTAATTAGCAATTAAGTCAAAAACTGACCCATCTCCCACTAACATTATGCATATTACTTTCACCCTCTCTATGTATATCTTCATTACCTCCTCCTCCTTATATATGTAAGAGTAAGAGTAAGAGAGTTTTGAGAATTATTGAGACATTTAATTACTCACTTTATTTGCATGTTAAGATTCAGCGACAAAATCATAGTTTAATAATAATTTCCATTGAACTAGTTTGATTGAAACGATTCAGTAATTTAAGAAAGAATTCATTGATTAATAAGTCAACACAGAAAATTTCATCAAAATCAGATAATTCCCATATTTTTGATAATTGCTTTTTTTTTTTTTTTTATCAACAACGACCTCCCATACAAAGAGAGATCACGTGACATTTTCTCTTGGTCATTTCTTTTTTTGTAAACAAATTCACAAGTCTTTTTCTGTGTATTTAGACCAAAAAGAAAAAGATATTTCATTTAAAAGTTATGAATTCTTCTGTAATTTAGTGTATTTGTTGTTTTTTGTTATTTATTTCTAAGAAGAAACTGTTATAAGCTTTAAAATACTAAATAATGTTTTGTTGTTGTTGTTTTTTTTAATACTATGGATATCTGTTCCTTCACAAATATTTTTTTATTTTAAAGATATTGAAAAATTAAAGATTCTCTGCAAAAAGTACACGAATGCATATCTTAGTGATACATATCCAAAAGTAAAAGAAGTTCCAGTTCCTACCCAGATTATTGTGAGTAATTCTGATAAAACGAAGACTAAGGAAAGTGTGAAGGACATTTTTTTTAATCCCTCGGCACCTGATGATATTGTTGGAATTAAAGAACTTCCTGCTAATAAATTTGTGATAACATTTAAGAATTCAGATCGTAAGTTTATTCTTATCTATATCTCTATCTGTTTTGTATGTTTTTCATCTCGACCAATCAATTTATGTTCCTAAATTTGTGAAATTCTTATGTGTACCCAGTTATCTATCTATCTATCTATCTATCTATCTATCTATCTATCTATGTGCCATATCCAGTTTGTGTGGAGGAGTTGGATAAATTCATAAAAGAAACGTCTAAAATATTCAGTCCAACAGTCTACGATCTTATCTGTATCTTTGATTAGTGTTGAATCACCTTTAGATTTTCATAGTTGTGATCCAATTACCTACCTGACCAAAAGCCTTACAGTACTTACTATAAGTTTGTGGTCACTCACTTGAATACGGAACAGACTCATCACTGCTTAACTTCAGTAATCTGATGGTACTCTCAACATAACTTGGCTATAAGTCCTGAAAACAATGCTGGCTATCGCATCTTGTGATAGTAATTCTTATGGCACAATAAAATATAGACATTTTTATTTTCAGTGGATTTCATATAGAAAAGGAATATTATTTATCTAAAAATCGGTAATACTTTTTTGGTACGACCAACCGCCACTTGCTCGAGTTCGGCCAATGACATCAGCTTTAGACATGCCCACAAATTTGTGATCCAATTACCTACCTAACCAAAGCCTTACAGTACTGATATATAATGAGATATTGTTATAATCTATGCGGTTGCATAAGATTATTGTCAATCCCCTGTGTTTCTGCGGGATGGTCCTTTTCACATCACGGTCGGGTCTTTCCATGGAATATTACAGAAAGACCGCCAAATACGTGAAGTCACGTGGGACCTGGTTGGGTCCTCAGTTTTTCAGTTTGGACGTCAGGCAGAAAAGATGTATCTGCCCTAGCTGAAACTCACCACACATGCGCGCTGTGTGTTAGTTAGAGGAATATGTTAGTTAAGAAATAAAAGTTTATATAATTAATATGTTTTTGTGGTTGATGAATGTCTTGGTAACAAGACTGGCCTAGGAGAAGAAATGAATCCAGGACGAGCAACCAGCAAGAACAGAGAAATAGAAGTCCCTAAGACTAAGTCCAGACGTTAGAAGATACCAAAGATGAGAAGAAGAATAGAAGTAAAGAGGTGTACAACAATATCTCTTAAAAGCGTATGGTTTGCAAAAGAAGAAATTCCGAGCTTTCATCTGATAATTTAAAATGTATCCAGATATATTTTTTCGGTCACTTGAACATACCCAAATCGACATCACAAAATCCCCGTAATCTTAAGTGTTCTGTAGACTTTTTCAAATACTAGCGACTGATTTATCACAAAACATGATTTCAGTTTTTTCACTGTTTTGTTTTCGTTTTTTTTTTGTCTAATAATGTAAGTTGTGATATATTTACGATTAGTATCACAAAATGTTTTTTCCTCAAGTTTAAAAGTATTTCTAAAATATATTAAATAGAAATAAATGGTAATTTTCTGTTAAATAATTCTTAAAACTTTAAAACAGTAATTTCCTCATTGTAATAAATGAAACATTTGTTTACCTATTTTTTTTAGACACAAATTTGATCTTCTTTCTTTTTAGACACACGAAAAAAAACCAAAAAAAAAACAAACAAACTTCAGAACATTTCTAAAAATTTGAATAAACTAGAAATTTATTAGGGAAATATAGATCACCAAAATTAAAGTTTAAAAATGTTTCTAAAAGATATTAAATAGAAATAAATATTTTATTGGTAATTTTTTGTAAATAATTCTTAAAACTTTAAAACAGTATTTAGACAAAAAAATGAACTTTTTTCTTTTTAAACACACGAAAAAAAAAACCCCAAAAAACTTTAGAACCTTTCTAAAAATTCGAATAAGCTAAAAATGTATTAAGGGAATATGGATCACCAAACCGAAGAATTCCTGAATTCTTTTAGATGATGTTTGATAATTTGTATTATTTAGATTTTTTGACTGTTGTCCTCATCTTTATTGTTATATACAAAATGTTTCAAATAATGTTCCCTCCGGTCCTTTTTAGGTATTTCTTGTTGAACCCTCCTCTCAAATTTGGGAGTCTTCATAAAACTTTGAACTGAACACTTTACTTAATAAATTGGGATAGATAATTCTTATTCTGTTAACCATAATCAGGTACAAGTGTTAAGCTATGTTTAGTATTCTATATTATTTTTGCCTATAGTTATGATCGGACGTGAAACCTCCAAATGATAGTCATTAAGAACTCAACACTTGGATCCATTACGCCACGTGTCCAACTCCCGATAATGTCATGAAACCCCCTAAGTTTGACAAGAAAGTTCCAGAGTTCAACAAGAATCACATGAAGGGCACATTGGCCAAAACCTTGTGTATATAACAATAAAGATGAGGACAGTAGTCCGAAAAATCTAAAAGATGCAAACTGAAAGATATTGTGATATATCAATGCACTAGGATCTCATTATAACTAACCAATATTAACTTTCATATTTAATCAAGCCTTTGATTTTATGAAATATTATTTTTCAGTTGCTAAGAAAATGTCCCAGGTGAATATACGAGAATTCAAGATTAACCCCTACCATGATTGGGAAAGTAGCAATGAAACATACAAAGAGATATCCCTTCCATCACCATTTTTGTTGAACTTTATAAAGGATCAAAAAAATGTATTTGAAGATGAATTAAAAGATTATGGATATCTTGATCTTTCAAAGAGTAATGGAAACCTATTGAAAATAATGTGTGATAATGATAAAGAAGATGAAATCAATAAAAGGGTTGAGGAATTGCTGGCACTTATAAATGAAGAAAAAGTTACTATTCCATCTGACCTCTTTGATGAGCTGAAAGAAATGCCTGTGACGGACGAAAACCTTAATATTTACTTTGACAAAGAAAATCTTACTGCACATATTTTCTCATTTAACAAATCCTCTTCTTCAAATTGCAAAGAGAACATCTCTAAATTTATTGAACAAAGGTTTAACGCAATGAAAAAGGTACTTTTAGAATCTCATAAAATCATATTACTTTTTTCTGACTTCTTTCCATCAGAAATATTCCAAAAGTACAAAAAGGTGAAAATTACTATGGAAGACTCAAATGTAGTGTTTTGTGGTTTTTCACCTGATATAGATAAAGTTATTAGTGAGATGTATAAGTATCTTTCCGATATTAAAGTCACTCAAATTCAGCTTCCCCGAAATTCTAATGCAATCATCAACAAAAAAGAAGTAAAACAATACCTTCTTGAAAAGGTAAAAGAGAAAAAGTGTCCCTGTTCATGGGAAATAAATCCTGACAACCAAGTGGTTTTATATACTCCAAAGAACGTTGATGCAGAATCTATTAAGGAAATCTTCAGAGAAAGTATCGTTGAGTTGAATTTTAACCTCAATGGCCCAAAAAATGACATTCTCACGAAAGAAGTATGGTTGAAAAAAAAAGAGGATCTGTCAAAGGAATATGCTGATAATTTTCACGTAGATGTTAAAAATAACGAACTTTCAGTAGTTACAACAGCTCAAATTGCTACAGAAATTGAAAGTGAACTTGAAAAATTCTTTGAGACAAATGCTGAGTATAGAAAAAAATTTCCTTTAAAATTGGGAGTTTACAATTTTCTCATGAGATTTGAAAAATCAGTCATCACAAATTTTGTCAATCAACATCCACCACTTGGGATTCAGTTTGAAAATGACCCAGTAATTCAAATTTGCGGAACAAAGCAACTCAATGTAGATGCTTCAAGTTTTTTGCAAAATCTTATTACTGGCGTTTTTGAACAAAAAGAAACATTTCTTCATTTAGGCTTCAAGAAATTCTTGAAAACTGACCTTGCAGATACAGTATTGGAGAAAATATCAAAGTTACATAAATGCATTATCCTAAGGGGTGGAGATGCTGCTACTACTTTGGGAAACACTTCAACTTATCAAATCAAATATGCAAACAGTGAAATAATATTGCAACTTAAAGACATTACAGAACTTGATGTGGATGCTATTGTAAATCCTGCTAATAAAGATTTAAAACATGTTGGTGGACTATCATTGGCAATTATTCAAAAAGGTTTGTATTCTTTTGTCATCTTTGAACATTGTAAAATCATGTGATATAATTAATACTCACACACTCACCCATAAATAAGTACACAACTATACATTTTTTTTATATCAGTTAATTTTCTTTTAAACTAAATATACCGTGATTTCATTCGTGGAATACTATACAATCAAAACATTATTTAGATTTACTAGCAATATAAAAAACACCCTCTGGGCGATGTAAAAACAGATTTTGGAAACATATTGCCTGAGGGCTGGGAGTTAAAAATTCAATGTCAGCGAGTTTGTACCCTAAGTAAGTAAAATCATCAAATTCATTAAAGAATTTAAAAAATAAAACAATTTGAAATGTAAACTTTAAATATGTATTAAAATAAAACAAACTATATATAGATATATAATACCAGTCATGTATTTATTAAAACTTGTTTTAAAAAACAATGAGGACTGTCTGATGTTGCATGTTCAAATTTTGAGTGTATTTATTCTATGTTATGACGATTTGGTGTAATGTGACGTAGTTTTTGTTACAGACAAAAACCGGAAGCTAATCTCCATTATTAATAGAGATTATCAAAACTCAACAGCATTTAAACTCTGTAAACAAAATAAAATTGCATATTTAAGAGATTTTACTTATTCCTTTTTTTTTTCTTTTTTTTTTTGCAACACTTTCAGTGCTGAAGTATTTGGTAATGAATAATACATAATAATATCCATTTTGATTGTATAATCTTCCACTAGATTTGAGTATTTTTGGTTTAGAAGAAAATTAACTAAGAAAAAATTTTAAAAAATCAGCAGAGGTGTATTTGTTTACAAGTGATTTTGTATAGTTCAACTATTTTTCAATTGTTCTTGAATAATTTTCATATTTTCAAAGTGACATTAAAATCTGTCTAAATGATGATATACATTAGGCATACCCAATTTGTCGTCTGCTACAAATTTTAAAAACGAATTAAAATTAATTAAATCTATTATTTAAGGTCAAACTTTTATATAAATAGATAAGTAGTAACATAATGACCATCATTAAAAAAAGAAAAATATCATTACATATGCAGTTTATTTTTAATACATTTAAAGGGATTTGTTTTGGTCCATTTCGACGCGATCCGCCATTCTGTCTCTTTTTCAATGGTTTTTGACGCTCGTTTACAATTTTAATGTAACATTCGCGATTGCAAAAAAATTACCAAAAATCAGGTAATTATCCGATTTTAATGAGATTTTCAGTATTGATTTATCAATTAATGAATTTTATAATGCATCAGTTATTTTATTTCAAAACTTTAATTTAGTATTTTTGCTATGAAAAATGAATATATAAAATTCATTTAAAATAAAAAATATTCGGATTTTAAGTTTAAAATGTTATATTTTTTGATTCTAGAAATAAATATCTATTTAATGCAAACCTTATTTTAATCAATCAAAGTATACGTTTGGGTAGACTGAACTCTTTAACTTTTGGTATAGCTTCTGGTCTTGGAGAAGGTAGACTCTGAATTCAAACCCGTTGAACTTAAATTTGATCTTATGTCATATCCAAAACATGTAAACAACATCCGACGAGAACAGCTGTAAGGTCACGTGATTAACATCACCCAAACCATCCGAGTAAGATGAACAAGACACACAGGACACTGCTGGAGAAACAAGGATGAACTCATAAGAGACATCCTCCTGTGGAAACTAGCACATGGGCATGCTAGTGTGGGTCGGCCAGCAAAGACGTATATTGACCAGCTCTGTGCGGAATGTAGATGCTGCGCAGAGGATCCCCCAAGAACAATGAGTGATATGGGGGGGCGCTTCAGGCGCTGGGCAATAAACCCAGCCCTGCCCCCAAAGGGGCAGGTAATGCCTGGAGGGATGGCCCTCTGGGATCGACGCTATTAATTTAACACCTCACCGGTCCAGAGGCCGAAGCTTACTGGACCCCGTCCCGAAGGACGGTTTGGGAGTGATATGGGTGGTTGGAGAGAGATTGTCATCGATATCCATGCTAATAGCGCGACATGATGATGATGAGGAGGATGATGATGATGATGATGTTAATTTTTTTCCAAATTGATTAAAAATGATTTTAAAATCTGACTTAAATTAACCCATGTCACTTAGTTCACTGGAAACAATGCATAAAGAATTTCACCTGAGAGATGACAGAGACAGATTCTATGTGCCAAGGAAGGATGAAGGAGGAAGGAAGGGGTCTGGCCAACATTGAAGATAGTGTAGATACGACAATCCGGGCACTTGACGAATACACTAATAAAAGTAAGGAAATACTAATTGCAGCAGCCAGGAAAAGCAATGGCAACATATTGATAAACAAAAATACATCAAAAACTAATCATAACAAAAAACATACTAACAACCAGAGAAAAGCCCACATACAGATAGATACATGTATATGTTTGTGCTTATATGTGTATGTGTATTAATGTGCATATGTTGTTTTGTATCGGTTTATGTGTGTGCAAGTTTCTGCTTGTAACTGCTAAATAAGTCACCATGGGTTGGAAAGAGTAAACATTGGATTAATACCGTATCCATTTTTTCATCTTTTCTAACAGGAGGTGCCATGATCCAAGAGGAGTGTAATGACATTATGAAGAAAACTGGTCGTTTCCTTAATGAGGGAGCGGTAAAAGTTACAAGTGCTGGCAATCTTAGATGCAAATTTATCATGCATGCAGTTGGACCAGCTTGGGAAAAAGGAAATAAGTACGTGTTTGAATTCTTATCAGAAGCTGTCACAAATGCTTTAGATGAGGCAGAAAGGAGAAACCTTAACTCCATAGCAATTCCTGCTATTTGCACAGGTAATTAATCTTTCCTGCATTCATATTTTTATATGTACTATAATATTCATATATATATATATATATATATATATATATATATATTATATATATATATATATATATAATGAATATAATATTCATATATATATATTCATATATATATATATATATATATATATATATATATATATATTATAAAAGAAGGTCCGGAAAATGTATTATGTTTTCAGAAATTTAAAAAAAATTCTTTTTATCTTACATATGCAACACGTGTTTCAGATCTTCTGGTATCTTCTTCAGGCTTTGATTGATAATATGAAAATGAATTCTTACATGCGTGTATATATATATACATGAGTATTTCACTTCCCTCTTCCTGTTTGGTGGGAGTGGAATATAAAGGAATTTCATTTTTAACATTAGTCTTTTAAACAGGTGTTTTTGTTTTCTGGGTGGCTTGGTAATAAATTCATTAACGGAGCTTTTATTACGCTTTTATAGTTCATCAGATGTTCATTTGATATGTTAGGTGTGTGTGTTTGAAATTTGTTTTTTGTTCTAGAGAATTTCTGTGTTTTTCTACTTAAGTTTATATATATATATATTATATATATATATATGTATATATATATATATATATATATATATATATATATATATATATATATATATATATATATGTTAAAAGAAAGGAAATGAATCCGACAATATGAGTATGAAAAGGTGGAATGAAAACATCACACAATGCTGTTAAAGAGAAAACAATTTATAATATAATCATAGCTGATACTGATCAATATTTCGATTTTTACAAAAATCATCATCAGAGCTCATTCACTCCGTAGTTGTTTGGGTCGGAGAAGAATGTCAAATCAGTTCACAAACAAAAACCTTAATACTGCAGTGTATTAAAAACCGTTCTAATTTTCCCATTAAACTTTTTTTTTTAGGGGGCCACGGTTGTTTTTTGAGGGGACCACGGCTGTTTTGTGTTTTTTGTATTTTAATTTTTGCATTTATCTATTATCTTTCCCTGATTTAAAAAATAATAATTCATTGCAAAAAGGTTTTGTAATTTACTTGAAGCATTGTGTTTATATTGGTTTGTTGGTTGGTTTTGAAGGCTATCACAATGCAAGTGTAAAGAAAAAAGAAAGTAACTGTGGTGTTGTTTGTTAACCTAAGGTTTATTCTCAATTCTTAATATTTCGGGATAAAAAATCCCTTCTTCAGAAGATTATTAGAACTGAAGTTGTTGCTAGTGGCTGTTCATTTGTTCTGTCTTATGTCTTTCAAATTCTATGTGTGGGGTGCTTGTTTATGTGTGTGTGTTTGTGTGTAAGTGTGTGTGTGCGTGCTTATGTCAGTGTGTCTGTTCATTTCCTTTTTTAAGAAAATATTATTCCAGATTTGGCTCGCCCTCTAAGTATGTTTTTTTGTTTACTAACAGGACTATCTGATCCCTTTTTTAAAATCTTTTTTATTTATTGTATTTCTTTGTTTTTATTTGTCCAGGAACTTTAGGATTTCCCATAAATAAAGCAACTGAAGTTATTGTCGGAAGCATAAAGAACTATTTGGACAACAGTCCTAATACCAAACTGAAATCCATCTACCTTATAAGCTTAAAAAATAATATCATTAATGCTTTTCATAATCAGTTGAATTCGACATTTCCAAAATCTACAAAGAAAGCAACTTCTGGTGAGTACTATATTGTTTTTATCTCATAAGACTTCTTTCTGTATACAGGATTATTTTTGAAGACTTTTTGTAGATAAAAAATCATCACCATCAAGTTGTGCCAATAGCACAGCTCTTCATATCTCTTCCGTGCCACCCGTCCCTATCGTCCATCACTCCTGGAAAGTCTTCTGTGCAGCATCGAATATCTGTGCAGAGCTGATCAATGTAGGTTTTTTGCTGGCTGACCCACATTGGTGAATATTTGTGCTGGCGCACATCACGTATGAGTTTGTCGTTGCTTTCTCAGCTGTGTCCAGCATGTCGGGTACACCTTACACAGATGGATTGTGTGATAGGAGGCAAGTAGCCCTACAGCCGCTCTTTTGTGGGGTACTGCCCCCAGAATTTATTCAAGAGCTATCCTTGCACAACTCCCGTCCATTTTTTTTTATTCAAGCGTTTTGTTAGAGCTCAATTGACACAGCCATACAATAACACTGACACGGCTACAGCTTGGAAGAATTCTTGCAGTTTTAAAAAATGTATTTTTTTTTAAATATCTAGAATATTGACATTGATCAATATATTGTTTTGGGGGTTTGCCATAAGTGCAATAGGGTCGGGACAATCATATAGGTCCTCCGACCATCCATCTTGCCCACGTAAGGGCCAAAGTGGAGTGTTACATATCATGGACTGCTTCAGTCACTAGGATCACCACTCATAGCCAACAGGTGGCCCCATTGTGAGGGGGGTCTTACTCTTCTGTGGAGTTGCAGTCAGCGTATTCTACAGCCCAGCTGACAAGACTTTTTATATTAAGAATTTAAGGGGGAATCATTCAGCACTTTTTACCCATTGGATTTTTTTTGTCACATAATTTTGACAATTTCAAACTATTATCTTCATTATGATCAAGCCACACTAAAAAAAACAAAAAACACCAGTTCCAACAAAATCAACAAAGTTAAGTAGTGATAAGCCTGTTTGTTTTGGTTTGGTTTGGTTTACAGCATATCAACCTCGGTGGGTCATTTAATGCCGACAAAGTTGTGAAATAAATTCATTCTTAATGGATACTCAATTCAATATTGCAAGTCATGGACTGCTCAGCCACCTGGGTTCTATTCTTAAGCATCACGGGTCGCCACCCACGGCCAACAGGTGGTCCCATTGGGGGAGTCTTACCCCTCTGCAGAGGTGCAGTCTGTGCATTCTAACGCTCCAACCGACAGGGCGTGTCTCATAGTTGGGTAACCACTTAAGCAATAGCAGATAATGTAAAGAAATACATCATGAAGTTAAACAAAATCAAAAATTCAGCATTAAATGTCCCTTTATTTCTTAGTCTTATATAACACATCCATCTATTCCCATAACTCTTGGCTTTCATTGCTAAATTTAACTAAATTAGTAAAGAATAAAATTAGTTATTTCTTTTTGTTAGTGGATTTCCTTTAAGATTTATCGACAAGATTTTTGCTCACATTTATTAAAATAAGATCTTTTTAAATTGATAATACCAAACAAATATTTATTAAAAATCCAATGTTGTCAATTTGATGAAATCATTTATGATAAATAATAAGTATTTTATTGTTTAGATATTAACTCTGTACTTGATAATGAAAAGAAAATGGATTCCAATAATATTGATATTTGCTTGAAAACTCTTACTCTTAATGGTCCAAGCAAAAATTAATATATCTTATCCAGAAATTTAAAAAGAATTAATAGAGATCTGCAAAGAATTACACCTGTAGTTTATTATTAAGGCTTTCAGAGCTGTCAGTGTGCCAGAAACTACAGCTGTTGAAAAGGCATTTTGTCTGCTGAAATTATACAAAATGGATTCTGTTCCCGTTATGCAATGATCACAGTACAGCAACCAGATGTTATGATAATAATGGAATTCATTGTGTACATTGCCCATGTGCAACGCAACTCATCAAAGAATATAATTATATAGAATAATGTTTTAGTGTCAGGAATATAAATATTGTACAGTAATAATATACATGTATTTATGCACGTGTGTGCATATGTATGTGGAGGTGGGTATCAGGCATAGTTTTGCTGGATTACAGGTAGCATGGAAGCTTTGAAAGGTGCAGTGTTCTCGCAGCCTACAACGGATGCAAGCAGGTTATTTCATGCCTCAGCAACTCTGAGCATGAAAAAAATGTTTCCGAAAATCATGTGAGCTATGTTGTTTTCTGACTTTGTAGGTATGCCCACGTGTGTTAGAAGGTTGCGGTTGTTAAGATGATTAATGACCTTATGAGCGTTTACCAGGTTAGTTGCCAGACGCCAGAGTTTCAACGAATGTTCAATAAATTTTGATGAGGTTACAAGTACCTTGACATGGATTCCCAGTCATGTGACTTTCAGTCATAATGAAAAATGCAGCGAGTAAACCTCGGAGAGTATCAGGCGAGTTCAGTGTCTCAGTCCAGCATGGTTTGTCACCTTCATGATCTTGGCAAAAGCTAGATGGCCGTTGAACAAGAATCTTCTTCCGCCCTTTGACATGTCTTGATTTTCATCCTGCTGGGTGTCTAGCCACCCTCCTCACCAGGCAAGCGTGGTGGGGTTACCAGTTTAGTCGCCAATGATCCGAATATGAAACATTTAGTACTGGATTACATAGTACCCGTAGTGCTTTGGGCGACTTGACTACATACATACATACCAACTGCCCTTTATATATGTATAGATTGGGGGACGTCAGGATTTTAGAGATGATTTGGTTTGGCATGGCAACTCACTAACGACCATCATGACAGAAGGCCACCAAATAGGCGATGCAATGACTGCTTGAAAAAAAAATCACTTGGTGCTTTTCACAAGGACCATCACCGTTGGTCTACCTTAGCTGAGAACCGTGACACCTGGGATCTTACCACTAACCATGCTGTCTCCTTTTTTTCAAAAACACCCACAAGGCCACTCTCAAGAACAAAAGGCATAGAAGGAAGAACAACTGCACAATGCTATAAAAACCCTGACCAAACCTTCTGCTGCAGTCGCCGTGACCGTGCCTGCCTGTCTTGCATAGGGCTTATTAGTCACGAATACGCCTGCACCTTAATTTTCGTTAACGAAACCAAACCATGAGATGAAGGCATGTACTTTTCTTTTTTGGTTAAGCTTAGTACCTCTTGTTACCCAAATATAGCAAAATATTTTACTTACCCTAATAGAAAAAGTGATACATTTTCCCAAGTCATATGTCATTTTTTATGAAGATTTTTCCACATTCTAATTTTATTTATTTGTGTCCAGGTCCATCTGAACAGATGAAACACCAATGAAATCCCGAACTAACATCGAAATAGAATTTGGATTACTGAACCAAACTCAGGTATTGATTCCTTAAAATAATTGTATTTACAGTATTAGACAAAAAATTGTATTTACAGTATTGGAAAAAATACAATTGAAAAAACTGAACCATTTTATTATTACCAAAAATCTTAATTTATTGGTTTTATTATATATATATATATATATATATATATATATATATATATATATATATATATATAGAGAGAGAGAGAGAGAGAGAGAGAGAGATAGATAGATAGATAGATAGATAATGTTTATTCAGTATTGAACAAAAAAGACATAGACAATGAAAAAAATGAATCAATTTTTGTTATTGCCAAAAGTTTTAATGTTATTTCAACAGACACACATAGGAAGTGATTATTTTCCTTGATTAATGTTGTCAAATTTCCCTTAGTTATTGTGAAAAGTCACAATTTTCTAAAAAGAAAATTCTCAAAAATACCAAAACCGGAAATTTCATAGAATTTGATTTGATATCCTAATTTATGACTTGTCCTAATGGACATAGTTATTTACTAAGCTTAGCTTAGATGTGACACAAGGCCAGAAGTGTGATGCACCCAGTGAGAATCGAACTCACTTAATGGTTTGCGAGTAATGGATATAAGGATTTGTCTGAATTTGAAAAAGGTCAACTTGTAGAATACAATGATTGTGGATTGTCATTTCATGATATTTCAAACTGAATCAATTTTTGTTATTGCAACAATTTCTAATGTTACATCAAAGGCTTAGACACACATAGGAAGTGATTATTTTCTTTGGTTATTGTTATAATGTATATGTAAAGTTCCCTGAGTTGTAGCAAAAAGTCATGACTTTCTAAAAAAAAAATTCCTGACCTCCCACAAGGCTGAATTAACACAAGGTATTTTTAATGTATGGGCTTTTTATGGGGGAATTAGCAAGGATAGGATTGGACTATACTCTTTCCTTACTCTTTCTTTCATCTCTCCTTGTTTGATGGTGTCCGCCTCCAGTACTCCCAAGCATTTATGATTTTCCTTTTCTCCCAGCGTCCTTATTTCTTCCTTATTCAGTAATTATATTCCATTATTTATTTTTTCCCTCTTTATTATGATTATTATTATTCACTTCTTTTGTGTTTTCACATCAGCGTTAGCTGATGGTCTTTCACTGGAGTCTGAGTGACAGCAAGTCTCCTCAGGACTCTTCTGAGTATTCTGGCAGATTGCAGCAGTGCAGTATTCTGGATGGTCTCAATCTTTCCTCTGATGTCCAGATTTTCCAATCCCTTTGGGACCGTTCCAAGTGCACCAACTACAATTGGTATCATTTTGACTTTCATATTCTATATTATTATATGGAATATATCATTATTATTATTGTTGTTATTGTTGTTATTGTCATCATCATCACCTTCTTCTTCTTCTTCTTCTTCTTCTTCTTCTTCTTCTTCTTCTTCTTCTTTGTAGTTGCTACTATTAATGTGTGAAATTTATATATAAATATGAAAAAGAAAAAATATTCTTGTGACAGATTCCACAGCACTGGAATACCTGAAAAAGTGTTGCATACTTCTTATTACATTCTTACGTCTTCTTCTATTCTTCTGATGCTTTCTATATTTCGTTCTGCATTGAGCATGACTTCCTCAGTCGTTTATTAAAGCATCAGTGCAACATACATTTGTATTTATAGAAGAGAAAGTGAGTGGGAGGGGGTGAGTTTGGTGATGAAGTCAGGAGGAAGGAAGATAGATTTCCTCTGACCAATCAAATCCTCACAAACTCTTCCCTTCCTCCTCACTTCATCTTGAAAGAGTTTGTTCTCTCTCTCTCTCTCTCTCTCTCTCTCTCTCTCTCTCTCTCTCTCTCTCTCTCTCTCTCTCTCACACACACACACACACACACACACACACTTATCCTGTTCATTTTCTTTCGATCTCGGTGTATTTACTCTCTCTCTCTCTCTCTTCTCTCTCTCTCTCGCTCTCTCTCTATCTATCTATATATATATATATATATATATATATATATATATATATCACTCTCTATCGTTTACTCTGTTCATTTTCTTTCGATCTTTGTGTATTTATTCTCTCTCTCCCTCTCTCACTCTCACTTTTCTTTCACTCTGTTCTCTCTCTCTCTCTCTCTCTCTCTCTCTCTCTCTCTCTCTCTCTCTCTCTCTCTCTCTCTTTCACTCTGAGGTATAGTCTTCATTTTCTTTAGGCATCTCTTAGTATATTTATTCTCCCTCTCACACTTCTCTTTTAGTATTTTCAATTGTTCTGAGTTTATTCTCTCTCTCTCTCTCTCTCTCTCTCTCTCTCTCTTAATCTCTTTCTCTCCCTCTCTCTTTGTATCTTTAATTGCTCTCTTTTACCCTGTTCACTCTCCTCCCTGACATGTTTTTGTATGTTGTTTCATATTCATATTTGTTAAATTGTATTTGTGTATTTTTCAGTTTTACCTTTTCCGAGCAGTCAATAAACCTGTTGATGAATACTAATTTTGCCTTTAAAGTCGGGATTTTCGAAAGGTATTCATCTCACCGTCAAAAGATGATGCACATGTTTAAGCAGAAACAGGTGTACGTCCAGGTAATGGAATAAAGTAGGTTATGAAATAATTATCATAATTCTCTGCATCTTATATTTCAGTGTGATGTCATTGTCAATACAACCAATCAAAAGCTGGATCTGTCCACTGGACAAATTTCAAAGGCCCTTCTCGCAGATGCTGGTCCAAAGTTACAAGAGGAGTGTAACAGTATTCAAAATCTTTTACTTGATGATGTTGCTGTCACTGGTGGATATAACTTGCCTTGTAAGGCTGTGTTTCATATTTTCTTGCGTCCTTGGAAAAAAGGTTATGAGCAAGTAAGTTTTTTTTAACATTTCCTTACCTCAGGGGTCTAGAAATTATGTACAAGTAAGTATGAAATCTATGATATATCTCTAAATGCGTATGGTTTGCAAAAGAAAAAAATAGACGGGAAGGTTTGGATTAATTTCGTTTATTAAAAATAAACAAAAGCTGGAATTATTGAGATTGTAATTCCTTTTCGCTACTTGGTGAAATGAGGGCAGGTGTGGGGTTGAAAGTCAGTTCTCTCTCTCTGTGACGCAAGGTGTGGTATGGGTATAGTATGGCGTGACGCGGGGTGCGGTGTGGGTATAGTATGGCGGTTCCTTTATATCGGACTGGTGTGTCTCTTCTCTGGCGGTCTGTCGTTAACTAAACTTTTGACTTTAAGTCGGCTCGTATATATAGCAAAGGACTTTGAAGGGTTTTGGGGGAAGGTTTTTATTGGTTGAAAAACATTATATAGGAGATATTTTTAATTGTTTATAATTTTTGTTTTCCGACCGGAAGTTTTGCTGGAGCCTATGGGTAGAACTATGTTATTTTGATGCCTTCGTTTTAGGCTACCGAAAGTAAGTAAGAAATCTACATGAAATGTTATATGGAAAAATTGTGTTTTGTAGCTGAAAACTCTATTTGACAGTGTTATTGTATAAATAATTAATAATAATAATAATAATAACAATAATAATAATCAAAATTAATAATAATAATAATTATATACTCTTAATAATAATTATATACTCTTAATAATAATAATAATAATAATAATAATAATATATTAATAATAATAATAATTATATACTCTGCGAATGTAGCAAACTAGCACAACGAGAATACAAAACTAGACACGACTGGGTTGGGAAGGTGATCCACTTGGAATTATGCAAAAAAATTAGATTTTGACCATACCACAAAATGGTATATGCATAAACCAGAATCTGTTCTTGAGAATGAAACGCATAACATTCTCTGGGACTTTGAAATAAAAACGGATCACCTTATCCCAGCAAGAAGACCAGACCTAGTGTTGATAAACAAAAAAGAAAGAACTTGTCAACTGGTGGATTTTGCAGTGCCAGCAGATCACAGGGTGAAGCTAAAGGAAAATGAAAAAAATGGACAAATACCTGGACCTTGCTAGAGAACTGAAAAAGTTATGGAATATGAAAGTGAAAGTGATACTAATTGTAGTTGGTGCACAAAAGGATTTGAAAAGGGTTTGGAATGTTTGGAAATCAGAGGAAGGATTGAAACCATTCAGAACACTGCACTGCTGCAATCTGCCAAAATACTCAGAAGAGTCCTGGAGTCCTGTGGAGACTTGCTGACACTCAGACTCCGGTGAAAGACCATCAGCTAATGCTGATGTGAAAACACAAAAGGAGCAAATCTTATCATAATGGAGATTGTGTGCTTTTCTGTCTGTAACCGAAACTATATTACTATTCAAGTCACAATTCCCTTTGTTATTTACGTCACATTCTCCATGATTTTATTTCTATCTAAACCTCAATTTCTAATAAAATTGTTTTACATTATTAATACTGTTAATCATATCTACAAATGAATAATATGCAATTGTATTTATATATACACTAAAATAGCAGTTTACAGTGTGAACAGGAAGACTAATTTGCATATTGAAATTAAAGATTTGATTTTAATAAATATGTGCTAAGTATTATTGATTTTTAATCGTATGGTTTTATCTGAATGAATATGATAAAAAATCTCTTCAATAAA
Source organism: Doryteuthis pealeii (assembly GCA_023376005.1). Taxonomy (NCBI): domain Eukaryota; kingdom Metazoa; phylum Mollusca; class Cephalopoda; order Myopsida; family Loliginidae; genus Doryteuthis; species Doryteuthis pealeii. The sequence goes on from CM042177.1 coordinate 59,176,658, forward strand.
TCTTAAAAGAAATCGATTAACGAGAAGAAATAATTCTGATTTTATTCTTTACTTCCTATTTTAACTAAGTTATCCAATTAGGAAAATTTAGCAATGAAAGACGAGAGTGATAGAAGAGTAAGTTTCAGTTGTTCTATTTTTCGATTATACACCCCTCTGTTTCAAATCATTTTATCTGCATTCTTGTTTAGTTTCATTAGCCTTTCTAATTTAATATAATATTCTATTACATTAAAACTTAAATACTTGCACCCGGAGGGTGCATATATTTGCTAGTAATAATAATAATAATAATAATAATAATAATAATAATAATAATAATGAAATTTATTGCGTACAGTGCTCAGATGCGCCACAACTCATCAAAGTTTCATGTATAGTACAATAATATAATAATGTCAGAATACATGAATAGTGTACAGTAATAATATACATGTATGAGTTAAATTGAACTTAACTGACCTAAATTCCACCATCGTATGTCACCCTGCCGAAAGAAAAAAAAATAAAAAAAATCAGGGAATTAACCAAATTTAATGAAATTTTCAGTGTTGATATATTAATGAATAAATAATATAATGCACCAGTTATTTTATTAAAAGACTTTTACATTTTTTCAGGTCAGTTAACTTTGAACCACATATTTTTGAGAATCTGTGTTAAGCCTCAAAGATACGTGGTTCAAAATTAACTGATCTGAAAAAGTAAAGGTTTTTAAATAAAATAACTGGTGCATTATATCTTTTATTCATTAATATATCAACACTCAAAATTTCATTAAATTCGATTAATTCCCTGATTTTTGCTAATTTTCTTTCTTTCGGGGGATGACATATGGTGGTGGAATTTAGGTCCATTAAGTTCGATTTAAGCCCATCTTTTTCATATGTAAAAATGCATTTTTTTAAAATAAAGTTTTATTTTACTTTTAGCAAATCAAAAGGTACACCCAGAATTGTCTGAGGAAAGCAGATCAAGAGAAATATTCCCATATTGCCTTCCCTGCACTTGGAACTGGAGTTTTAGGCTATCCCCCTGATGTTGTGGCCAATGAAATGGTTCGAGCAACATTGGAATATATATCTACAGAAAGAACTGCTCTCCAGAATATATCATTTGTGATCTACCCAGGGAAGAATGACTTATACCAGGTATGAGAAACTATGATATAAAAATTCTGTTCATGAAAAATTCAAATATATAATATTAATCATCCATATATAAGAGCATGCAGGTAGAAGAACACACATTTTTTATGCATCTTCAGGTATTCAAGATTCAAAAATTCTGTTTATAGTTTTCAGATGCTTCATTAACATCGAAACGTTTCTTTACACAAACTTGTTTAAATACACACACATAAAGACTAGATAAGTTGGTGGCAAGAGACACTTCTTACCAGAGATAGATAAGTTTTCGCAAGTGCATTATTTTGCAAACCCCCTACACCTATACTATACAATTGTACAATTCATAACACATTTGCAAACCTCATACACATTTTGTATGTCACACATTACATATTGTATATTTCATGTTCATGTTGTGTGTTGAATACACCGTTTGTATAAAGCCTTTGAGTTGTGTTTCATTACCTGTTGACTCTATCATTATCTTGTCTACGTAATTACCATACCTGGTACAAAACCAAAACTTAAAAAGATTACTGTAGGATCTTCCCAGTCAAGAGATGGCAGAATATCAACCCATTTCAGATCATTTAATGCTGAATCAAGTCAAGTCAAGAACTCGGTTGGCTTATAATACATGCAGTTGCTTAAGTGGTCACCTAATTAAGTATTGAACAAACTCATCACTACTTAACTTTGGAGATCTACCAGGAACCGGTGTTTACAGCATGACTTGATCGTAATTTAACAATCTGTTGCTCAAGACAATTTACTATGACAATTAATAATACTAGCAAGTACTTGTGTTACTTCTAATCAAAACAAATATCTTTCATTTTTATAGGCCTTTGAAAATGCCAAAGGAATGGAACCCAGTATCAGTATGACTAATGCTCCAACTTACCAACCAAACGTTAATAAAAATACTGCAACACCTATGTCCCGACAAGGTAATCTAATCATTATATTAGTATCATTAGTAGTAGTAGTGAGCAAAGGTTTAAAGTTTTCATTAATTCTATTAAATTATTTTATCATTAAGCTGTGACTAAGAAAATATTCACTTTTTAAGCTGGTTAAAATTTGAGACCATATAACCTTTAGGCACCCCATTTGCGATCTCGATTCAGAAGCACATGTTTTTCATTTACACCGTCAAAATCCGGTTGTTAACAGACGATTTTAGAGTTTTTTTTAATTATAAAACTAACCCCTGACCCTAACCCCTAACCCCTAACCCTAACCCTAGAAAACTATTTGTTTAAATAAAAACTTTTTAATATCAACTATACGTAGAGGCATATATAAAATAAATAAACATGTCTTTTTTCATCTTAAAAAAATAACAGTATTAGTTTATCTTTAGTGCAAAATTAATTTTTTCACATATGCTAACAACAACAACTATTCCCGTATAAACTTGTTTTTTGTTTAAAGTTTTTGTAAATAAAAAAAAAACTATTTTTATTTTTTTTAACATATTGAAATAAACATATCTGCATGTATTTCTCTTCTGATTAAATAAAAACTATTTTAATATAAAATGTGTCTTTTGTTCATAGTTTTATAAAAAAAGTATTTATTTAAAAAAAATATTTTGCTAGGGTTAGGGGTTAGGGGTTACGGGTTAATTTTGTAATAAAAAACCCTCTAAAAATCGTCTGTTAACAAACAACCGGATTTTGACAGTTTAAATATGTCCTTCTGAATCGAGATCGCAGATGTGGTGCCTAAAGGTTATATGGTCCGAAATTTCTTTCAAATATATGTGTAGGTAGAAGATGAAGAATTATCTTCTCTTGGATTTGTGGACATGTCTTTGGAAATTATGTGTCCATTGGTCATATGAGAATTCAGAAATTTTTATAATTCTTTCTTGGTTTCTGTCCTTTGAACAGATAATACATTTCTTGGTATCTCTGTTCATTGAATAGGCTTGGTCTCACCCCACGGTGAATGACATTTTCATTTCCCTTCAGTATTGAAATGTTTATAATTCTTTCTTGGTTTCTCTCCTTTGAACAGATAAGACCTTTCTTGGTATCTCTGTTCATTGAATAGGCTTGTTCTCACCCCATGGTGAATGACATTTTCATTTCACTTCAGTATTGAAATGTTTATAATTCTTTCTTGGTTTCTGTCCTTTGAACAGATAAGACCTTTCTTGGTATCTCTGTTCATTGAATAGGCTTGTTCTCACCCCACGGTGAATGACATTTTCATTTTACTTCAGTATTGAAATGTAAAGTCACATTTCTAATGTCTCTGTTCATTTTCTTCTGTTTCTAGTATTTCCCTATCTTGCCTCTTTCTCGTCCCTAATCTCTGAAAGGATTGATTCAAATAGAATATACCAGATATCCTCAATTTCCCTCTCCATCTCACTGGTGGGTCTCAGTTATCTTATTCATGTTGGGTATTCTTCAGAAAAGAACTCAATGAATATTTTTACTGGCATAATTTATCTTATTCTTTATTTAAAATGTAAATCCAGATTATCTGATGTCACTTAATCACAAATATCTTATTTATGCAATTTCATTTCACCCTGTTTTTAAAAATGAAACATTCAAAATGGTCTTGCATCGCTTAAATGGCCAACGTAAAATTTATTTATTATATGGAAATCATAAACTATATCAATTAATATTCTTCACCATTTTTTGCACTGTATCTATCAAAAAATGTGCTTATTTCAAACAATACAGTGGCCAGTTTACATCCTAGATTTAATTGACATTACGTGTATACAATCATTGTTCCAGTTCTTTCCGTCCAATTCAGTACAAACATTTTTAGAATCCTGATTTAATGTTGTTTAAATTCCAAATTGAGTGCATTTCAATTTAGAGCGACAGTAAACTTGTCTCCTAATCTGAATAGCAGTTAGTTATTCAGAAACAGCGATCACGATATAGGAATATTCTGTATAGTAGAAGTCTCGAAATCTCGGGACGAAAATAGTCAAGAAGACGAAGAGATGATAGGCTCAAGAAAGAAACAAAAGTAGGCTCGTGAATATAAAAAATATAGCCTACTCATTTATGTATGATGCTATCTCCGTAAACCCGACAGTAAGAGTATTTAAATATTTGAATGAGTTTTAATATCCTAACAGGAGAAATCTAGGTCAACGATACTACTTCCAGTTAGGATGAAGTGCTTAACTCCAAAAGGTTTACCTCTATGCTGTTCCGGAAATAAAATGACGCTTCAAAAGTCTCCAAGCCTCGTTTCTGACCATAGTAACGATATGATATCTAGAGAACATACAAAGAATTGTAAATTAATAATCAATTCCTTAAAAAAAACGTTGCTGAACCAAGGTTAAAGCACCCAGTCTATTCTACTATTTACCGATAACTGGAGAGAGAATAGTTGGATTCATACCTTTCACAAGGATATTAGCGCTATATGAACTGTGACTTCGTCCAGGATTTGTACTCGGGTTGACGATTCCATTTCTAAATGACCAAATGCAATTGATATTCTTCACCATTTTTTGTATCACTTTTTATGCACTGCATTTATAAAAAAATGTGCTCATTTCATTTGTTTGGACACATTTGTTTATTATTGAAATATTTCTTATGTTTTCTTATGTATTAAATGTCTTTTATGTTTTATAAGTAAAGTGTGACGAAATCATTTGCGACTTTCTCCTATGGAAATGAGCACAGTGTGGGTCATCCAGCAAAGACCTACAATTACCAGGTCTGTACGGACACTGGATGCTGCGCAGAAGATCTTCCGAGAGCAATTGATGATAGGGACGGTTTGTAAGCGATTGTACCAGATATCCGTGGTACTAGCTCGATATGATTATGAATGCTTTTTATTTAATGATCATTTGTATGCACATAGTTATATGGTTTCAATCCTATTCAATCTATTAAAGATGGAGATTCGGTCACTTTTTGTTTGTAACCAAAACTACGTCACTGCTTGCGTCACAGTATTTTAAAAAATTCTATAAAGAATAAATTAAGAGTCAAATTTTATATCAAATTCTTTCCGACATAATAAATAATAATAAATAGTGTAATAAATATTAAATTCTTTCTGACATAGGGATATTTAGAGGTGATTAATGGATTCCTGGTGACATTCTGTCCCATAATTATGTATTTGTCAAAAGTCTAATAGATATTAAATTCTTTCTAACATAGGGATATTTAGAGGCGATTAATGGATTCCTGGTGACATTCTGTCCCATAATTATGTATTTGTCAAAAGTCTAATAAATATTAAATTCTTTCTAATATAGGGATATTTAGAGGTGATTAATGGATTCCAGGTGAAATTCTGTCCCATAATTATGTATTTGTCAAAAGTCTAATAAATATTAAATTCTTTCTGACATAGGGATATTTAGAGGTGATTAATGGATTCCTGGTGAAATTCTGTCCCATAATTATGTATTTGTCAAAAGTCTAATAAATATTAAGTTCTTTCTGACATAGGGATATTTAGAGGTGATTAATGGATTCCTGGTGACATTCTGTCTCATAATTATGTATTTGTCAAAAGTCTAATAAATATTAAGTTCTTTCTGACATAGGGATATTTAGAGGTGATTAATGGATTCCTGGTGACATTCTGTCCCATAATTATGTATTTGTCAAAAGTCTAATAAATATTAATTCTTTCTGACATAGGGATATTTAGAGGTGATTAATGGATTCCTGGTGACATTCTGTCCCATAATTATGTATTTGTCAAAAGTCTAATGAATATTAAATTCTTTCTGACATAGGGATATTTAGAGGTGATTAATGGATTCCTGGTGACATTCTGTCCCATAATTATGTATTTGTCAAAAGTCTAATAAATATTAAATTCTTTCTGACATAGGGATATTTAGAGGTGATTAATGGATTCCTGGTGACATTCTGTCCCATAATTATGTATTTGTCAAAAGTCTAATAAATATTAAGTTCTTTCTGACATAGGGATATTTAGAGGTGATTAATGGATTCCAGGCGAAATTCTGTCCCATAATTATGTATTTGTCAAAAGTCTAATAAATATTAAATTCTTTCTAACATAGGGATATTTAGAGGTGATTAATGGATTCCAGGTGACATTCTGTCCCATAATTATGCATTTGTCAAAAGTCTAATAAATATTAAATTCTTTCTAACATAGGGATATTTAGAGGTGATTAATGGATTCCAGGTGAATTCTGTCCCATAATTATGTATTTGTCAAAAGTCTAATAAATATTAAATTCTTTCTAACATAGGGATATTTAGAGGTGATTAATGGATTCCAGGTGAAATTCTGTCCCATAATTATGTATTTGTCAAAAGTCTAATAAATATTAAATTCTTTCTAACATAGGGATATTTAGAGGTGATTAATGGATTCCAGGTGAAATTCTGTCCCATAATTATGTATTTGTCAAAAGTCTAATAAATATTAAATTCTTTCTAACATAGGGATATTTAGAGGTGATTAATGGATTCCAGGTGAAATTCTGTCCCATAATTATGTATTTGTCAAAAGTCTAATAAATATTAAGTTCTTTCTGACATAGGGATATTTAGAGGTGATTAATGGATTCCTGGTGACATTCTGTCCCATAATTATGTATTTGTCAAAAGTCTAATAAATATTAAGTTCTTTCTGACATAGGGATATTTAGAGGTGATTAATGGATTCCTGGTGACATTCTGTCCCATAATTATGTATTTGTCAAAAGTCTAATAAATATTAAGTTCTTTCTGACATAGGGATATTTAGAGGTGATTAATGGATTCCAGGTGACAATTTGTCCCATTATTATGTATTTGTCAAAAGTCTAATAAATATTAAGTTCTTTCTGACATAGGGATATTTAGAGGTGATTAATGGATTCCTGGTGACATTCTGTCCCATAATTATGTATTTGTCAAAAGTCTAATAAATATTAAATTCTTTCTAACATAGGGATATTTAGAGGTGATTAATGGATTCCGGTGATTTGTCCATATTATGTATTTGTCAAAAGTCTAATAAATATTAAGTTCTTTCTGACATAGGGATATTTAGAGGTGATTAATGGATTCCTGGTGAAATTCTGTCCCATAATTATGTATTTGTCAAAAGTCTAATAAATATTAAGTTCTTTCTGACATAGGGATATTTAGAGGTGATTAATGGATTCCTGGTGACATTCTGTCCCATAATTATGTATTTGTCAAAAGTCTAATAAATATTAAGTTCTTTCTGACATAGGGATATTTAGAGGTGATTAATGGATTCCTGGTGACATTCTGTCCCATAATTATGTATTTGTCAAAAGTCTAATAAATATTAAGTTCTTTCTGACATAGGGATATTTAGAGGTGATTAATGGATTCCTGGTGAAATTCTGTCCCATAATTATGTATTTGTCAAAAGTCTAATAAATATTAAATTCTTTCTAACATAGGGATATTTAGAGGTGATTAATGGATTCCAGGTGAAATTCTGTCCCATAATTATGTATTTGTCAAAAGTCTAATAAATATTAAATTCTTTCTAACATAGGGATATTTAGAGGTGATTAATGGATTCCAGGTGAAATTCTGTCCCATAATTATGTATTTGTCAAAAGTCTAATAAATATTAAATTCTTTCTAACATAGGGATATTTAGAGGTGATTAATGGATTCCAGGTGAAATTCTGTCCCATAATTATGTATTTGTCAAAAGTCTAATAAATATTAAATTCTTTCTAACATAGGGATATTTAGAGGTGATTAATGGATTCCAGGTGAAATTCTGTCCCATAATTATGTATTTGTCAAAAGTCTAATAAATATTAAATTCTTTCTAACATAGGGATATTTAGAGGTGATTAATGGATTCCAGGTGAAATTCTGTCCCATAATTAAGTATTTGTCAAAAGTCTAATAAATATTAAGTTCTTTCTGACATAGGGATATTTAGAGGTGATTAATGGATTCCTGGTGACATTCTGTCCCATAATTATGTATTTGTCAAAAGTCTAATAAATATTAAGTTCTTTCTGACATAGGGATATTTAGAGGTGATTAATGGATTCCTGGTGACATTCTCTCCCATAATTATGTATTTGTCAAAAGTCTAATAAATATTAAGTTCTTTCTGACATAGGGATATTTAGAGGTGATTAATGGATTCCAGGTGACAATTTGTCCCATTATTATGTATTTGTCAAAAGTCTAATAAATATTAAGTTCTTTCTGACATAGGGATATTTAGAGGTGATTAATGGATTCCTGGTGACATTCTGTCCCATAATTATGTATTTGTCAAAAGTCTAATAAATATTAAATTCTTTCTAACATAGGGATATTTAGAGGTGATTAATGGATTCCCGGTGACAATTTGTCCAATTATTATGTATTTGTCAAAAGTCTAATAAATATTAAGTTCTTTCTGACATAGGGATATTTAGAGGTGATTAATGGATTCCTGGTGAAATTCTGTCCCATAATTATGTATTTGTCAAAAGTCTAATAAATATTAAGTTCTTTCTGACATAGGGATATTTAGAGGTGATTAATGGATTCCTGGTGACATTCTGTCCCATAATTATGTATTTGTCAAAAGTCTAATAAATATTAAGTTCTTTCTGACATAGGGATATTTAGAGGTGATTAATGGATTCCTGGTGACATTCTGTCCCATAATTATGTATTTGTCAAAAGTCTAATAAATATTAAGTTCTTTCTGACATAGGGATATTTAGAGGTGATTAATGGATTCCAGGTGAATTCTGTCCCATAATTATGTATTTGTCAAAAGTCTAATAAATATTAAATTCTTTCTAACATAGGGATATTTAGAGGTGATTAATGGATTCCAGGTGAAATTCTGTCCCATAATTATGTATTTGTCAAAAGTCTAATAAATATTAAATTCTTTCTAACATAGGGATATTTAGAGGTGATTAATGGATTCCAGGTGAAATTCTGTCCCATAATTATGTATTTGTCAAAAGTCTAATAAATATTAAATTCTTTCTAACATAGGGATATTTAGAGGTGATTAATGGATTCCTGGTGAAATTCTGTCCCATAATTATGTATTTGTCAAAAGTCTAATAAATATTAAATTCTTTCTAACATAGGGATATTTAGAGGTGATTAATGGATTCCAGGTGAAATTCTGTCCCATAATTATGTATTTGTCAAAAGTCTAATAAATATTAAGTTCTTTCTGACATAGGGATATTTAGAGGTGATTAATGGATTCCTGGTGACATTCTGTCCCATAATTATGTATTTGTCAAAAGTCTAATAAATATTAAATTCTTTCAACATAGGGATATTTAGAGGTGATTAATGGATTCCAGGTGACATTCTGTCCCATAATTATGTATTTGTCAAAAGTCTAATAAATATTAAGTTCTTTCTGACATAGGGATATTTAGAGGTGATTAATGGATTCCAGGTGAAATTCTGTCCCATAATTATGTATTTGTCAAAAGTCTAATAAATATTAAATTCTTTCTAACATAGGGATATTTAGAGGTGATTAATGGATTCCTGGTGAATTCTGTCCCATAATTATGTATTTGTCAAAAGTCTAATAAATATTAAATTCTTTCTAACATAGGGATATTTAGAGGTGATTAATGGATTCCAGGGTGAATTCTGTCCCATAATTATGTATTTGTCAAAGTCTAATAAATATTAAATTCTTTCTAACATAGGGATATTTAGAGGTGATTAATGGATTCCAGGTGAAATTCTGTCCCATTATTCATTATATCTTTGGGCAAATTTACATTGTTCAAATTAAATGTCCAAACCGTTAATTTATGCTACTCTTCTTTCTACTGACCAAATTTTGTGGTTGAGAGTGCCATGAACATTTTTTTTATTAAACAAGTTTGAAAAACTTTATGATTAACAAAGGAAGCTTTTGAGTTCAAATGTATTTCTCATCTTTTTTAGTCTCTGTCATTCAGTGTCCGCACATAATTCCACCAGTCGTCCGTTTTTAGAATTAATTAGTGTCATTAAAATTATAATCTGTAATGAACTTGCTGATTAGCAAACAGGAAATCTATTTATCCAACAATATTCAATTCTTCTATTTGGCAGACAGGGAGCAGGGGGGTACTATTCTACTTTCTACTGACCAAATTTTGAGAGTGCCATTAACTAGACACATATAGAAACATTTCAACTCTTCTCTCAGACCGGAAGCTGTTATTTCAATGCGCACAAAAAATGCGAATATTCAGTTGGGACCATCAAATTTTATAATGGATTCCGGTGACATTCTGTCCATAATTATGTATTTGTCAAAAGTCTAATAAATATTAAGTTCTTTCTAACATAGGGATATTTAGAGGTGATTAATGGATTCCTGGTAGATTCTGTCCCTAATTATGTATGTCAAAAGTCTAAAAATATTAAGTTCTTTCTAATAGGATATTTAGAGGTGATAATGAGATTACTGGGTGACATCGACATACCTTCTTAGGCTAATGCAATGCAGTATATAGACAAAATAGAATAGATAAATGGACAAAAGGATGCATCCTCCCGTTCCCAAAAAAGGGAGACCTAGGAATAGCTAAAAACTACCGAGGCATAACTCTTACGGCTATCGCAGCCAAGATCTATAATGCCCTTCTTCTTAATCGCATCCGACCCGAAATAGAGAAAATTCTTAGGAAAACCAAAACGGATTCCGTAGAAACCGTTCCACAACCACTCAGATCCTAACTATACGACGAATCATAGAAGGGATTCGAGCAAAGAATCTAGAGGCAACGCTACTATTCGTAGACTTTCCAAGGCATTTGATTCCATACACAGAGGGAAAATGGAACAAATACTACTAGCATACGGGCTCCCAGAAGAAACTGTTGCTGCTATAATGATGCTCTACAAGGACACACAAGCAATGGTGCGCTCACCCGATGGCGACACAGATTTCTTCGACATCGGAACTGGAGTCCTACAAGGAGATACACTAGCACCATATATATTTATCATATGCTTAGACTATGCACTTCGAACATCATTAGATACCATAAAAGAAGAAGGCTTCACACTAAAAAAGGCAAGAAGCAGGCGATATCCCGCACAGAAAGTCACAGATGCGGACTACGCTGATGACCTTGCACTCCTTGCGGATACACCACCACAGGCCGAGTCACTACTGCATAGCCTAGAGAAGGCAGCAAATAATATTGGCCTTCATGTAAACTCCGATAAAACAGAGTACATATGTTTCAAAAGGAAAGGAGACATAACCACACTCAACGGTAAGCCACTTAAGCCAGTAGAACAATTCACATACCTAGGTAGTAATATCTTATCCACAGAAAGCGATGTAAATACACGAATAGGAAAAGCGTGGTCGGCCACAAACAAATTATCAATAATATGGAAATCCGATCTCGCTGACAAGCTAAAGCGACATTTCTTCCAGGCGTGGTTGTATCAGTGTTGCTGTACGGATGCACCACTTGGACCCTAACGAGGCGCCTTGAGAATAAGCTGGACGGGAGCTGCACAAGAATGCTGCGTGCAGTCCTGAATAAATCGTGGAAGCAGCACCCCACGAGGAAACAGCTATATGGCCACCTGCCCCCCATCTCACAAACCATACAAGTGAGACGGACAAGACATGCCGGGCACTGCTGGAGAAGCAAGGATGAGCTCATAAGTGACGTTCTTCTGTGGAAGCCAACACACGGACATGCTAGTGTGGGCCGTCCATCAAGGACCTACATTGACCAACTAAGCAAAGATGCAGGTTGCTGCGCAGAGGACCTCCCTGGGAAAATGAATGATAGGAAAGGTTGGCGAGAGATTGTCATGGATATCCGTGCTAATAGCGCGACATGATGATGATGATGAATGGATTCCTGGTGAAATTCTGTCCCATAATTATGTATTTGTCAAAAGTCTAATAAATATTAAATTCTTTCTGACATAGGGATATTTAGAGGTGATTAATGGATTCCTGGTGAAATTCTGTCCCATAATTATGTATTTGTCAAAAGTCTAATAAATATTAAATTCTTTCTGACATAGGGATATTTAGAGGTGATTAATGGATTCCTGGTGACATTCTGTCCCATTATTATGTATTTGTCAAAAGTCTAATAAATATTAAATTCTTTCTGACATAGGAATATTTAGAGGCGATTAATGGATTCCTGGTGACATTCTGTCCCATAATTATGTATTTGTCGAAAGTCTAATAAATATTAAATTCTTTCTGACATAGGGATATTTAGAGGTGATTAATGGAATCCTGGTGACATTCTGTCCCATAATTATGTATTTGTCAAAAGTCTAATAAATATAAATTCTTTCTGACATAGGAATATTTAGAGGCGATTAATGGATTCCTGGTGACATTCTGTCCCATAATTATGTATTTGTCAAAAGTCTAATAAATATTAAATTCTTTCTGACATAGGATATTTAGAGGCGATTAATGGATTCCTGGTGACATTCTGTCCCATAATTATGTATTTGTCAAAAGTCTAATAAATATTAAATTCTTTCTGACATAGGGATATTTAGAGGTGATTAATGGATTCCTGGTGACATTCTGTCCCATAATTATGTATTTGTCAAAAGTCTAATAAATATTAAGTTCTTTCTAACATAGGGATATTTAGGGGTGATTAATGGATTACTGGTGACACTCTGTCCCATAATTATGTATTTGTCAAAAGTCTAATAAATATTAAATTCTTTCTGACATAGGATATTTAGAGGTGATTAATGGATTCCTGGTGACATTCTATTCCATAATTATGTATTTGTCAAAAGTCTAATGAATATTAAATTCTTTCTAACATGGGGATATTTAGAGGTGATTAATGGATTCCTGGTGACATTCTATTCCATAATTATGTATTTGTCAAAAGTTTAATAAATATTAAGTTCTTTCTAACATGGGGATATTTAGAGGTGATTAATGGATTACAGGTGACATTCTGTCCCATAATTATGTATTTGTCAAAAGTCTAAAAAATATTAAGTTCTTTCTAACATAGGGATATTTAGAGGTGATTAATGGATTCCTGGTGACATTCTGTCCCATAATTATGTATTTGTCAAAAGTCTAATAAATATTAAGTTCTTTCTAACATAGGGATATTTAGAGGTGATTAATGGATTACTGGTGACATTCTGTCCCATAATTATGTATTTGTCAAAAGTCTAATAAATATTAAATTCTCTCTGACATAGGGATATTTAGAGGTGATTAATGGATTCCTGGTGAAATTCTGTCCCATAATTATGTATTTGTCAAAAGTCTAATGAATATTAAATTCTCTCTGACATAGGGATATTTAGAGGTGATTAATGGATTCCTGGTGAAATTCTGTCCATAATTATGTATTTGTCAAAAGTCTAATAAATATTAAATTCTTTCTAACATAGGGATATTTAGAGGTGATTAATGGATTACTGGTGACATTCTGTCCCATAATTATGTATTTGTCAAAAGTCTAATAAATATTAAATTCTTTCAGACATAGGGATATTTAGAGGTGATTAATGGATTCCTGGTGAAATTCTGTCCCATAATTATGTATTTGTCAAAAGTCTAATAAATATTAAATTCTTTCTGACATAGGGATATTTAGAGGTGATTAATGGATTCCTGGTGAAATTCTGTCCCATAATTATGTATTTGTCAAAAGTCTAATAATATTAAATTCTTTCTGACATAGGGATATTTAGAGGTGATTAATGGATTCCTGGTGACATTCTGTCCCATAATTATGTATTTGTCAAAAGTCTAATAAATATTAAATTCTTTCTGACATAGGGATATTTAGAGGCGATTAATGGATTCCTGGTGACATTCTGTCCCATAATTATGTATTTGTCAAAAGTCTAATAAATATTAAATTCTTTCTGGCATAGGGATATTTAGAGGTGATTAATGGATTCCTGGTGACATTCTGTCCCATAATTATGTATTTGTCAAAAGTCTAATAAATATTAAATTCTTTCTGACATAGGATATTTAGAGGTGATTAATGGATTCCTGGTGACATTCTGTCCATAATTATGTATTTGTCAAAAGTCTAATAAATATTAAATTCTTTCTGACATAGGATATTTAGAGGTGATTAATGGATTCCTGGTGACATTCTGTCCCATAATTATGTATTTGTCAAAAGTCTAATAAATATTAAATTCTTTCTGACATAGGGATATTTAGAGGTGATTAATGGATTCCTGGTGACATTCTGTCCCATAATTATGTATTTGTCAAAAGTCTAATAAATATTAAGTTCTTTCTAACATAGGGATATTTAGGGGTGATTAATGGATTACTGGTGACATTCTGTCCCATAATTATGTATTTGTCAAAAGTCTAATAAATATTAAATTCTTTCTGACATAGGGATATTTAGAGGTGATTAATGGATTCCTGGTGACATTCTGTCCATAATTATGTTTGTCAAAAGTCTAATAAATATTAAATTCTTTCTAACATATGGATATTTAGAGGTGATTAATGGATTACTGGTGACATTCTTTCCATAATTATGTATTTGTCAAAAGTCTAATAAATATTAATTCTTTCTGACATAGGGATATTTAGAGGTGATTAATGGATTACTGGTGACATTCTGTCCCATAATTATGTATTTGTCAAAAGTCTAATAAATATTAAATTCTTTCTAACATAGGGATATTTAGAGGTGATTAATGGATTCCTGGTGACATTCTGTCCCATAATTATGTATTTGTCAAAAGTCTAATAAATATTAAATTCTTTCTGACATAGGGATATTTAGAGGTGATTAATGGATTCCTGGTGACATTCTGTCCCATAATTATGTATTTGTCAAAAGTCTAATAAATATTAAATTCTTTCTGACATAGGGATATTTAGAGGTGATTAATGGATTCCAGGTGAAATTCTGTCCCATAATTATGTATTTGTCAAAAGTCAAATGAATATTAAATTCTTTCTGACATAGGGATATTTAGAGGCGATTAATGGATTCCTGGTGAAATTCTGTCCATGGTTCATTATATCTTTGGGCAAATTTACATTGTTCAAATCAAATGTCCAAACGGTTAATTTTCTTCCCTTGAAGATTTTAATTTAACAGGGGGGGTTAAGGGGGAGGTGGTGAAAGGACATTGTTTGCTGGACAAAAAACAAGAGGAGGAAATTTTAGCAGAAATAATTGCCGCCGCTTATTGTTCCTGTTGAAATTCATAATAAAGAGAAAGAAAAAAAATTTTCTTTATTTTTTAATTTTTATCCTTTTTTTTTTTATTAAACAAGTTTGAAAAACTTTATGATTAACAAAGGAAGCTTTTGAGTTCAAATGTATTTCTCATCTTTCATTCAGTGTCCGCACATAATTCCACCAGTCGTCCGTTTTTAGAATTAATTAGTGTCATTAAAATTATAATCTGTAATGAACTTGCTGATTAGCAAACAGGAAATCTATTTATCCAACAATATTCAATTCTTCTATTTGGCGGACAGGGAGCAGGGGGGTACTATTCTACTTTCTACTGACCAAATTTTGAGAGTGCCATTAACTAGACACATATAGAAACATTTCAACTCTTCTCTCAGACCGGAAGCTGTTATTTCAATGCGCACAAAAAATGCGAATATTCAGTTGGGACCCATCAAATTTCCTGAGGACTCATTCAAATCAAACCTGTGAGTCCCAGGATGCGCTAAATTAAAAAAAACATCAGCTTCACTGAATAATATCATGAAACAGACAATTTAGACCACTGTGCATAATTGTTTTATTATCTACTAAATTTTAATTCTTTTTTTACAGGTTACAAATTAGATATGGACATGCAAGGGATTAAACTGATTGTCCAAAAAGGAAATCTCATTGACCAAACCACTGATGCTATTGTTCATGGAACTAATCAACAATTCAATTTCATGGGTAAGAAATATTTCTTATCTGTGGATTTGACTGTGGACTGAGTAGTTGTTGCAATTGGGCAATACCCTAAGTTCAAAACAATAAAAAGCCAAATAAGCAAGTCTCATTTTAGAAGTGGCCTCCATTTAATCAATGTATTATAGCCAAGACTATACCAAGTAACGACCTGGCAACCATGCAACTGAATTCTTTGACTGGAAGTGGGCATGTGATGGCCCAAATTATTACTAGACGTGGACTCCATTTAATCAATGTATTATAGCCAAGACTATACCAAGTAACGACCTGGCAACCATGCAACTGAATTCTTTGACTGGAAGTGGGCATGTGATGGCCCAAATTATTACTAGACGTGGACTCCATTTAATCAATGTATTATAGCCAAGACTATACCAAGTAACGACCTGGCAACCATGCAACTGAATTCTTTGACTGGAAGTGGGCATGTGATGGCCCAAATTATTACTAACCTAAAATGTGGCATAAAGGTCATTATTAAAGCAATTGGTCTCGGCTACCCAAGTTCAAATCCTGAGTGAGACAGTTTGCATTTCACATAGTGCTAATACCCTCTGGAAAATGTATGAATCCAACTATTCTCCCTCTAGCTATGGGTAAAATAGTAGGGTAAACTGGGTAATTTAACCTTAGTGTGGCAACAAGTCTAGGAGAAGGAAAATTCTTAATTCAAACCACCTATAAACCTGCCAGGCTATTCCTGCCCAAGATACATTAACAGTCTACATGAGTAGACTAGACTTGTTGACATGTCATTAAATATTATTCAAACAATTGAAAGGCCCCAAAATATTTAGTCACAAATATGTTGAAGAGGTAAATTTGCACAACACATCTATGACAGCCATTTACATTTATTTCTTGCTGTCCTTGGTGAAATTACACAGGGTTCACAAGTTACAGTCTCACTTGGTAAACACTTTTATTCATAGAATCGAAAAATATTTGCCTATACTTGGTTTGAGATTGTTTTCTAGTTTTTTATGTTTCATTAAGTTGTATAAAGCCACCCATTGCCAAGGGCAGTGTTGCATAGTCGTATAATCATTATTATTATTCCATTAGAGTTTTTTCAAACTTGCCTTAGTCGGTGGTTCACTGGAAGCGGAATGACAGCAAGTCTCCTCAGGTCTCCAGGGCTCTTCAGGGTATTCCAGCCGATCTCAACAGTGCTGTAGTCTGGATGGTCTCGATTCTATCTCTGATTTCCAGTTCATCCAAACTCTTTTCCCGGCCCCTGGGGACAGTTCCTAGGGCACCAGTTACAATTGGCACAATCTTCACCTCCATGTTCCACAGTTTTCTCAGCTCTCTGGCAAAGTTCAAGTAATTGTCTATCTTTTCGCTATTATTATTATTATTATATTATTATTATTATTATTATTATTATTATTATTATCCGATTTTGTCTTCAATCTGCTCTACTGTCCAAGTCAATTCTCTGTCTTTTTCTTCATCTGAGTCATCTTGGGTGAATTGCGAGTGTTTAATCTCTCTGTCTTTCCACTTAGTTCTTATTTCTGAACTCGAAGACATATTGCTGTTTTTATGTATATATTTTTGTTCATTTACCCAAGACCTAATCTTTAACACCTATGGAGAAAAAAATCAGAGGATACCATTTACGTGCCATCTACAAGTGAACTCACTCTTTCCCACAGATTTGGCCATCATGTGACACTCTCAACCAATGAGAATATCCCCTCATTGACCAGGAGGGGATATTCTCATTATCTGTTAATGTATCTGACCCTTATTGTGTTTTTTCATGGGTTCTTATACTAACTCTTCAATTAGAATATTTTAAGCTACATTACGAAATGAATAGACTACCCATTTCATTATGTAACAGCGGTGGCCAAGATTATTTTACACTACATTAAAAAATGAATAGGCTACCCCATTCATTATGTAACAGTGGTGCCAAGATTATTTTAAACTATATTACAAAATAAATAGGCTACCCCATTCATTATGTAACAGTGGTGCCAAGTTTATTTTAAACTATATTACAAAATGAATAGGCTACCCCATACATTATGTAACAGTGGTGCCAAGATTATTTTAAAGTATATTACAAAATGAATAGGCTACCCCATTCATTATGTAACAGTGGTGCCAAGATTATTTTAAACTATATTACAAAATGAATAGGCTACCCCATTCATTATGTAACAGTGGTGCCCAAAATTATTTTACATTACATTACAAAATCAATAGGCTATCCCATTCAGTATGTAACAGTGGTGACAAAGAATATTTTACACTATATTACAAAATTAACATGCTACCTGATTCATTATGTAACAGTAGTGCCAAGATTATTTTACATTACATTACAAAATCAATAGGCTACCCAATTCATTATGTAACAATGGTGACCAAGATTATTTTACACTACATTACAAAATAAACAGGTTATCCCATTCATTATGTAACAGTGGTGACCAAGATTATTTTACACTATATTACAAAATGAATAGGCTACCCTATTCATTATGTAACACTGGTGCCAAGATTATTTTACACTATATTACAAAATGAATAGGCTACCCCATTCATTATGTAACAGTGGTTCCAAGATTATTTTATATTACATTAAAAAATGAATAGGCTACCCCATTCATTATGTAACAGTGGTTCCAAGATTATTTTACACTATATTACAAAATGAATAGGCTATCCGATTCATTATGTAACAGTGGTGACCAAGATTATTTTACACTACATTACAAAATCAATAGGCTACCCCATTCATTATGTAACAGTGGTGACCAAGATTATTTTACACTACATTACAAAATGAATAGGCTACCCCATTCATTATGTAACAGTGGTTCCAAGATTATTTTACACTACATTACAAAATCAATAGGCTATCCGATTCATTATGTAACAGTGGTTCCAAGATTATTTTACACTATATTACAAAATGAATAGGCTATCCGATTCATTATGTAACAGTGGTGACCAAGATTATTTTACACTACATTACAAAATCAATAGGCTACCCTATTCATTATGTAACAGTGAGGACCAAGATTATTTTACACTATATTACAAAATCAACAGGCTACCCCATTCATTATGTAACAGTGGGGACCAAAATTATTTTACACTACATTACAAAATCAATAGGCTACCCTATTCATTATGTAACAGCTGCTCTTGCTGCCATCTATACGTATTCTTAAATAACCAGAGAGGTTGTGAGGCCCGTCAGCACAATCCAAAATGATAACAGCCAAAACCTTCTGATTTATCCCTTGGTGTTTAGCAAAAAGATATAAAAATGGGTTTTATAAGCAGAGAGGGTTCATATATTAGAATAGATTAAGTTTTAAAATCAATTTCTTTGACTTATCAAAGAAAAATTAATGTTTACCTTTTTTTTTTCATAGGAGCAATTTCACAAGTGATATTAAAGGAAATTGGATCCCAGTTCACAAATGATTGCAAAGCTAGAGGTAAGTTAATAAGCAGCTCTATCATAATTCTGTGGAGGCACAATGTGTAATGGTTATTGTCTGAGGAAATGGACACAGCGACCTGAGTTCAAATCCTGGATGAAACTTTGTGTTTCACTTTGCAATTATGACATTGGGAATGATATGAATCCATTTCTTCTCCCCTTCACCAGCTATCGGTAAATAGTAGGGCAGACTGAGTATATACATACTTTCTTTCTTTCTTTCTTTGTCTATTCAAATATATGTATGTATGAATGTATGTATGTATCTATCTATCTATTCCAATGTATCTGTTTTATCTATACTCACCTTCCTCCCTCATCTGCTTCCTATCTATCTATCTATCTGTCTATCTATCTATCTAACCTTCTTTCTTTCTTTCTTTCTTTGTCTATATCTATCTATCTATCTATCTATCTTTCTTTGTCTATTCAAATGTATGTATGTATCTATCTATCCATCCATCTATCTATCTATCTATCTATCCGTCTCTCTCTATATCTCAATCTACTTATCTATCTATGATTTATTTTATTTTATGATAGGCAAATAGTAGGGCAGACTGTTTTTTTAAAACTTTGGTATGACAACCAATCTAGGAGAAGGAAAACTCTGAATTAAAAACCAGTTGCACGCTGCTGAAAAATTGGCCTGGTGTTGTATTTTAACTATATACATACTTAGCAAATACCGTTAAAAATGACATGAATCTATTTCTTCTCCCCTTTCACCAGCTATCGGTAAATAGTAGGGCAGACTGAGTCTATACATACTTAGCAAATACCGTTATAATTCCATCTCTGCAAGGGATACAGTCAGCATATTGTAAACGGCGCTAACTGGACACCCAAATCTTGGACAGGGCTATTTGCATTTTATATAGCACTAATATCCTTCGGAAACATATGCATCCAATTATTTTCCCTCCAGCTACGGGTAAATACTAGGGCAGACTGGGCTCTTCGACCTTGGTTAGGCAATCAATCTAGGAGAAGGAAACTCTGGAATTCAAACCTGTTAAACTCTGTTTAAGTAATTGACCTTGTGTCGCATCCTACTCATACGGAGGTCTTAGTACTGATCAGTATACACACAGATTCCAAAATAAAGGTAATAATGGCCGAAGACTTTGAAAGATATTATCAGAATATCTCCGAGCATGTACATTAGGGTAGGTCGATTTTTCACTTTTTAAAAATATCAAATTGTCCATCTATGCAAAAGTTGTGCTTTAGCATCTTTTATAAAATGTTAGTGTCTTTTATAAAATTAGATCTTTTACTTGTACCATTGTTTGAGGAAATAGCATCAAATATCGTCTGTTACAACTAAATTTTAGGGGCCGGATTAGCTCAGTCGGTAGAGCGTTCGGCTAGAAACCACAAGGTTCCTAGTTCGATACCGGCTCCCGCCAACTCAGCGTATGAGTAGCACAGGGATCTGTGTGGTAAAGTAAGGAGCTGATGGTAGGTGTGGCGCTCCACCTCAGATGCTAAAAAACAATCTCCTTGGTCTAGCGCTATTGAAAAGAGGATAGACTCCCTCGCTGATTAAATTAATGAGCTAGAATGCAGATGTGTTGGTGGTATGGAGGGACACATTTTGATTTTGAATTCTATTTATAATATTTAATTCGTTTCATATTGATGAAATAAAATAACATTTCTGATTTTAATATTGAAAAGGGTAAATTTTCTAACCAATTTCTAGTCTAAAATTTGCGAAAACGAGGATTTTTAGTGCATATTAGTAGACGATCTTTGATGCTATTTCCTCAAACAATGGTGCAAGTAAAAGATCTAATTTTTGGTATCAGTATTCAGTATACTAACACACAACTTGTGCATAGACGGACAATTTAATATTTTTAAAAAGTGAAAAATCAACTATTCAAATTCAAATGAGACAAATTGGCAGATGGCTAAAGGCTGGTCAGTTGCTATTCAACACTTGAAATAATGCGTTGTCACCTCTGGTCAAAGCTCTGTCCAGCCAAACAACACCTGGTTGTGTATGAATAGAAAAGAGAACAAACATATAGTGAACAAAGACGGAACAGAGGAATATATTGTTCATCAACCTACCCTAATGTGCACTCAGATCAAACTCAGTATCATCCTTCAAGGCATTGTGATTTTATTTTCTATCATTAGATTTCTGAGAGTGAATGATGAAATTCTTATTATAATGGAGATTGTGGGTTTGTCTGTCTGTAACCGAAACTATATTACTATACAAGTCACAATTCCTTTCGTTATTTACATCATATTCTCCATGATTTTATTTTTATTTAAACCTCAATTATTA
The DNA here is from genome assembly GCA_023376005.1 of Doryteuthis pealeii. Taxonomy (NCBI): domain Eukaryota; kingdom Metazoa; phylum Mollusca; class Cephalopoda; order Myopsida; family Loliginidae; genus Doryteuthis; species Doryteuthis pealeii. The sequence goes on from CM042177.1 coordinate 59,198,467, forward strand.
ATAAAATTGTTTTACATTACTTACACTGTTGTTCATATCTACATACTAATAACATGCAATTTTATTTATATATAAAACAAAATAGCGGTTTACAGTGTGAACGGGAAGGCTAATTTGCATATTGATATTAAAATTTTGATTTTAATAAATATGTGTTTAGTATTATTGATTTCTAATCATTTGGTTTTATCTTAATGAATATAAGCAAAAGACTTGTGGATACATCTTAAAAGAAATCCATTAACAAGAAGACATAATTGTAATTTTATTCTTTACATCCTATTTTAACTGAATAGTTGAATTAGCAAAATTGAGCAATGAAAGACGAGATGAAAGAGTAAACTTCAGTTCTATTTTTCGATTTTACCCCCCTGTCTAAAATATTTTTTCTGCATTCTTTAGATTCATTAGCCTTTCTAATTTAATATATTTTATTACATTAAAACTCAAATACTTGCACCCGGAGGGTGCATATATTTGCTAGTAGATTGAAAATATATTAGGCTACGGGCCCAAAGGCCAAAATCGCTCTAGTTTTTTTATTCAATTTGTAATTTTGATGGTGGGAAAAAAAAAGCGGCCAAATGAATGCCTATAGACTCCTGAATATCATACTTTTTTCTGCTGCGTAAATGTTGTTTGTTTTGAAGTTTTCCGTGTGTACCATCAATTTCCCCCGTGAAATTTACCCCCCCCACTATATTTAACATAATAAACCTTGCATAAAGGTTAATATTATCTTGAAATTTTTTATTCATTCGAAAGAAGAAGCATTAAACAAACTCCTAATGATTTAAAAAAAATTTTCGGCTTACAAAAATAATGAAAATTATAAACGAAAAACAATGTTTACCTTTTTGCACCGTTAAATCAATTGAAATTTAATGTAGCCAAAAACAAGTTATAACTAAGGTTTTTTTTAATAATTCTATGAAAAATAAATTAATGGTCTAATTTTCACAAAAACTTCCATAATTACTTACCTTTGGATGAATATGTGTCTGAAATAGTTTTTTTTTTTCTAAAATATATTAGGGGAAATATTTTTTATGAGGTCTGCTCCACCCTATATTATTTCTGAGAGTGAATGATGAAATAGATTGAAAATATATCGTATCACCTATGAATAAGTACACCACTATCAATGTTTTTTTCTAAAAAGTTAATTTTCTTCTAAACATTGAAGAATAATTAAAGTTCCAATTACCGTCGAACTGGGAAGACAAGGCAACAAACGGTTGTAACTCAATATATATATATATATATATATATATATATATATATATATAATAATAAATTTTTGAAGGCGTAATAATGCACATTTATGTTTAAAAAACATATTTATTTCTTTTTTTTCTTTTTTTTTTCATATTAAGGGTCCAAATATTTTCAAGCAAAGCTCATCATCAGGGAATGAATTATTTTCTCATAATTTTCATCTGTATTTGGTAAATTCAATCGTGTTGTTGTTCATTGAATGTTTGGTGGTAACTGTGAAAAATTTTTTTTTTTTTTTTCCGGCGAAGATATAGTTACGCTCGGTAAATTCCGTAATAAATCGGTGCGGTGATCGTGTTCCGCGGGATTTTTGAAAATTATTTCATATATAAATTCTTTTTTCTTTTTTATAATACTATAAAATAATGAAGTCCTGCTCAGGGACACTGAAATGAAGATTTTTTTTGTCATTATTTTCATAGTGAGTTCGAAGCATTAATTAAAATGTAATAATAAATTTTTGAAGGCGCACGCACCGATTTATTACGGAATTTACCGAGCGTAACTATATCTTCACCGGAAAAAAAAAAAAAAAAAAATTTTCACAGTTACCACCAAACATTCAATGAACAACAACACGATTGAATTTACCAAATACAGATGAAAATTATGAGAAAATAATTCATTCCCTGATGATGAGCTTTGCTTGAAAATATTTGGACCCTTAATATGAAAAAAAAGAAAAAAAGAAATAAATATGTTTTTTAAACATAAATGTGCATTATTACGCCTTCAAAAATTTATTATTACATTTTAATTAATGCTTCGAACTCACTATGAAAATAATGACAAAAAAAATCTTCATATATATATATATATAAGACTCCACAATGTCATTCAAATCAAGCAGTCGAGCAGCCAATCAGAACTCAGGGAATGGAATCACCCAAATCACCCAGATTCATGATGGATTATTCTTGATTCCTATTTATACCAGTTGTCTTGGACACTGCTTGAGTTGTACTTAGTTAGCTGCTGTTATTAAAACCAACAGTAGATTAACTGACTTCAATAAACATAAGATACCAGGATTTTTATTATTTCTAGTAGAATATTATATAATCAAAACAGATATTATTTGGTACCAAAGTCTACAGTATTGAAACTCTGTAATTAAGAATAGGAATAAGTAGCAGTCCCAAAATAATTACATCCCTCATACATATCTATGCCGTTTTATTTTTTATTGCAAAGATATTACAATTTCGTTTACAGTTTCAATGATGTAGAGTTTGGTAATAAATAACATCTAATAACACTGGTTTACAAAAAAATATATTTTGTCTGAGGCAAGAATATGAATAGGTGTTGTTTTTTTACTAATTTGGGTGTGCTGAATTCAAATTTATAAACAGTTTTGCTCTCTCACCTCTAGTTTTCTGTCTTTTAAATAGTCTATTTTAGTATATACAGAGTATATACGTGCTTATTTCAACAGTTGCAGCGGCTTATTACAGATAAAACTGGATAGATAAAGAACATTGACGGAATAAATATACTTGGATGACACAATGTACACAATTCATAGTACCGCAGACAGTTAGAAATGTGTTTTCTTAGATTATCTGCTGATTGCCAGTGCACTACTGGCTGTTGATTGAGACGTGTTGGCTACGCTTAACTGCCAAAATCCGTTTGATATATAGCTATATATAATGTAATGCTATCACTTACATTCATTGCATAATAACTAAAAAAGAAGACACAAGTCACACAATATTAGAAATTAACCCTGAATGCATATAAGCCTTTATGTACAGTATGTGTACAAAATGTATAGTATGCATATCTAAAAAAAACTAGAGGTGATAAGTACAAGCGGATTTCAAATCTGAATTCAGCACCCCCAAATTAGGTTAAAACAGCTATTTTTGTACTTGCCTCAATTTCTTTGTAAACCAGTGTCATATGCATTTTAATCATAATATTCAACTAAAATCCTGTTATCTTCAGTTAAGAACGTGTGTTTTCAACCAGGGGTCACCCCCCGCCCTGAAAACAATTTCAAGGTTTCGGGGGAAAACTGGGATCACAAATTAGCAGCTTCTCAGACTGCACACAACGTTATTCTGAAAAAAAATTAGCTGACTCATGAAAAGAAGACTGCTGAAATTTCGTATTGTGTTAGTATAACATTTAATTCTAAGACTAACAGCAACAAATAAATGAATTAGAACTTAGTTTAATTCTAATGATTTATTAAAGAACAAATAAAACAATGAGTAACAATATAAAGTCCTTCCTGTTATTGTGTTAGTATAACATTTAATTCTAAGACTAACAGCAACAAATAAATGAATTAGAACTTAGTTTAATTCTAATGATTTATTAAAGAACAAATAAAACAATGAGTAACAATATAAAGTTCTTCCTGTGTATAAGTTGAGTTTGGGGGACTTACCGGTGGGATGGAGAAGATATCTGGTACCTTATTGCTTTCTTGGGGAGAATTTCTGGTCGACGTGCATACGAGAGCTAGTCCAGAATCTATCTTAGGATTTGGGTATTTTGTGCCAAAACTTCTGGGCTCATCAGGTGATTGGTATATCCAATCACCGAAAGCTTCTCCCTCACTTAACCCCACACTCAGGAATAAACATTTTACTGACCCAACACTCTCAAATAATCAAATCAAAGTTTGACTAGTTACTTTATTGACTAACACTCATTTATTATTATATCGAATCCCTTTTTTATGAATTGTTTTTATTTATTTATTTATTTTCAGTTTCTAGGATGAAAGTAGATAATTATGCTCTGACACCTGGTCATTCATTGAGAACATCTTGGATTCTTCATGTAAATATAGAAGGAATAACAAATAATGCAAGTCAAATATTCAAAAAATGTTTTGATGCTGCTGAAAGTAATCAACTAACTAGTTTAGCAGTGCCCCCCATTGGGACTGGAAGTAAGTTTTGCTTCTTTTTTTTTCTTTTGTAAAAAATTCTTTTTATTAGGGTGCTATTATTTATTCTCCTGTCTTTTTGGCTCAATTAGTAGGGTATCCGGCTCGGAACTGCAAGGTTCCTAGTTCGATACTGGCCCTCGCCAACCCAGCGTATGAGTAGTACAAGAATCTATGGGGTAAAGTAAGGAGCTGATGGTAGAGGTGGCGCTCCACCTCAGATGCAAATACAATCTCTTTGGTCTAGTGCTAGTGAAAATGGGATAGACTCCCTCGCTGTATGACTAATACGACTTATATATATATAAAGGGAAAGGTGACTTACCGGTGAATATGATAAATCTCTTTAACGCAATGAACACACACGTGTAATAGACTGCAATTAATCGGTATCTCGATTAATTCAGTGGATTAACCCTGAAGATCCTTATGGTGAAACTCGAGTAGGTTATCTCTTGTACCCATTTTATATATATATATATATATATATATATATATATATATATATATGAAAAATGTAGACGACACAAATTATCAAGCCTCATCTAAAAAATTCAGACATAGGAAAAGTTACTTAAAATGATATGATCATGTGATACTAGATCGTGATACTAATTGATTTCTATATAAAATTATACATTGGATTACTTTTTTAAAGATTTTGCATGCACATCAGTGTAAATCAGTGTAATCAATTGTCCAGGTTATTAATATGTTTTTTTTTATGATTTGGCATGTGGTTATTAATTATGAATTAGTATGAATCTCAGCTTTAAAGATAATCTTGTATTGAAACTGGTGGTGAGGTAAATAACCTGACGTCTACAAACAAAACCCATATGTTAAATATTTGTGCTTGGTCATGCATAAAAAAATGGTACATGCCTATTAGACCTGGTAAGCCATTTTTCATATTTCTTTTTCTTCTATTTCTCCAGAAATCCAAGTACTGTTTTCTTTTCAATCCACAAATTCCCCGTAAACATAATACTTGCACTACAATTCCACTAACCATGATAAGGGACAAGTGTTAAGCTATACTATGTTATTATCTCACAGTTGGATACATGGGTTGAGGTGATATATATATATATAGAGAGAGAGAGACAATCATCGGTTATTTCCTATAACTCCAACATAAACAAAGGGAATCACTCTTGACTGATAAATTATTTATTTATTGATCTACTAGGAAAAAAGAAGACGGGGTTAGGTTTAGTTTAATGGGAAAAGAGTGGTTCCCCTTTGTTTATCTTGGAGTTATAGGAAATAACCCAATCATCTATAGGTCCGGTTCAATTCTTACCATGTTCTGTGCAAATTAATATCAGATCGTGATACTAATTGATTTCTATATAAAATTATACATTGGATTACTTTTTTAAAGATTTTGCATGCACACCAAATCTGCCAGTCACTGATAAGTCAAATGTAGAACAATAAGTATTAAAGGTGTTCAATTCTGTGCAATTAATTATTATTATCATATCATTCTTTGCAAATTTTTCAGGGAATGATATAATATTGATAATCAATTGTCCAGGTTATTAATATGTTTTTTTATGATTTGGCATGTGGTATGAATCTCAGCTTTAAAAATGATCGTGTTGTTGGGATAATCTTCACATTGGCCTGGAAGAGTTATCTTCCCGCTGGGTTGCCGCTTGTTCTCACCAGGGGCTAGAGTATTTAAGCGACTGATCCTAACGCTTCACTCTCTTTTCTCTTTCTTCTCGGCTGAACCACATGGGTTAGACCTTTTGTGACTTCACCCCACTCTCGTGGAGCCTCTGGTCCCCACGTACGGACTAAGTCAGTAAATGACTTCCATTATATGGACTATCTGTAACTCTTTTTATATGTACATGTACGTAACACTTGAATGTGTCCTTATTGTATCTCATTTGTAATATATTGTATTCCTATTTTGTGTATCTTGTCTTATTTCTGTGCTGTGATATATGAAATATTTCGTCCAGCAAACGTGTCGGAGTTGTATGTTCATAAATTAACCATGAATCTTTAACCTACAAGTGGTAACTGCAAGAGTGATCAACACATTTTGGAACTTTAATTCTTACAGTGTGTTGAATCTGGTGGTGAGGTAAATAATCTGCTATAATATAATGTGCTATATTAATTATGTGGTAAAACAGCCTTATTTTAGAGTTGTCTGTCCTTCTCTAAGGGATTATCCCCCTTGTTTAGCCAGTCAAAACTCGCCATTTTGTGTTCATTGAGTTGAATAAACACCTCATCACCTGAAGTTATTCTCTTCATTGTTATTCGTCACAAAATATATCTTGTTTTTCATTTGCTATATCATCTCTTTTTATCTTACAGGATTGGGCTGTTCAGTCAAATATTTCTCTGATCATTTCATGAAATCCCTTGGGGACTTTGCTAAATCATCACCAAAACATCTGAAAACTGTGGTAATTGTTGCTTTTGATCAGGGTATATTTGCTGACATTTGTCAAGAAATTGGCAACAAAGGAAACACTTCAAGATTTACTTCACCATCAGTTGGGCAAACGCGAGACGTTTCGCAGGTATGGTACTTATCAAAAGAGAAAGATTTTATTTTAACTCCATTTTGAAAACTGAGTTTAAAACATGACTTCAATGTTCTATCTCAGTTTAACTTTGTAAGAAATTCTTTCTATTTCAAAAGAAGCTATATCTATTATTTAAAAAAAACATGCAAATCGAAGCTCTATATTACAAAAGAAAAATCACCTTAAACAAAATAAACTTCGAAACAAGTCAACATGTCCTCAACTGCCTATGATTTCCCGCCTATCCTCCTTCCACTATTCCCCTCTCATTCTCACAAAATCGTGCCCCCCTCCCACAAAATATCTATTGCATCGTTCGTTCGAACTACTACCAATTGTTACTACCTCCCACTACCAATTCCTACGCTACTGCTCGTTTTCTTTAAAAAACGAGTCACCACGAAACATACTATCTGTTTCCAATCTGAAGATGGCAGATCGACATACTGAAATTGCTCGTAGAGACACCTTTGGTGGATTGCTACACTAGTTCCAGTAGCACCAAAAAGATGGCCAGACATCTTGAAGGGATTGAACAGAAACTCGTACGACAGGAATTGTCACTCGAGTTCAACATGTTTAAAAGAGAAAATGCTTCTTTGTAGATGTATGTGATGAATGTTTAAAGGTACCAGGTACTTTTTTACAATATCACCATTTTCTTAAGGAGACCCCTTTTTTGGCAATTATGTCTACACCCCTTTTTTGGCAATTATGTCTACACCCCCTTTTTGGCATACATGTCTACACCCCTTTTTCGGCATACATGTCTATACCCCTTTTTTGACATACATGTCTAAACCCCCTTTTTGATGTTTTGGCATACATGTCTATACCCCTTTTTTGACATACATGTCTAAACCCCCTTTTTGACATACATGTCTATACCCCTTTTTTGGCAATTATGTCTACACCCTTTTTTTTACATGCCTTTTTGACATACATGTCATGTCTACACCCCTTTTTTGCATACATGTCTACACCCCTTTTTGACATACATGTCTACACCCTTTTTCGGCATACATGTCTGCATACATGCATACATGTCTACACCCTTTTTCGGCATACATGTCTAAACCCCCTTTTTGGCATACATGTCTACACCCCTTTTTGGCATACATGTCTATACCCTTTTTTGACATACATGTCTAAACCCCCTTTTTTGGACATGTCTACACGCCCTTTTTGACATACATGTCTACACCCCTTTTTCGGCATACATGTCTACACCCCTTTTTTTGGCATACCTGTCTAATACCTAAACTTTGCCCCGCTACCCCCATTCATTCTTATTTTGATTAGATTACTCAGATATATTATTCATATTTTTATTTTTTTTTTTGTCAGAAAAAACTGAAAAGTTTGTATCAAAAGAAACAGAACCTTCTGCTGTGAACTTGTTTATCTATGCAAAGAATTTGGAACTATCAAAAAAGTAAAGGCTGAAATTGACTCAAAATATATGAAGGATTACTTACAGGAAAAGGAAATAAAGATGATACCATTTAAAAAATTGTCACAAAAACAAGTAAATATACTATTTAATCTCTTACTTTTCTCTTCACCCTTTCTCTGTCTGTCTGTCTCCCTGTCTCTGTATCTATCTGTCTGTCTGTCTGTCTGTCTGTCTCTCTCTCTCTCTATCACTCCCTGGTGTTCCTAAAACCCTTTTAGTTCAGTCATGGACCGGTTACTTCTGTTATTTTCTATTCAAAACATTTGTGTCCTCAATGTGAACTTGTGGAAAATTATAAGTTGAATGGACCCTGACAGGTCTTTGGTATACTATTTTCACATTTATATTAGGTTTTATGTACAGTCTTGAACAAATCCTGGAAGCAAAAGAACAGCTGTATGGCCACTTGCCTCCTATCACACAAACCATCTGGGTAAGATGTACAAAACATGCTGGCCACTGCTGGAGAAGCAAAGATAAGCTCATTAGGCATGTTATCCTGTGGACAGCTACATCTAGGCACACCAATGGGGGCCGGTAAGCAAAAACCAACGTCGATCAGATATGTGTGTACAAACTGGATGCTGAGCAGAGAACCTGTCAGTAGTGATGGCCAATAGGGTTGGATGGTGAGGAAGAGCCATAGAGATCCGTGCTGTCAGCATAACTTGATGATGATGATGATGATTTACTTTATCTCTTTGCCAACTAAATTTTCCCCATGGCTGTGAGAATGAAAAAAAAAATTGAATGAAGGAAAGAGAATGAAAAAAAGATTGAATGAAGGAAAGAGAATGAAAAAAAGATTGATTGAAGGAACGAGAATGAAAAAAACAAAGATTGATTGAAGGAAAGAGAATGAAAAAAAAGATTGATTGAAGGAAAGAGAATGAAAAAAATTGAATGAAGGAACGAGAAGGAAAAAAGATTGAGTGAAGGAAAGAGAATGAAAAAAAAAAGATTGATGAAGGAAAGAGAATGAAAAAAGATTGAAGGAAGAGAATGAAAAAAAGATTGAATGAAGGAAAGAGAATGAAAAAAGATTGAATGAAGGAAAGAGAATGAAAAAAGAATTGAAGGAAGAGAATGAAAAAAAAAGATTGAATGAAGGAAAGAGAATGAAAAAAGATTGAATGAAGGAAAGAGAATGAAAAAAAGATTGAATGAAGGAAAGAGAATGAAAAAAAGATTGAATGAAGGAAAGAGAATAAAAAAGAATGAATGAAAAAAGATGAATGAAGGAAAGAGAATGAAGAAAAAACAAAGATTGAATGAAGGAAAGAGAATGAAAAAAAGATTGAATGAAGGAAAGAGAATGAAAGAGAATGAAGGAAAAGAATGAAAAAAGATGGAATGAATGAAAGAGAATAAAAAAATTGAATTAAAGAAAGAGAATGAAAAAAAATTGAATGAAAGAGTGAAAATGAAAAAATAATGTAAATGTGTCAGAGTGACCTTAGGAGTAATGGCAACACTTTTAAAGATCTCCAAAACTGTGGCCTCACCACCAGATACAATTTAAGGTTATACCTAGAACACTCAGTCAAAATAGTTAGGGTTTTTTTGTGAGGGGGCGTACCAATGGTTGTGAAACTTTGAAAACTCATGAACCTTGTTTATAAAGAAAATATTCTGGTGGACTCCTTATTTTTTTCATTTTAATATTTACTTTCCACAAAAGACAATTTACTTTTAGAAATAATTTCAATTTTAAATGAATTATATTTATTAAAATCCTAATATATATTACAGATCTATGTACAATAATTATTTGTTTTTTTGTTTTTTTCGTGGTTCTGTGGTGAATTTTTTTGTTGTTTTGTTTTTGTATTTTTTATTTATTTTATTGATTAATTTTTTCAATAAAATATAGAGAAACTGACAGGTTATTTTCATGGTCAATTATTCTAATTTTTTTTTTTTTGTATTGATTTGAATTTTCAACTGCAAACCCTCAACCCTTATTTGATAGGATACAAGGTCTGCAGACGGGTAATACTTTTTTGGTACGATCAACTGCCATTCGCTTGAGTTCGGCCTATGACATCAGCTTTAGACACGCCCACAAATCTTGATGATAACAAATTTCTCTTCGCTTACAATACAGCCTCAATTATTTTGCTTTTGAAACGTAATATTTTTAGCTTAGAAAATTGAAAGTTTATGACATCAGCCATTGGAAATTTTTTTATCTTTAAATCAATAAAAATCATTTCTGTATTGTGCATGCCTTTTTTCCCTTTTGGTCTGTCTCGCTGTTTCGTTTCGTTTTTTTTGCTGCGAAAGCGAAAGACGGGGGCTCTTGGAATTGGCGCCTGTCTGGATTTTTCTTGGATCACGTGTCAGCCGTAATCTGCCTCTTTGGAACTGGGGAGCGAAGCGAGCGTACGCAGCTAGCAGTTTGTCCCGTCTTGGGCACTGTGAGACGAACACATTAGATGCTTCAGGACGGACATTGGCCGTTTTAAAAGAAACCTTGATAGAGAAAAGGTGGCTAATTGCTGGTGCACCCTACAGTATTCACAGAACGGCTGAGACGTTTTTTTTCCTTGGCGAAAAGGGTCGCGTTTCTTTCCTCTCTCATTCTTCTCCCCACGGAAGAAACTTTGTTGGAGTGTCCATCCCTTTGAGGAATAACGGACAGCTACGTGTGAAAGAAGAACAGTACTAGCGCAGAGGGCCAGCCTTATTCTACAGCCGGGAGCCTCAGTCCTTGAAAAGAAACGAGACATTTTTTTTAGAGAACTGTGAGTTCTGTATAACTTTTTGTCTCTCCTGCGCGAGAGAAATCATTTTTTGTAAAGGGTATTTATTGTTTAAACCCTTTCGACAGTAAGTGTTTTCTTCCTGTTTTTTATACCCATTTTGTAGTATATTTTGAAGGGTAGTTATTGGTTGATTAAACCCATTCTGTTACATAAGTGTAACCCTCTTTATACACTTTTGTATTTTTGTATTTATTATATATTTCTTATATTTGAGTTACCTGACCCCTAAATTGTTATTTAGTCATGCATAAGGAAATTTATGCAATCTTTGTTTAAGTTTTCTGTATTTCATTTTTGCCTCCTTTAGTGGAGAAATTTGTATGAATAAAGATTCTATTTCTTTATCAAGCAAGACCATCTTTCTTTTCATTTTTCCCCAACCCCTTTTTTGTTAACGACGCCATTTTGTTTTTTTATGTTCGAATTTATCTGAACGAGGAAAAATTTCGATACAGCTTTAGACACGCCCACAAATCTTGATGATAACAAAGTTCTCTTCGCTTACAATACAGCCTCAATTATTTTGCTTTTGAAACGTAATATTTTTAGCTTAGAAAATTGAAATTTTAAATAATAAAAAAAAACAGCAACTTTGAATCATGTAAATTTCTGGTTCTACAAATATTTCTTCTTTAGTTTCGAATTTTATTTTATTTACATTTTTATAGTGCGTTTAGAAGTAGAAATTTCCGTAATTTATTTATTTATTGTTTCGTTTTTTTAGTAAAGTTTTCATTCAAAGATCTTCTTAAAATTTATCGAGTGGGGGGAAACATGAAATGATTGTTTTATTTCTAAAAAAGAAAATGTAAAGATTCGTGCATATTAAAATAATTGTTAATAAAAATATAGAATCGTTTTATTTATAAATAAAAATGTAAATAAAATAAAATTCGTAACTAAGAAAAAATGTTTGTAGAACCAGAAATTTACATGATTCAAAGTTGTTTTCTTTATTTAAAACTTTCAATTTTCTAAGCTAAAAATATTACGTTTTAAAAGTTTGTCCTGGCTGATTATTTTGTTTTCATCAAGATTTGTGGGCGTGTCTAATGTCATAGGCCGAACTCGAGCGAGTGGCAGTTGATCGTACCAAAAAAGTATTACCGGTCTGCAGACCATAGTTTCAAAAACACTGATTTTGACATTTGTTTATTTGATTTTTTTCTCTTTCTCTCTCTCTCTCTCTCTCTCTCATTCTTAGAAGAAGCAAATTCATGAACTGCAGAATGAACATGATGTAAAAATAGAATTTCAACATTCGTCTATCAACGTGAGTGGATATAAGGATGATTTTGTAACAGTAACAGTATCTTCGATTTGTTAATGATCGCTTCGAAAGAAATAAATAGTTTTGAAATGACTAACAGTTTGGTCCAGTGGAGCTACATGACAACTACAAATAATAAACCAGAAATTGTACCATACCCTTTAAATATCAACCATCAACTTGAAAAGGCATATGAAAAGAAACAAACAAAGCTGGAGATACCTGGTAGCAAAGGAGGAATTATCTTTGACTTCAGCGATCCTAAAAATATGATTGAATACAATGAAAATACCAAAGGATTCCATATCAAGGTTTTAAGAAAGGACCTAACCAAATCTGGTATGAACTATTTTAATACATTCAATACTTTACTTTAACTATTAGCTTAGACAAATGTAATGTCTGACTTCCTAGATGAATGTCTTTGATAACTGTTATAGAGTAGGTGACACCCCTTCGACACTCTACCACGTGCCGTTATAGTATGTGGCCTACCTTTTTGATTCTGTTATAGTATGTGGACTACCCGGTTTGAATGTAAGAGTATATCTCTAAATATAAGTGTTGAGATTTTTTAGATATAAGGTGTGTGCTAGATCCTCGCCTATACTTATAGACTAAGCCAGAATCATGTGATCTAACTCTTGGCCAATCACTGGCACTACTCTGAGGTTGATACAATACTTAAACTGACCCTACTGGTCATAATTACGCTGACATTCATGGACGACGGACATAGGATTAAATCATTGGACCTTTACCAATACGTAGGATAGGACTTATACGCTTACCAAAGGATTCCATAACACATGACTTTCTTTAAGCCCTTTTCAATTGGCCAAGGATGGCACTTAAAAACTTTACAATAAGTAGTAGGCAATTAATTGATATTAATTATTTTTCACATATATTCAATTTCAAGAAATGCAATTCAGGCATAAAGTGTATATAGTAATTAAGAATAATTAAAAAAGAATTGATCCATAATTTACATGAATCAGAGATCTATTTAATTTTAAAAATTATAAAATGCTGAAATAGAGTTGGGGTTATGGTTATGGTTATGAGTTATTATTATAACCTTATAATATGCTTTTTATGGTAGGTCACATATTATAAGAGAGGCGTGATTTCATAGGCCACATACAAAAGGTAGGCCACATACTATAATGGTACCTTCTGCCAGCTTATAACCATAAAATAGCCTACGATTAAAGTAGATTAAGTACCTGAATAATATTCAGACTGACTTTGCTGCATTGGCAATACCGAACTGACCCTCCTCTTTTAGTGTAAGTTTGTCTTGTTAATTGTTTGTACTTACTTGTTCTGTGTTTGTATGTATCCGTTTAGCACCAGATGCTGGTGCTTAATAAATGTGTTAAGCATAATATTCACCTGTGTATCTTGTCACCTCGTGATACAACAATAACAATTTACCTAAGTAAATGCTATCATTTAGGAATGATACAAAATGTAATTTTAATCTTTTTTCTTTCACATTATAAGAATATATTATATAATCTTCAGTATTCATCCCTATGTTTGTTGAGTATCTGGCAGCCATCCTTCGTTCCAGATGTAATGAATAAGTAAGCAAGCCAGTAAGAATCCAGTGTTAACGTATTCCTTGTAAGTCCTTCGTCCGAGATAATCCAAGTATCAATGACATAAGCTCCGAATATGGTCTCTATTAATACAGCAGAAGCATCAGCAGCAGTGCCAGTGATTGGACAATAGAAATCCTTCTCAGGTCACGTGTTTATAGGCGAGTCTACAAATAGGAGTGACCATTTACCTGATGCCTTATATAAAAAAATCCAACACGCCCCCCTTTTTGATATAAGGGCTATCTTATTAAACAATATTAAATTCCTCCATTGGGGAAATTTACAATCGATTACAATCGACAAATCATTTCATTCAGAGAATGTTTACAATAAAGTCATTCAGAAATTTGTAATTTCATTTTTGTAGTAAAAGCAAAAATACTATTACTAATCTAATATTCTACTAAGCTTACTTTGTAAAAAAAAAATATTAATTATTATTATTTTTATTTTTCCTACTCCTAACATTACTGGCCAAAGTTAGTATTTTTGGCCCCTTTTTTTGGGGTTTCTGGTTTGTTTTTTGTTTTTTTTGTTTTTTTTTGTTTTTTTGTTTTTTTTTCTTTGTTTTGTTTTTGTTAGTTCAAAAGAATACGGTACTTTACAGTACAATACATTTAATTAATACAAGTTAATGAATTAGTAACTTATTGAACAGGTTTAATGTCATTGCCCAGGACATTCATTTTTTTTGGGGGGGGGTCTTACCCCTCTGCATGAATACAGTCGGATTATTCTACAGCCCAAACCGACAGGGCAAAATGTTAAGTTTAATTTTGGGCCCCCCATGATATCTTTTTTAAAAGCATTCAGCTTTATCCTGTTCAACGATCCTGTGAACAGATCTGAAATGTTAATCTTACCCCTCTTTAATTTCATTCCTTATAAGTTGATATTTTATATCAATATGTTTTGGTTTGATGCCTTATAAAAAAAAATCCAACAATGTTCATCCCAACTAAAGAACAGATTAGACACATTTTATTCTGTGAGTAAAATATGTTCACACAAAATCTGCAACAGTTTATTGTTTATTGTAAGTCATTGCTAACAGGACATTTATTAAACTTATGGGGTTACAAGAGGTTTTGGGTGTTTAAAGATTTAAAGGTAGCTGGATATTCTTGGTGCATGTTCTGCTTTTAACCCCATCTCATTTGGTGGTCACACTGAAATAGAAGGAATTTAAGGAACGAAAAGAAAGAGACAAAGACAGAAGATGGTTTTATGACTTAGGCTTTATTGACCGGTCATAACCACCTGTGGTGAGAGAATATCTCCCTGGCCACGAGTAGCGACTAGACCCAGTTAAGGCCTAAACTATAAAAACTGAGATTTTTTGGGGAGTAAGAAGTGGATCCTTTTTCTTGCATTGAGGGTCCTTCTGGTGAAGTTGCTTACGTTACGATTTTTTTGGCCATCCTTAGGCTTCTAGCTAGAGCAATCCCCAGTGGACATCCTTTGTTAAGCAAAACACAATCCTTAGTGAAGAAACCTTTTGTTGTTTTTCATATCCCTTAGTGTTGGGTATGATCCTTTGATTGTACTTTGATGTCCCTTAGTGTTGGGTATGATCCTTTTGTTGTTCCTTGGTGTCCCTTAGTGTTGGGTAAAATCTTTGCGTTCAGCAAAGACGCTTGTTGTAGGTCCGTAAGTCAATGTCAAAGTACGTGTAAATGAACAGCAGTCCATATCGGTTATTAAATAGTCAACTAACCACGTATTCAAGCTGTTGATTGGCTATGGTTTAATCCACTTGACTGTTGTACCGAGTCTATAAGTTTAAGTGGTGGTTTACAGCACACCTTATATACAGAAAATAATCCAAAGGCTTATTTGCTAGATTTTGAATATTTTATTTTAATTATTTTAGTTTTTTCCCACTAGTGATTTTCGCTGAAGTCTGAGTGATAGCAAATCTCCCCATCTCTCCAGCAATGATTGGATTTCCAGAATTGCTTATTTCCAAGGAGATTTCCAATAATTTTTAAGCATTTTAATATCCATTGTTTCAAGATTATGTTTTAAAACTTTCTATAGTCTATTCTTGCCATGGCTAGATTTTTCCTCCTTGATTTTACTTCTTTTAGTATGTGTTGATCAATCTATAATTTATAATAGAAATTTATCCCCCTCATTCCTTTGTGACATCCTTTCTATTTTTGGGAAGAGGTCCGTGGGTTCCAAGCAAGCAATATTTTTTTACTCTTACCTGTTAAGTCAGGACCATCTATTAATCATGGAGATTCGCTTCCGGTTTTTGTCTGTAACAAACACTGCGTCACTGATTACGTCACATTACCCAACACATAATCCAACGTCATAACATAGAATGAATATACTCAAAATGTGAGCATGCAACGTTAGACAATTCTCATTGTTTCAATAAATAGATGCCCGGCGTTATTGTTTTATTCTAATATAATATTTAAAGTTATCGGAACTGTTTCCATTTCAAAATGTCTTTCTTTCTTTCTTTCTTTCTTTCTTCTTTTTGTTACTCCTTTAATAAATTTGACGATTTTACATACTTATGGTACACACTCTATGACATTGAATTTTCAGCTCTCATCACCTCAGGCAATATCTTTCAAAATATTATTTTTACATCCCCCGAGGGGGCGTTTTTTTATTTTGCTAGTCCATATAATTGATCTTTAAAAGTTATAGGAAAATATAGCTTTGCTCAAGTCTATGTATGTGTGTTTGTGTTATATCCCGGAATGTAGGATATACAAAATGATAATAAAAACAGGGAATATGTTAATAATAACAATACTTGTTTTATTTATTCTCACTGACAGGGAATACAGTCGGATGGTTTGGGATTAGAGTTTAACTGTGTGTGTGGCATGTGCGTGGTCGTCACATGGGCGCTGTACGTATGATACGTGTGCTCACGTATCAGGTAGGTCGTTGGATCATAGTGTGCTCACATATGGGGCCGTCCTTTGTGTTATGTGTGTGTGTTCACACATGGGGCCAGTGCCTTGTCTCTCTGTTGAAAGTCCTTATCTAACACAGGGTAGAAAATGGTTCTAACCTAAAAGTGACTGAACTAGCCCAACCATACTGACGCATGTGGTCACTAGTTCAAGCGTGCTGCCACACGTCTGTACTGTCCAAAAACCCCTGCCCAAAGTAGTATGGCCGAATTCCCATATCCGGGTTCACGTCAGTCCCTTAATGGTGAAAGGGGAGCAACTCGTTAGGTTACCCTAACTGTTTGTTTGTTTTACTTATAGGAAGACATTCCACAATTCTTTTGTTCAAATCAAAAGTCAAGTCATGCACTTGAATTAGAAATAGGTATACTTTTTAAGTTGCTTCTTGCATCTGCTCTGAAGAAAATATTCAAATATTTTTTTAAAAAATCAATGTCCTTTTCGAGGGGAACATTATAGTTTAACATCAAACAATCACTTAGACATTATATTTTTAAATGGTGTTTGTTAAAACTAATTTATTATCTTGTCAAGGCTTTAAAAACTCACTTTGAATATACGCTCCTACATTTGGGGCGCTGGTGGTTGTCGTCAGTGATGTTATTTGCATGGGTCATTGGGAAAGTTTCGGGTCTTCCAACATCAGACTTCCCTCGCCATGCTGACCCTATCTGAGATGATCAAACTCCGATACCTCCACCAACATTAGACGCTAATAGACGTTTGACTTTTTATTCTTTAATAACGATTGTAAAATTCTAATCCCGCGCATCTGATTGGCTGGCGCTAACAACCAATCAAATGCACATCACATTATATTTAAACGGAATAAGTGGACAGTAACACTTTTCTTAGAACGGATTACAAGCTTTAGAGGAATAGGTAAGTTAACCCTTCATTAATAATGATAAGAGAGGACTAATTTTAACGATTTGTTTTAATTTTTCCAATTTTTATTTTAGATTTTATATAGCTCTGTGCAAAATATCGCTGACTGTATAAAAGGGGGATCACCGGAAATTCTTCTAAAACTCATATAAAATAAACTAACGATCCAATTTTAATAAAACTTTCGGTTTATGAAGTAATAAAAGAGGAACTTTATTGTAAATAGACTTTTACTAAATTGAAAAGGCTAATAATTTTTTTCGTTAGTTTTTGTTTCGCGCATTGATCCCCCCAACAAAGATCTTTTTTTTTTTTTGTATATAAATAAATTTTACATTTTTGGAAAGACAATGTAATGACAGAACATATATAAAAAAGATAATTCGCTAATAAATCAGTTTTGGAAATAGGGCATCTTAAACATTGAAACTTAAATCTCGTAAATAAGAAAAAATATGTATCTTTTTTTTTTTTAATTGTTAGATTATTTTCAAAAGAATTTTATATTAAAAGTTCGTATTGTGTACATTTTTATTTTATTTTTCAGAGATTTTTTTAAATTTATAAAATGTAAAATACTTTTGTTTAATGTCAAGCAAAATTGTATTTATTTAATCAAAGAAAATATTATATAAAAAATATCTCGCTAAAAATAATGACATAATATATGTCCATTCTTATTTTTATGAATTTTGGAAAATAATGTTTGAATTAAAAATTGTCGTCAGAATGATTACGGATGGATCTAAGGGAAATAAACTGTTTGTTGTTATTTTCACTGAGGTGTTATGTTATGTATAATTTTATTATAAATAATTTCTAACATTCTAATTTTTATTTTCCCAATTCTCTTTTTCAATAATATTAAGAGTTAAATCGTGAGGCATCAAGGAAATGTTAAATTAGTAATTTGTTTTTGCTTCAGAACATATTTTTATACGTATATAGTCCTCCATACTAAGTAAAGGTGCACACGTCAAGATCCGATAACTGTCAACAAAGAGCAGCAATTTACTATTATTAAAAAGTTAATTTTCCAATTTTTATTGACGTTTTAAAAGATTTTTAACAATTAAGCGGACTTTCAAAATGTCCGCACTTTGCACAATGCCCATTGCCTGTCACTCTACTTTTCCGCTGCGTAGCTGACAATGATCTTTGACGTTGTTAATATTCGTTTATACATTTTGCTGTTGTTTCAAGAATTTCACATATGTCCATGTCAAAATCGTGCCACGCCCTTCTGTCGACGGCTGCTGACCATTTAATCTTTTTCCCCTCAGATTACTACTACTTATTATTATGAGTTTTTCACACCAGCGTTAGCGAATGGTATTTCTTTGGAGTGAGTGACAACAAGTCTTCTCATGTTTCCAGGACTCTTCTGAATATTCTGACAAATTAAAGCAGTGCAGTATTCTGGATGATCTCAATTTTTCCTGTGATTTCCAGATTTTCCAGTCTTTTAACCAAGCTTTTTGGGACCGTTCCAAATGCACAACTACTATTGGTATCACTTTGAATTTCATATTCCATAGCTTTTTCAGTTCTCTAGCAAGATCCAGGTATTCGTCTATCTTTTTATTTTCCTTCATCTTCACCATGGGATCTGCTGAAACTACAAAATCCACCAGTTGACAAGTTCTTTTTTTTTGTTTATCAACACTAGGTCTGGCCTTCTTGCTGGGATAAGGTGATCCGTTTTTATCTCAAAGTCCCAGAGAATTTTGTGCGTTTCGTTCCCAAGAACAGATTCTGGTTTATGCATATACCATTTTGTTGTATGGTCAGAATTTAATTTTTTCGCATAATTCCCAGTGGGTCACCTTCCCAACCTAGTCGTGCCTCGTTCTGTATTCATGTTGTGCTAGTTTGCTACATTCACTAAGTAAATGGTTGCTGTATTCGCTTAGTACATTATTATTATTATTATTATTATTATTATTATTATTATTATTTCATAAGCATCATTTTATTCTAATTTGTTTGTTTCCTTTTAGCGATCCCATTACCTGAGTATTGGGATCCAATGGGTGATGAAGATTACCTGAAAGTTGAACTGAACCTGGTACTGAATTTGACACAGTGCAAAATAAATTTCCAACAAATTTTACAATTATCAAGGTAAGATATTTTATCTGATGGCATCATTCCGTCCTCTAAGGATGATGGCGTAGTGTCCAAAAAAATATCTGCATCTCTGCAAATGACTCTGCAAGCCAATTCCTGAGTGACAGTCTTTGGTGCATAATGGAACTACGTAGCCTATGTGAGTTTATATGGAAGATGAACTGTTGCCCAAGTAGCAGGTCCTCACTCGTCATACTGCTGCTGTAGTTCAAATGAAAGGTAGAGAAAGGTAGAATGCAGTTTGGCAACGATAGTGTCGCAGGAGTTGCTGGATAGCGCTAAGTTCAGCATCACACCACTTTAGCGACACCAGATCCGGTTTTGATTTCGGGGTTTACTATTTATTTTAGATCAATCATAGTTAATTATCACTAATTTGAGTTGTATTTTCCTTTATCTAGAGTTACAAAAAGTGTAAGAGAATCCCAAATCACACCTATAAAGCCATGCAGTATTCTCATCTACAATTTGTCAATGTTTGTGGTTATTGTTTTTACAGACTAATAGTGTAATTTGGATTTGTGGCTCTTGTAGCTTACATGATAAAAAAGCTGGTACATATAGCCAGGGTTTCCCAAGGTAAAAAATGATATGAGTTTGTATCTCACCAAGACCTTGTCCTTTATTGTGTCTTTCTCACTGTCATAGTAATAGTGACTCAAGTAAGTTACCAGCCTGTCAGTGAGGCCTAGAATATGCTGAATGCATATCCTGCAGAGGAGTAAGAACTGCACACATCTGTCCCCTGCTGCCCACAAAATTGTGTGTCCTCTATAAGACACTAAACTTCATCTGCTAGTGAGGCATAGAATATGCTGAATGCATATCCTGCAGAGGAGTAAGAACTGCACACATTTGTCCCCTGCTGCCCACAAAAATTGTGAGTCCTCGATATGACACTAAACTTCATCTGCTAGTGAGGCATAGAATATGCTGAATGCATATCCTGCAGAGGAGTAAGAACTGCACACATTTGTCCCCTGCTGCCACAAAATTGTGAGTCCTCGATATGACACTAAACTTCATCTGCTAGTGAGGCATAGAATATGCTGAATGCATATCCTGCAGAGGAGTAAGAACTGCACACATTTGTCCCCTGCTGCCCACAAAAATTGTGAGTCCTCGATATGACACTAAACTTCATCTGCTAGTGAGGCATAGAATATGCTGAATGCATATCCTGCAGAGGAGTAAGAACTGCACACATTTGTCCCCTGCTGCCCACAAAAATTGTGAGTCCTCGATATGACACTAAACTTCATCTGCTAGTGAGGCATAGAATATGCTGAATGCATATCCTGCAGAGGAGTAAGAACTGCACACATTTGTCCCCTGCTGCCCACAAAAATTGTGAGTCCTCGATATGACACTAAACTTCATCTGCTAGTGAGGCATAGAATATGCTGAATGCATATCCTGCAGAGGAGTAAGAACTGCACACATTTGTCCCCTGCTGCCCACAAAAATTGTGAGTCCTCGATATGACACTAAACTTCATCTGCTAGTGAGGCATAGAATATGCTGAATGCATATCCTGCAGAGGAGTAAGAACTGCACACATTTGTCCCCTGCTGCCCACAAAAATTGTGAGTCCTCGATATGACACTAAACTTCATCTGCTAGTGAGGCATAGAATATGCTGAATGCATATCCTGCAGAGGAGTAAGAACTGCACACATTTGTCCCCTGCTGCCCACAAAAATTGTGAGTCCTCGATATGACACTAAACTTCATCTGCTAGTGAGGCATAGAATATGCTGAATGCATATCCTGCAGAGGAGTAAGAACTGCACACATTTGTCCCCTGCTGCCCACAAAAATTGTGAGTCCTCGATATGACACTAAACTTCATCTGCTAGTGAGGCATAGAATATGCTGAATGCATATCCTGCAGAGGAGTAAGAACTGCACACATTTGTCCCCTGCTGCCCACAAAAATTGTGAGTCCTCGATATGACACTAAACTTCATCTGCTAGTGAGGCATAGAATATGCTGAATGCATATCCTGCAGAGGAGTAAGAACTGCACACATTTGTCCCTGCTGCCCACAAAAATTGTGAGTCCTCGATATGACACTAAACTTCATCTGCTAGTGAGGCATAGAATATGCTGAATGCATATCCTGCAGAGGAGTAAGAACTGCACACATTTGTCCCCTGCTGCCCACAAAAATTGTGAGTCCTCGATATGACACTAAACTTCATCTGCTAGTGAGGCATAGAATATGCTGAATGCATATCCTGCAGAGGAGTAAGAACTGCACACATTTGTCCCCTGCTGCCCACAAAAATTGTGAGTCCTCGATATGACACTAAA
Source organism: Doryteuthis pealeii (assembly GCA_023376005.1). Lineage (NCBI taxonomy): Eukaryota > Metazoa > Mollusca > Cephalopoda > Myopsida > Loliginidae > Doryteuthis > Doryteuthis pealeii. The sequence continues at coordinate 59,220,595 of CM042177.1, forward strand.
CTTCATCTGCTAGTGAGGCATAGAATATGCTGAATGCATATCCTGCAGAGGAGTAAGAACTGCACACATTTGTCCCTGCTGCCCACAAAAATTGTGAGTCCTCGATATGACACTAAACTTCATCTGCTAGTGAGGCATAGAATATGCTGAATGCATATCCTGCAGAGGAGTAAGAACTGCACACATTTGTCCCCTGCTGCCCACAAAAATTGTGAGTCCTCGATATGACACTAAACTTCATCTGCTAGTGAGGCATAGAATATGCTGAATGCATATCCTGCAGAGGAGTAAGAACTGCACACATTTGTCCCCTGCTGCCCACAAAAATTGTGAGTCCTCGATATGACACTAAACTTCATCTGCTAGTGAGGCATAGAATATGCTGAATGCATATCCTGCAGAGGAGTAAGAACTGCACACATTTGTCCCCTGCTGCCCACAAAAATTGTGAGTCCTCGATATGACACTAAACTTCATCTGCTAGTGAGGCATAGAATATGCTGAATGCATATCCTGCAGAGGAGTAAGAACTGCACACATTTGTCCCCTGCTGCCCACAAAAATTGTGAGTCCTCGATATGACACTAAACTTCATCTGCTAGTGAGGCATAGAATATGCTGAATGCATATCCTGCAGAGGAGTAAGAACTGCACACATTTGTCCCCTGCTGCCCACAAAAATTGTGAGTCCTCGATATGACACTAAACTTCATCTGCTAGTGAGGCATAGAATATGCTGAATGCATATCCTGCAGAGGAGTAAGAACTGCACACATTTGTCCCCTGCTGCCCACAAAAATTGTGAGTCCTCGATATGACACTAAACTTCATCTGCTAGTGAGGCATAGAATATGCTGAATGCATATCCTGCAGAGGAGTAAGAACTGCACACATTTGTCCCCTGCTGCCCACAAAAATTGTGAGTCCTCGATATGACACTAAACTTCATCTGCTAGTGAGGCATAGAATATGCTGAATGCATATCCTGCAGAGGAGTAAGAACTGCACACATTTGTCCCCTGCTGCCCACAAAAATTGTGAGTCCTCGATATGACACTAAACTTCATCTGCTAGTGAGGCATAGAATATGCTGAATGCATATCCTGCAGAGGAGTAAGAACTGCACACATTTGTCCCCTGCTGCCCACAAAAATTGTGAGTCCTCGATATGACACTAAACTTCATCTGCTAGTGAGGCATAATATGCTGAATGCATATCCTGCAGAGGAGTAAGAACTGCACACATTTGTCCCCTGCTGCCCACAAAAATTGTGAGTCCTCGATATGACACTAAACTTCATCTGCTAGTGAGGCATAGAATATGCTGAATGCATATCCTGCAGAGGAGTAAGAACTGCACACATTTGTCCCCTGCTGCCCACAAAAATTGTGAGTCCTCGATATGACACTAAACTTCATCTGCTAGTGAGGCATAGAATATGCTGAATGCATATCCTGCAGAGGAGTAAGAACTGCACACATTTGTCCCCTGCTGCCCACAAAAATTGTGAGTCCTCGATATGACACTAAACTTCATCTGCTAGTGAGGCATAGAATATGCTGAATGCATATCCTGCAGAGGAGTAAGAACTGCACACATTTGTCCCCTGCTGCCCACAAAAATTGTGAGTCCTCGATATGACACTAAACTTCATCTGCTAGTGAGGCATAGAATATGCTGAATGCATATCCTGCAGAGGAGTAAGAACTGCACACATTTGTCCCCTGCTGCCCACAAAAATTGTGAGTCCTCGATATGACACTAAACTTCATCTGCTAGTGAGGCATAGAATATGCTGAATGCATATCCTGCAGAGGAGTAAGAACTGCACACATTTGTCCCCTGCTGCCCACAAAAATTGTGAGTCCTCGATATGACACTAAACTTCATCTGCTAGTGAGGCATAGAATATGCTGAATGCATATCCTGCAGAGGAGTAAGAACTGCACACATTTGTCCCCTGCTGCCCACAAAAATTGTGAGTCCTCGATATGACACTAAACTTCATCTGCTAGTGAGGCATAGAATATGCTGAATGCATATCCTGCAGAGGAGTAAGAACTGCACACATTTGTCCCCTGCTGCCCACAAAAATTGTGAGTCCTCGATATGACACTAAACTTCATCTGCTAGTGAGGCATAGAATATGCTGAATGCATATCCTGCAGAGGAGTAAGAACTGCACACATTTGTCCCCTGCTGCCCACAAAAATTGTGAGTCCTCGATATGACACTAAACTTCATCTGCTAGTGAGGCATAGAATATGCTGAATGCATATCCTGCAGAGGAGTAAGAACTGCACACATTTGTCCCCTGCTGCCCACAAAAATTG
>CM042177.1:59226985-59265021 GCA_023376005.1 Doryteuthis pealeii
ATTTACATAAGACCATGTCACAATTTGATATGAGAGACTTCACCAAAAGAACTACTAAATCTGCAAAATCTTATGTACCAGAAAAACTTCAAACTTGTGATAAAGTTTGGATTAGAGTGGATCGTGTTCGAAGACCATTAGAGGCACCCTATTCAGGTCCCTACACAGTTCTTCAGCGAACACCGAAATATTTTCTGGTTAAATGAATAATGATATGGATACCCAAGTTTCTGTTGACAGGTTAAAACCATATATAGAAGTACAAAAACAAATAGTAGAGAAACAAGTGGAAGAAAAGATGAATAGGAACGAAACGCCTAGTGATTCAGAGCAGGAAATAAATGCTAGGAATAAAAGAGAAGATTCTCCCATGATAAATACAAAATCTCGTTCAGGTCGAACAGTGTCCTGGAAGAAACATAACGAGTACTACTATTATTAGTACACTCCGTTCTTAAGGGGGAACTTCTGTAATGGTCGAAACAATGGCGTTTGGCTAGTGTTCTAAAAATAGAAAAATGTAGACACACTGGCACCAAGAATTTAAATTTGGGCGGTAAAATAAGGACCGTTTCTTTTAGATGGGAATAGGAGAGGTAGCAGTAAGAGGTAGATAATAATAGGAGGTAGGATAGTAGTAATTGTAAAGGTCTCTGAAAGGGACACGTGGAAGAAGTCAGTTGACGACTAGAACCCAGAAGAGAGACCAGCTTTCCACGACAGTCCCCGGTAAACTTCAGCTCCTGGATCCACACGACAGTTTAAGAGGTTACACACCCAGCTTAATACAACTTGATGTAAAAGCAGAATTTTTCTCAAACCAAAAATAAAACCTCATTTAAATCAACAGTTTGTATTTTCTGTTAATAATTCCACAAAGAAGAAATACAACACTCTCTCACTCTCTTTTCTCTTTCTTCTCGGACTGGACAACATGGGTTAGACATTAGTGTCTACACCCCACCCTCGTGGGGGTCTCTATCCCCCACGTACGGACTAAGTCAGTAAGTGACTTTAACCTTATGGACTATCCATAACTCCTTCTATATTTTATATGAACATGTAGGTAATTATTGTTTATGTTCTTATTGTACCTTGTGCCTTACATGTATTTCTTGTATATGTTTTAAATGTCTCCATGTGCTTTTACTAAAGTTCATCTTGTTATATGTTTAACACCCTAGTCGGAGTTGTTCGTTTCAACAAGTTATACCATATAATATATATGTAGGAAGCGCGTGGTGTAATGGTTAAAATCATGGGAAATGGACTCGTCGCCCCGAGTTCAAATCCTGGACGTGGTAATTGCATTTCACTTAGCGCTAATACCCTTGGGAAAGGTATGAATCCTACTCTCCCTCCAGCTATGGGTAAATAGTAGGGCAGACTGGGCTCTTTAACCTTGGTTAGGCAACCGGTCTAGGAGAAGGAAAACTCTGAATTCAAACCTGCTGAACTCCGCTTGATAAATTGACCTTGTGTCGCATCCTGCTCGTGCGGCGGGGTTGGTAAATATATATACCATATAATATAACCTTGAACCTTACACATGTATCACACTACATTTTATATATAAACAGAAACAAAGTGTTTAAAATAAAATTTATCCCGAAAATATTTAGGAAACAGGTAAATAAACATCATTTTCATCACCTATTCCATTGCATTGTCAATTGCCTTCTAATTTCTATTTTTAAACACATAAATACAATGCTTCGAGCGAACTATAAAAAAGACTGAAGTGTTTCAGTTGATTGTTAATATTATAAACTCATCATGAATATGATTTTTATTTGTCAATCACATATAATCTTATGCATTTTTATATTCACCTTTCAGATTGAGAGAATCCAACGCAAAAGTCTATACATACAATATCAAGCTCAGCTACAGAAGATGAATGCAACAAACCCTAAACATGTACAAAATGAGACTAGAGACCTATGGCATGGTACCAGTGAAGGTGTCACTGAAAAAATAAACAAAGGTGGTTTCGATCGACGTTACTGTGGAACAAATGGTGAGTTTTAAGATTTCCCTAGCAGGACCTGTGGATATACCTCAGTATGATGATTTAATTATCATATTTGATATGCTTACTTGTATAGTATAATAATCTTGAATTAATTCTCTCTCACTCTTTTTTATTTATTTATTTCCATTATGTTCAAATGAAACAGATTAGCATTATCGCCCCCCCCTCTCTCTCTGTGTGGTTTTTTTTGTAGGTTATAAACACACACATTTTTTTTGATAGCCTTGTTCAATCAAATTTCATTCTTTGTATCTATTTATTTATTTATGTATTTATATATTTATTTTTATTTATTTGTTATATGTATATATATATATATGTATATATGGAATGTGTATTTTAATTAATTATATATTCGGTGTTTAATTCTAAACTATTCTTTATATTAGGACCTAATTTAGCTATTAATAAACTTTCTCTAATTCTGAGATTGCCAACATTGCGTATTATTGTCTCTATCTTAACGGAAAAACTATTGTCCTTATTTTTGCATTTGATTAAATGTTTATGGAATGAGGATGCACGTGTGTGGATATGTTCTTTAATTTATTAAAATTTATTTATAATTTTCATTTGACAGATTTCTGTTGTTCACTTGTTAGTTGAGAATCATAAGACCTTTTAAAAATAAAATTCTGTCCAAATTTCTTTGAATCATAAAACATTGTTAATTCCAAAATCTTTGAATACCATAAAGTGATGATGATCGTTATCATGGTTTGCTGATAGCACAGATTGTCTTGACTCTCTCTCTCTCTCTCTCTCTCTCTCTCATGCTATCCGTCTCTATTGGTCATCACTCTAACGACATCCAGTGTCCATACAGAGGTGACAGATGTAGATTTTTGCCGGTTGACCAACACTGGTGTGTCCATGATTAGTAGTGCTTTGGTGAACATTGCTTATAAGTTTGTCCTTAGTTGATTTATTTATTCATAAAATTATGCATAAACACATTCTTTAAATGTCTCAAACACACACACACACACACACACACACACACACACAAAGAAAATCCTCAAACTTATATGAAGTTGAATTTTATTGAAAAATCTTTGTGTCGATCATCATCATCATCATCATCATCATCATCATCATCAGATTGTACTGGCAGCATGAGTATCCATGACTCTCTCTCGCCAACTGTCCCTATCGGTCATCGCCCCTGGGAGGTCTTCTGGGCAGCATCCAGAATTTACAGATGTACTTGATGTAGGGTTTTGCTAGTCAGCCAAAACTTGTATGTCCTTGTATAGGTGTTCACATGGGAACATCATTTATGAGTTCGTCCTTGCTTCTCCAGCAGTGTCCAAAATGTCTTGTTTGTATTACTTTGATATTTTGTGTAATAAGGGTCATGTGACCGAACAGCTGCTTTTTTGTGGAATGCTGATTCCAAAATTTTTTCAAGGCAGTATGTAGTATTCATGTACTACCCCCATTTAGCATTTTCTCTATTTTCATATAGAAAGTTATCCCTCCACCGGGGCAACATCAGGTATCCCTATTGGTATATTTTTTTTTCTTTTGCAGCTACTGTCTATGGTAAAGGAGTGTATTTTGCCAAGGACGCCCAATATTCGCTGAGTAACACCTATTCACCCCCAAATAGCAATGGGTACAAACACTTATATCTGTGTAATGTGCTCACAGGTATGTTTTGCAAAGGTGATTCTAAAATGGAATTTCTTCCTCCAAATCCCAATATTTCAGATAGACCATATGATTCTGCTGTTGATAACGTCAATAATCCAACAATGTTTGTTACTTTTCATGATGTTAATGCTTACCCTGCCTACTTGATCACCTGTTCATAAGGCAAATTCATATCAATGCTTTCTATCAAATTACTTCAATAACTACAAAGGAAACAAATTCATAATACAATTTATAAACATTTTAATTTATCCACCTGTGTAATATAGTGAAGTAATTACAAGTTTTTTGTTCATTAGGCAAATTTATATCATTGCTTTCTATCAAATTACTTCAATAACAACAAAGGAAACAATTTGATTTATCAACCTCTGTAATATAGTGAAATAATTACAAGATGATTTTGTTTTTAAATAGTATAACTAGAAATAATATTATGGTTCTGAATTGTTGAGATGAGGCTTGATGATGTTTATTATTCTATTTTTTTAATTTTTTACTGTTGACCTCATCTTCATTGTGAAATATATATACAGCTGTATTAATTCATTTCCTATTTCCGTTACTGTGTCTTACTGATCAGAGGAGACATTGTCCGTAACAATATATATATATATGTATATTCTATTTCTTTTTTTTTTTTACTGTTGACCTCATCTTCATTGTGAAATATACATACAGCTGTATTAATTCATTTCCTATTTCCGTTACTGTGTTTACTGAACAGAGGACACATTGTCCGTAACAATATATATATATATATATGTATATAACAATAAAGATGAGGAAAACAGTCATTGAAAAGACAAAGAAAGAAAGAAAGAAAGAAAGAAAGAAAGAAAGAAAGAAAGAAAGAAAGAAAAGAAAGAAAGAAAGAAAGAAAGAAAGAAAAAGAAAAGACAAAGAAAGAAAGAAAGAAAGAAAAGACAAAAAAGAAAGAAAGAAAAGACAAAGATATATATATATATATATATATATATATATATATATATATATATATATAATCTAGGTCTAGTATTGGTTAGATTTTAATTCTTGCGAAAAACTATTTAGGTGTCTTTGCTAAAATTTTATAAATTTAATTTCTTTGTTTAATGGCATATCGTTACTTCATAAGATATTACATATTACATATTTAAATTTCTATAAAATAATTATTTTAAATAAATTATACAATTTTTTTTTCCAATATTTTTTATTACAATCCTGTTTTTTCAAAGTCTTTTCAACGTACTTGTTTTGCTTTATTTTTCTTTTCAACTTTCTTCCACTTTTTCACTTAAAAAACTACAATCTAAACCTGACGGGATTCTTTTACTGAACAGAGGACACATTGTCCGTAACAATATATATATATATATATATATATATATATATATATATATATATATATATATATATATAACAATAAAGATGAGGAAAACAGTCCCAAAAATCTAGATAATACATCAAATTTTACTGTACAGCATAATGTTTTAATGTGCACAACTTTGAAGTAAAATCGACAATGTCTTTGAAAAATTGTGTATGTGTGATATTGCATATATCATTGTTAATATATCATCGCCATTTTTAAACAATGCTGTGATTAAATTGTAGACATTATTTCTATGTATTATTTTGATTGGTTGGACTCTTGTAGTTAACTTTATTGTGAAATACATATATGTTGTGACCTCATAAATAAAGTTGATTCATTTCCGGTCATCGGCATACACAAATATTTGACAGGCGCACGCACACACACACACACACACACATACACCGACAGGCGCCAAATTTCCGAAATAAATTTCAATTCTTATCCTGTGATCAGAGTGTTGACTTTGTTTTATTAATCTCGCTTAAAGAACTCACAGTTACCGTTTTATAAGCTGGGTTATAAAAAGGCTTAACCATAAAATTGGCGACGAGAATGAACGAAATATAAAAAAAGAAAGACAGAAGAAAAGAAAGAAAGGACGAATATATGACGCGTGGAAAAGAAAAGACACAACACATGGAGGAAAAAAACAGGAACGGAAGCAGAAAGATAAGGGATTTTTTTCTTTTTATGTATATTATTGCATCATTTCTGTAGTCACTATTGTCTATATGTGCATATTTATCAGTGCTGTTTAACAAATATTACTCTGTGTTAGTGAAAATTCCCTGTATTTTAAACAAAAAATATTAACATGGCTAATGCCGGATTAAGTTTACGTCTAGAACATTTAACACAGACTCGGACAGGACCAATTTAAGTGAAAAATGGAAATCCTGGCTTGAAGTATTTGAAGACGTACTTTATTTGCAAAGAGTCACAGACAATAACGACAAAATTATTCGTCTAAAAGATGCAGTGGAAAAGAAATAAGACTAATAATAAAGTATTTGCCGAACACAGAGCAAAATGGAAAAGAATCTTACGAGGAGGTTAAAAAGAAATTAAACCACCATTTCATACCAAAACAAAATAGACAACACACTAGGTTTTTATTCATTAGAATGAGACTGAAAACACGAGGAAACAATTTCGCAATACGCCATGATATCGGAATCTTTTCCGCTTTCAGAAAAATACTGACATTCCTACCTGGACAGTTAAGTCACGCAAGCATTATCTTGTAAACAAACCATACTTTTACATCCACATTATTCAATTGTAACATATTTGTAAACACACACATTTGTATCACAAGTTACACTTTGTATTCTGTATATTGTATGTTACACATTCCTTGTTAGTTAAATGCATTTCGTTATAGCCTTGTTGTGTTCGTTGCCTATATATTTAACCTTACCCTGTCCTAGCATTGTTTATTTTATAATCCTGGATTGAAGTATTTGAAAACGTACTTTATTTGGAAAGAGTCAAAAACAAAAACGACACAATTATTTGTCTAAAAGATGCGGTGGAAAACAAGACTAATGATAAAGTATTTGCCGAGCACAGAGAAAAATGGAAAAGAATCTTCCGGGGAGGTTAAAAAGAAATTAAACCGCCATTTCATACCAAAACAAAATAAACAACACTAGGTTTTTATTCATTAGAATGAGAAATATATACTGATTATGATTGCCCGATTGTTATTCTGTATATTGTGATGCGTGGGTATGCTTATTATGGTATAGGATGTTAAGAGTTAAAGGTAATTATTTGACTCAAATATATTCAAAGTAATCTAAAATAAGTAGACCATATTATGAAAAGGTCTGCAGCAAGAGAAATTTGAAGAAAAAAAAACTAAGAAAAATTATTGGTTAAATATTTTAATGTTAATTGAATTAAATAAATTTCACTATATATATACTAGCAAAAGTACCCGGTCCATGACCGAACGAAAACATTTTTAGGGACACCAGGAGGTGTTTATAAAAATAAAATTAAAAAAACATCACCGAAAATTTATGTATTACATTGTTCAACTTAGGGATTTTTTTTAAACATTGAAAATATTTTTTTAAATTCAATCCTGAATTTTTTAGTGTTTTGTAATAATTTCATATAATAATATTGACATTTTTTTTTAGGTAGAATTCAGAATTAATGTTTTTGTTTTTTTTTACTAAGAAAAAATATCAATTTAAAAAAAAAGTTATTCAGAATATTATCTTTATAGAAAAAAATCGTGGTAGACCTGAACATCTGGACCCCCCCACCCATCTATTTTTTTTCCTTCAATGGATTATTATTGATTATACACCAATCTATCAGATTGTAAAAATATTCTTAAAAGTTCTTTATTTTTTGAGTTTTCACGGGTGCTCATTTCCTCCTATAAGTTTATAGTAAATCGATCCCCCATATCGGAACCGCTCGAACGGAAGTCCCTCACGACTCCCGGAAAAGGCATACATGTTTACCGAAATACATACTTAAATATTCTAACCCTAACCCAAATTATTTATTTAATTTCCCATTAAACTAACCTTAAATCCCAATCCCAACCCCTAACCCTAACCCCTTAACCCTAAGCCCCCCTAGTTAAAATTAACAGTTTGTGGGTTCTGTTTTTTCTGGTTCAACGGTATTCAGGGTGACCCAGAAAAAACAGAACCGAAATTATTTATTCATTTTCACATTAAACTAACCCTAAACCCCAACCCCAACACCAACCCTAAACCCTAGACCCCCATAGTTAAAATTAACAGTTTTATTACAAAATTTGTGGGTTCTGTTTTTCTGGGTCACCTTAATTTTGACACCTTTGTGCAAGTTCAGCCCAACTGATAACGTAGAGCTGTTCCGATATGGGGGATCGATTTACTATAAACTTATAGGGGAAATGAGTACCCCTGAAAACTAAAAAATAAAGAACTTTAAAGAATTTTTTTTTTTTTACAAACTGATAGATTATTTATTTATTTTCTCATTAGACTAACCCTAAACCCCAACCCCACCAAGTTAAAATTAACAGTTTTATAACAAAATTCATGGGTTCTGTTTTTTGGGGGGTCATCGTAATTTTCCGACCGATTTGCAAGTTTAGCCCATCACATAATGATAGCGTAAGAAATTTTAATTCAATGATTAACAATATTTTTTAAATAAAATATAAATGACACGATTTGCTAAGCTTCAAATTAATATTTGAAAAAGAAAAAAAAAGAATTAAATAAAGTAATCAAATTTAAGTAAAACGATAAATAATCTTTAAAAAAATAAGATTATTAATTCAAAACATAGCCGATCGAATATATACTATAATAAGTATAGTAAAGTATACTATATCATAAATTTGATAATTTGAGTGTTCAGGTATTTCCGTGGTAATCTAATGGTATTATCTCTTGCGCACTATTCTACATTAGTATCCTGATTTTATTTGTATGTCTAATATTGAAATAAATAAATTAACGCGATTATGAAAAATAAAAAAAGTTTTGTTTACAATTGACGAACGACGGGAATTTATAAAACAAAGTTGATTTGTTGCTAAATGATTTCGGTTGATTTATTATCTAATTCACTGTAAAAAAATTCAATGTATGAAAAGACATACTAATTACATATTTAGAAAGATTTTTTTCTAACAAAATAAATATTTTAAAGATAGAAACAGAAATATGCGATAAATAAGATTTGATTTTATGTTAAAATTTAAGTATGAAAAGATTATACTACGAATTCTAGGCTAACTGAAGCAAAATATAATTTTTTAACACGCTTTAAAAAAATTAATTCTATAGATAAAAACTCAATCAAATTACATATTTAGAGAGACTATTTCATTCTCTTTCGAACCATATGGATATTTTAAAGAAGATTGAACTGTAAATAGGCGAGAAAAAAATATGGACCGTTATTCTTCTTTCAAAAACGTTTTGAGTTTCACTGGATATATTTAATCATATTATTCTAAGAATCCCCTTTTTTAATCGCTTGATTGATTTTTTTCAAAAACTTTTTCGTATGTAAGAGTATTTTAAAATCAGTTTTTGTAATTGCTAATTCGCATATTAATTCAAATTTGATTCGCTGATTAAAAATGGATATATTTTATTCTAAGAAATATGAAAGTATTCGTAAAAATATTGATAAAAAGAATTTCATCTTTCTTTTTTACGCATTCAACACCGCATTAGAAATAGAGCGTACATACGGACGGGCAGCAGGGTGGGGTTTGCGTGCTGATTGTAGCTGGAATAACAGCAGTAGCAGCTATTTTATAGATTTCGAAAAATCGTTTGATTTTGGTTTAATCACTTGTTTCTTAGTTAGATTTTAAATCTAAGTGACCTCCCGTTTTGGAGTTATGCGTCGACACGTACATACCAAAATCTCTCCTTATACATATATATATATATATATATATATATATATATATATATATATAATTTTCATTTCTTCTTTCCCATTTTAACTTGACATTTTCAATTTCCTTGAGTTACTTCTGAAAAAATAATATAAAAATTTGTCTACCTGAAAAAATAGTTGTTTGTAGCTGAAAACTTGCCCTACCTATCCAATGTTTCGTGTTCCCTGTGTGTGTTATAGTTACCATGGAAATAATTAAGATGATTTTATTTCACCGAACTGGCAAATACAGGATGACACAGAAAATACAGAATTTTTTTTAAAATTCATAACTTTCTTGTTTTAATTTAATTTTTATATTATTTTTTCAGATATCATAAAATTAGATAAAATTAAAGCAAATCTATCAGCTAATAACTTACTGACCCAGTCTTAGATGCTGAGTGAATACATTGTCGACACACAACTATAAATAATTAAGGAGTAATTCTCTATAATTAGCATTTTAACGGTTATATCTTTTGAGAAATTATAATGATTAGGAAAAGCGCGAACAATGACATCTTATTATTCACTTGCAAAATCTATTAAAAATTACTTTATTCTCTTAGAATATTTAGCGTTATTTCTTACTAGCAAATATATGCAACCTCCGCCGGGTGTAAGTATTTAAGTTTTAATGTAATAAAATATTAGATTAGATTAGAAAGGCTAATGAAACTAAATAAAAATGCAAATAATAAGATTTGAAATAGGGGAGATAGAGGTCATTGCGGTGTGGAGGCTGGCTGATCGATCTTGTGGTCAATTTCCATCTGGTCGACAGGTACCGCGTGAATCATCCTGGGGAAGAGATATGGACATGGGCTCGTGGCTCGTCCTCAATTTCGGATGTATCCTGTCTGGTTGGAGTGTTGGGGAAAACGACAGTGACTTCATGGGGTTCCCTGTGTTCCGCGATTGTGGGAGATGGCTATGGATTACTTGCTGTCACTCTTCATTTGGGAGATGGGCCTGGTGTGGTCTCCTGCTCCTGGTTCCGTAGATCCATGCTGGAGATGCAGATTTCCGGGAGATGTTGTTAGTTCACAAGACATTTACATGAAAAAAAAAACATAACATGATTTGGTGTTCATACATGTAACATACAAATGAGGAAAAAATATAGCATTAACCACTCTTTGTGCAAAAACTTTTATTTGCAGTTTGCTTATATATATATATTTCTTAATGTACAATTATATCTATAAATGCCTTTTGTTGGATATATCCACAAATATACAATGTCTGTAAATGTTCTTTAGCAAATACACTGAATCTGAATAAACCATGAGAAAAAATAGTCTGGGTAGTTTTGCTTATAAATAATTGAAGTACTGAAACCAGATATTACTTATATATATATCTTATTACTGCAAATTAGAAATGTCTATGAAGATGTTCCAAAGAATACAGAAAAAAAAATCAAATCTGTTACTGTGAATAGAGGATAATATAGATATATGAAATGTCTTTTGCCCAGGGAGTTTGCACCAACTGTATATAAAAACTATATAAGATTATTTTTACATTTTCACCTTGCTGGTGTACGGACTCAACATCTCACAATTGGGTAAAAAAGAAAAAAAAATGAAAAATAGGTTATTAGAAATATTAGAAATCAGGGATCCGTTCGAACACATTCTTTGATTTTATTGAAAGATAAGAAATTTGTTGGTAGAATCATTTAAATTAACAATTTTGATTTAACATGTTTTCTTTCTTTTCTGTATTTCAGTAGTATTGATCTTTTTTGTTTAATATTGACTTTCTATCTATCTATCTATTAGATCGTCACTCATTCTCTTGAGCTATCCCGTTCTTTCATTTATGTATGCATGTGTCGGGGCCAAAACAGCCTTGACCCCTTTCTCTGAACGAACGCACGTAATCAGAGCACGCGTGTGCATTTTCGCACGTAAGCAAACCCCTTTCCATTTCTGACCAGATATATCCAGTTTTTGCCCAGCTTTAACCCTTTAAGCTCCACCCCTTTCGCGTGTATTGGGTCACGTAGCCAAAACTATGTCATCATCATTTCTAACGAACTTTTCCCTGACGTCATTCGATATTTCCCGTAAATTTGGTGTATTTAAGAAAGTCGTTTGCGATGATGAGGACAGTTCCAGCCAGCCACCGACAGTTAACGATCCTGATTCCTATTCTCAACAAATGGCCTTTCCTGATTCCTGACCGCCCTGCCTCTCTACGCTGCTGGAACGACCTGCCTTTCTTTGACGCTAGACGACCAGCCTCGTTCTTTGCTGTGATGACACCAATATTTCCAGTCCAGCAATATCAGCCTTTTTCAAGGCTAAACAAACCCAGCTCTTTTCAGAGCTAACCAGTCGGCCTTTTCACCTCAGTCTTTCCTTAACCACGAATGCGATCCTAGGGCGAAATCCCTAGAAGATCTGGATCTTACGACCAGATAGGCGTCCCTCGCCTACAGTACGCTAGGTCCTAGCTTGGTAGATCCGATTCGATCTTCCGCCGAGCAAACACCTGGCTACTCGAGGCATTTGCGCACACGTACCAGCCTGGTCTGAAATCCCGCATAACCGCGACCAATCAGACCCAGGCAACGCACGTGCTAAGCGAACGGTCCGTCGCTGTTACATTTCACGCTCGTACCCGAACAGTCCTCGACGGGACTACGACCGGAGCTCGCAGCCGATACAACCGCAAGCCGAGACCGTTACCGACCGACCACGACGTCAACCGAAACCTGTAGACGCACTGTATCCCGATTCCAGATTCCAGCTGCCTATCCGACAACCGACAACCTATCCACCCAGATCAACGAAAGACTGACCGAACGTTGAACGACCAACCTCGAGCGACGTAAACTCAACTTGCCGATTTACCTTTGTCAATTCTCGTGAATAAATTGACCACCTGGTTACTTCCTGCCATCTAAATCCTCTGCTTTTGTCTCTTTCATTGCCCCCAGTCGTTTCACTTATTCAAAAGTTTGTGGGGTCGACATCCTTATCGGCCCCGCAACACATGTATCTATCTATCTATCTAATATCCATCTACTAATTCTTTTCAGCTATATAATTCTCTTTTGATCTATCTATCTATCTATCTCAGTTGATATCTATTAATCTCATACTATTAATTTCAGTTTAATATCTTAATATTTTTCATATCTATCTATCAAATAAACCTTCCCACATTCACTTCAGTTATCCCGGTGTCTTTCAAAGTATGTACGTATGTATATATCCATCTAGCTATCTCTCCACTCATTTTTTCGGCTTCATATTTTCTATCCACACACACACACACACACATACACACATATACATACATACATGTTATATCAGAAATAAGATATCTCTTATGATTCACAATCCTTACACACAATATATCCACTCACTAACAAAGCAAAACAAAACACGAGTCACGGACTCCTACTAGCGGAAGTTAACCCAACGGTACCCTAAAACAAAGTGACCAAACTGACGCAGTTCTGCGCATGGGCTCGGATTGAGTTACGCTTGAAATGAATTCCAAAACAACAAAAAATAATATTGTAAACGGAATCCGGATTTTCAGCCCCCAAAAAAAACTCTCCCGCTAAAACGCTCTAAAGGCATTTCTGGAGCCTACCTCGTTAGTATATAAACTCGGGCATTTTGAGGACCGGCAGTTGACTGAGGGCTTCCAGGCCATTCGTATCGCCGATCGACCGGCAGGCAGACAGGCAGGCAGGATCAAAGAGCCTCTACATCTACCCACCGCCGCACACACCGCGTCCACCCAACCAACTCAACCTTGCTTCAACTCCTCACCACGATCGGCACGATACCCTTACCTTCCCTGACCACTACGAGGCCACTGGGTCCTTCCTGACTTATTATCCACACCAAGTGACCATATCAACTTACAACGGTACCCTACCGACACAAACTACAACTCACTCGGCCACTACCACCTTCCTGACGTAGTATCATACCAACTCACACCCCACTGCACCTCGCGACCGCAGGCCATTCCTGACATACCCACGTCTACCACATTCCACCAAGAAGCGAAAGGAGTTTACTGTTAATCTTCTAACGACTACCAGTCCATATTCAACACTTGTTTATTCTTAATAAACGATATAAAACACACCTCTTGTCCATTATTCTTCTCTTGCAAACCATACGCTTTACAGATACATCATTTTATTTCCTACATATATATATATATATACATATGCTGTAGATAGAAGGAAAATGGTCAAGAAATGATCAACTCAAAACAAGTCACAGGGTGGTACGTTTCGTCTGTATTCACAGACTTCCTCAGCCGTCTGAGACTTTATTAAAGCAAAGCATACGTTTAAATACATGTTGTGGTGGCGGTGCCGGGGAGGTCAGGGGGGTGAGTGTGTAGTGATGTGAGCTAAGGAGGAGCGGGGAGTTTTGGGTAGGATCAGTTGAGATGGAGGGGTAGAGGATGTTTGTTTGAAGTGCTGGGACGGTAACAGTGGTTGATGGGTCAATTGGTGTGGGTGTATATTGATTTATGTGAGTAAAGGGGAGGTCAAGGGGGTGAGTATGTAGTGATGTGAGATAAGGAGGAGTGGGGAATTTTGGTGTGAGATAAGGAGGAGCAGGGAATTTTGGTGTGAGATAAGGAGGAGCGGGGAATTTTGGAGTGTGAGTATGTAGCGCTGTTAGTGGATTTTTTGGGTATGTGGTAGTGTGTGTGTGTGTATACATTTTTTCTTTAGCGGTCAATGACAGCGGAAGTAAAACCTCAAGGTTGTGTGTGTGTGTGTGTGTGTGTGTGTGTGTGTGTGTGTGTGTGAGTATGTGTGCGCGTGTGTGTGTGTATATTGGTAATAGGTAGGGGAGAGGTGTCATGAAAAGAAATTTTCATGTTTCATATTAAGAGAGGAGATGGAAGTTTGGGTGTGTGTGTGGGGGGGATTTAAAGAATGAAAAGATTTTATTTTATTTTATTTGTTTATTTATTTATTTATTTATTTTTTAGAAAGAGTATTGTATTGTTGTTTTATAGTTAGTACTGATTATTTGACGATTAATATATATTAATATTACAATTACGTATAAGTGAATGAATTATTGTATTAATACTATTATTATTATTATAGTTTGTTATATTATTATATCTAAATACATTACTATAATTATACACATATTACTATAATTATATATATATATATATATATATATATATATATATATATATATATATATATTGTAACTGTTTGAACTTTAAATCTTTTTTCTATTGGTCTATTTGGTAAATATGCAAATGACTTAAAATTTATGAAGTTTATCAGACAATTTAAACCTATCAACAATCAACTATTTGCATATTTTTACTTTATTCCCTCAAGAAATAAGTCCAAGGTGAACACTTGAAATAACGGATTTGAATTATGTAATACATCTATAATAGATATCTACTAATATAAAATGAAAAGAAAAAAAAAGGTTTTATTTTAAAGAAAATACTCATTAAACATAGAACTATTAATATAAAAAGATCAAAACAATTAAAACAAATAAAAAAACAAAAAAAAACACTGTCGCGTCCACTACTACGCTCCAATTTACTCGCTTCCTTACTCGCCTCCTTCCTCTCTCAGACTTCCAACTTAACTGGGTCAAGCAGGCGGTCGGCAGGCAGCCAAGTTCCAAGCAAGGTCAAGTTCGCCTCACAGACTTTGCTCTCCCACTTCCGTCGCTAAACTGACCAAATTACCCACATTCTTGCATGAATGTGCGCTTTTTGTGCATTACAACCTGCACCAGGCCGTAACGACCTCAACGAGAGGTTATAGATGGTCACGGCTTTCTGCCTTGCGAAAGTCCGTTTCCAACCGCTTGCGTATAATTAGTTCTGCTGGCAAACGCATTTCCACCACGAAACTCGGCGTGTTAGCGTCGAGAATTTCTAGTTAAGAAATGGGTTTCAGAGCAACGACAGCGACCCTACGGGGTCGGGCTGACCGGATTCTGTCCGGCCTCCCTGCGCTGGGCATGCGCACTTGGGATCGCTGCAGCGGTCGTCACCTCGGGTGACTCGATCAAACCGACCCAAGTTGCCCCCAGTTGCTAAAGAGCAAGTCCAGCTTGGTGAGCCTTAGGGCAAGATTCCATTCCTGGCAAAACCCTCTCTCTCTTCTCCTTTCGGCCATTTCTCGGCCTCGGCTTTGCTCGCATACACATCTCGGCTCCCGGTTTTCGCCTCCAGTCTCCTGCCTCCAGCTAGCTGTCACTACTCCGTTCCTGCCCGCCGACGTTCCAGTCCCGACGACCTATGCCTACCCTTCCAGTGCGACCCCGCTCGATCAGCTCCATGCGCCAGCCTCTCTTTCTGCAACGGTCCTTTTCAGGACCAACTTAGTCGTTTAACTTCTCTTCTCCTCTGGCCTCTCCTCTGGCCACCTTCGGCTCCGGTTCGATCCTGTACCTAGGCCCTGCCTAGGTCTCTCGGTACCCGCTCGTAGCTACCTCGGTCTCGGCCCTTTCGTTCGGTTTCGTCTCGGTCCACGCTCCCCGCCGACCTCACACGGTATCACCGACCCGCTGGTGAACCGCACACACGTGCCTACGGTATCCCAACATACCGGCAAACCGTACACGTTCCGACTGACCACCGACCAGTCCGCTGCCATCGCTCGACTACGCCTTGGCTCCGATTTCCGACCCTCTCCGCCGACGATTCCCGCAGTATCGAGTTTACCGACCTACCTCGGCCCGGCTACGCCTTGGTACCCCTTTCCTCGACCCTCGCTGCCGACGCATCCTGCAGTATCCCACGCATTGGCAAACTGCACACGTCCCAGCTAACCGACGACCAGACCTGCCTCGACTCGGTCCCGCCAGGTTTCTACTTCTCGCTACCGACGACCCTGACTACCGCCGATCCAGCTTCGAACCAGCCTTCTCATTCGACTCTTCCTTCAGCGACCAGCTACTACCTTCGTCTACCAGCATTACTTCACATTGTTTCATCAACATATCTCCAGCCTCCGGAAGACCCATCACGTTCAGCTCTGATCTACATCGACCTTCGACCCGCAGTGCCCATCGCGCACATCTCCGACCGTCTACGCAACCGATTCATCTGACGCAATCGACCTCTTCCCGGACTAAGATACCAACGACCCGACCAATATCCTTCGACTTTCAACCTTCATCTTTGTGTACTTCGGTAATAAAGATTTCTGTTTCTTGTTAACCAAATCTCCTCGTTTGTCCTCCTTTACCTGGTTTGTGTCAGTCAATCGCTTTTAAACAAAAGTCCGCGGAGACGATTCCCGTAATCGACCTCCGCGACAACACTATGCCTCTTATAATTTGAATATTTAATTTATAATATTGAATTTATTTGAAATTTAGAAAGAAAATACTCATAATACATAGTTTTCTCAAATTTTGCATCAATCCTAATATCTAATTATTATATAATATTTTAATATATAATTAATATATAATACTTAATCTATTTAAAATTTAAAAAAATATATATATACTCATTAAACATATTTTCCTTCAATCCTAATAATATATAATTAAAGATAATCTTTTATTTACTTATTTACTGGTCCATATAATTAAGTTAATACATTTTATTTTTACAACTGAAAATAAGAATAAATAAATAAATAAATAAATAGAGAAGAGATGGAAAGAGAAAGAATCAAAACAAAAAAAGAAAGAGAAAGAAAAGAAAATGAAAGCTAAGCATAAGAATTTTTCTACGTAACCGTTTTTTTTTTATTTTGAATTGAATCGCTACATTGTTGTAATATTCACCGGATGATAAACAGACAATATTGGATGCATAAGCAAGTTAGGATTTTAAACATTCGTTCTCAAAAAATATTTAAAAAAAAAAGAAATTACAGTTATTCGCCCATTTCATTCATAACATAAAGAAGGGGGAAGGGAGGAGAAAGAAAAGAAGAAGAGGAAAAAAAGAAGAAAAAAGAAAAAAAAAGTATAACCACGCAAAAAAAACCAAACTTAAGCACGTTCATTTCTGATTTTCGTCTCTGAAGATAAAGTTTTCTTTGAAATCGATAAGACAAAAAACAACATCTTTTTGTTTTTATTTTTTATACGCATTGTAATTGCCTTCAAATTATTAATATGTTATATATATATATATATATATATATATATATATATATATATATATTGTAACTGTTTGAACTTTAAATCATTTTTTTCTGTTGGTCTATTTGGTCAAGATGCAAATGACTTAAAATTTATGAAGTTTATCATACAATTAATATCAAACGATGCATTTATATTCATTGTAATTATTTTACTAGGTTTGCTCCATCAGATTATTGACACGATTCAATTTTTCTTCTTGCTTTTTTGTTATTTCAATTCTTTCGCAAAGTCCAAGTATTTGTCTATCTTTTCCTTTCCTTACATTTTTACTCTTTGGTAAGACGGAAAGGAAAGATCTAATACATGACAATTTCCTTTATCCAAGTTAATTAGCATTTGGTCTGGCCTTATAGCCGGTATTAAGTGATCCGTCTGTATTTCAGAATTCCATAGAATTTTAGGTGTTTAATTGTCAAGGAAGGATTTTGGTTTGTGCAATAATTATTATAATGATAAGTTCTAAGTTCGTGACTGTAAATATACTTAAATATACTTGACGTGATATTAATATATATCTGGTGGTGATGCTCCAGTCCTTGAGTTCGGTATTTTAGAGTAGGTGCTATCTGTTTATATATATATATATATATATATATATGAAATATATATATACATAAATATATAAATAGATGGAAATAATAAAATTGAAATTAAATGAACAACAGCTATTACAACTATCACGACCTTCCGCATGGCTTAAAAAAAAAAGAACGCCACGAGACGCATGTTTATAACATAAAGAAAAAAAAAAGAAAAAAATAACGACATAAAAAAACGTGTCCATTTCTGAAAACAGTCTCTGAAGATAAAGTTTACTTTGAAATCGATAAGACTAAAAACATCTTTTTGTTTTTATTTCATATGCATTGTAATTGCCTTCCCATCATTAATATATATATATATATATATATATATATGAATTTGATATATTGAAAAAACAAATGATGTTTACAAATGCATGGGATCATCAGGAGAGAATGTGCACCGTTTCGGGGCCTTCCTCTCAACGGTTTTAAAAATGATGATCCCATGCATTTGTAAACATCATTTGTTTTTTCAAGATATCAAATTCACACTGTCGGATTAATTTCCTTTTTATTTCATATATATATATATATATATATATATATATATATATAAGCGAAAATAATTCTAATTCTCCCCAAG
Source organism: Doryteuthis pealeii (assembly GCA_023376005.1). NCBI lineage: Eukaryota > Metazoa > Mollusca > Cephalopoda > Myopsida > Loliginidae > Doryteuthis > Doryteuthis pealeii. The sequence continues at coordinate 59,245,779 of CM042177.1, forward strand.
CAATGAAAATTGAAATTCCACCTGACTTTATTCCTAATACAATCTCTAACCGTCTTCATTCTTTTCAAAATCTGTCACAAACGACGATGACGTCAACATCACTACCCTCTGCGGAACCTTTTCTTCAAACAATTTAAAAAAAAATATTTTTTCAAACATTTTAGAAATTCTCCGTATTTTAACAGATTTGATTTAAAACACCTAATGATTTACTCTAACGAAGACCGTTTATCCTTGTATACTAAAAGATTTTGTAGTTTTATATTATTGTTATTTTATTTTGTATTTAAAATAATAATAGATAGAGTGCATGTGTGCATGGATAAACTCCTGGCCGAAACACGTGCCAGCAAAATTACGGTCATAAAAGGACAATCCAATTTATGCCTAAATTGTAAAACGATAATTGTAACTTATTCTATTATTTGGAGGTTGATTTTGAAGGCTATCACAATGCAGGTGTAAAGAAAAAATAAGGTAACAATGGTGTTATTTGTTAACCTGTGATTTATTCTTAATGTTGATGTTGTATACTCTTTACTTCTATTAATCTTCTGCTCATCTTTGGTATCTTACGTTCTTCTTCTAGCGTCTGGACTTCGTCTTGGGGACTTCGTGTCTGGTCTTCCATTGGGGATTTCTCTTTATCAGAAGCCCTGTGTCATTGGTAGTTTTTAGATAATAACCCAAGACTTCGATTTGCTTTACATCATATTTTATTCCGAAATCCCCACCAGACTACCTGCACAGATTGAGTCGGCAGTGCGCTTAACGTGACTTACCACCTTTGTGGTTTAGCCGATACTGAACTAAACTCTCTTTCTAATCTAAAACCGGAAGAGGGTCTTCTCCACCAATTCTCACGGTATCCCCCAGAAAGATGATCAGACTGAGGTCAAGCCGAGTCACTCAATCCTTCAAGGCCGCTGACTGCAAATTATAACAGCCATTTTGGTTTCTACACTAATGGTACATAAGTGTTAGGAATCTAATAATTATGTAACAACAGTAAATCTTCTCATTTCTCCATGACACTTCTGACTATTCTATCCGATCCTAACAATGCTTTGTTGAGATCAGACATGCTAAACACGTGGCCCGCGAACCATATGTGACCCTCATCAAGCAGAGGCGCAGCCCACACACAGCCTGCGATCTCATATGGCGGTTTTACAATACATCAGTTTTTTTCCCCAAAATTTCTGAGTGAAAACGGTCGATTATTTTCATTGGGCATTGTGTTGTTAAGAAACAGAGTCTGTTATCAACCCGGGTAGAGTCTTTCCTCTTTCCTTCTCCTGCTTTCAATCAACACATGCCGATAATTGAAAGTGACAGTGACACTTGTACATTTTATTATTTGAACTCTGTCAGGCATATTCTATTTTCCCTTTCTTTTTAATGTAATAAACAGGGTTATTATGAAGTGTATGGTGGCAAGGAAAAACAAACACAGATTTTGAGTTTAACAATTATTAGCAAAACAGAAAAGGTTATACAGTTGGAAATGGTTTAAGAAGAATGTCCGATATTTGGTGATAGTCTGTTGTGGTGTGAGTAGCAATGTCTGCAGCGCTTGCGTTCGGTGGTCAAATGAGTTGTAGTGGAGTGCATGTAGCATTTTTATTATTTGAACTCAGTCAGTCATATTCTTTTTTTCCCTTTCTTTTTAAGAAAAAATATTTTTTAGATATTCAATGGCTTTTAGTTAATAATAAAGAGATTAATGATAGTAATCATCACTTTTTTCTGCTAATGTAAAAAAAGGATTTAAAGATTTAGATACCATGTGCGGCACTCATGACACACATATGTAATCCATGCATTTCATTAGGGTCTAAATTGTGCAAAATAGGTATTTTTCAAGACTGTTTCAACAGAGTCTGTTATCAACCTGGGGTGAGTCTTTCCTCTTTCCTTCTCCTGCTTTCAATCAACACATGCCAATAATTGAAAGTGACAGTGACACTTGTACATTTTATTATTTGAACTCTGTCAGTATCATTCTTTTTTCCCCTTTCTTTTTAATATAATACACAGGGTTATTATGAAGTGTATGGTGGCAAGGAAAAAACAAACACAGATTTTAAGTTTAACAATGTATTAGCAAAACACAAAAGGTTGTAAGGTTGAAAATGGTTTAAGAAGAATGTCCGATAGTCTGTTGTAGTGTGTGTAGCAATGTCAGCAGAAAGCTTGGTGTTCGGTGGTCAAGTCAGTTGTAGTGGACTCCGTGTAGCATTTTTGAGTAGCTGACATATAGCATTTTCTCTGGGCATTTTGTTAGAGTCCATTTTGTGCAACCATAGAGTAGTACTACATTGTTACTATTTCAAAGAATTCCCGTTTCATATTATCAAAGGTCAACTTTCATATGGTTCGTAGCCTGTTATTAGCAGTTTATGCTTTATCTATGCGAATGTTTACATCACCTGCAGATGAGATATTGCTACCATGGTATATGAAATGATCAACTGATTTCAGAGGGCTCTAATTTAATTAAAATAAACAGATACTGTTGAGGTTGTATATTCATCAGAGTGTTGCATAATGGAAATAATGCGTGAAATAACAGAATTTACAATAGGTAAAAAGATAAGGTGAGGAGATGGACACACAAGGTAAATAGAGAATGTCAGGAGACGTTAAAACACGAGGTAAATTCAACAATGGTTTATTACGAACTGATTTAATTTCTGACAAGGGTTAAAAAAAGCAGGAAAAAACCTTGGGTGGAAGTTTGGTGGAGTCTGAGATCCTGCTGATGTCACATCAAATATATTTATTAATAATAGATATATGGACTTATAAAATCTAACAGATACACCATATTCCAAGGCATGAACAGAGGAATGAGAACAGTCTAGACACATGGATTAAATAAAGGTTTCTTTTTTTAAATTCCCTGAAGGCTATTGACTACAACATGAGATACCTAAATACAGCCTCGTAAACAGGTACTACACTCAAAAGCTAATTTGGACTGAACAGTTTAGAATACGTGTTCAATGTGTCTCTGACAATGGCCAACAAAATTCAAAATTAGATAAACCTTTTCAAGTTGAATAGTCGGTTGTATAATTCATAGAGTTCAGATGGTAAAACATGGTTTCCTCAAACCCACAAACATAAAACGCAGAGCAAACTTAGTTGGTTGGTTTATTCTTTTAGTTTCAGTCAAATGGTAAGCACTATAGTTTATAGAAATTAGATGGGTAAGTACTATAGGTTATAAAGATTAAATGGGTAAGTACTATAGTTTATAGGGATTAAATGGGTAAGTACTATAGTTTATAGAGATTAGATGGGTAAGTACTATAGTTTATAGAGATTAGATGGTAAGTTATAGAGATTAGATGGGTAAGTACTATAGTTTATAGAGATTAGATGGTAAGTACTATAGTTTATAGAGATTAGATGGGTAAGTACTATCGTTTATAGAGATTAGATGGGTAAGCACTATATGTTATAGAGATTAGATGGGTAAGTACTATAGTTTATAGAGATTAGATGGGTAAGTACTATAGGTTATAGAGATTAGATGGGTAAGCACTATAGGTTATAGAGATTAGATGGGTAAGCACTATTTATTGCACAAAATTTGTTATTGTCTATGAACAATGCCCGAAAAATTAAAACGGAAATTTTTTTGGTGGTACTCAATGACAATTTAACTATACATTTAAATAATCATTGAAATTAATTATTGAATCTTTTATTGAGACAGTTGTTTGTGTTAGTATTGCAATGTATAATTTCAATTAAACTTAGTTTAAAAAAATATTTTTCAACATTAAATGTATAGTAATTTGGGTTTTTGTTGGGTTTTTTTTAAAGCAATACATGATTAAAAACAACCATAATCCCCTAAAACCGTAAGCCAATTCGCAAAATGTTAATTCACAGACTGTAGTTAAAATGTCATTGGGTAACACCAAAAAACTTCCCGTTTAAATTTTCTGACCTAAATCAGAAGTCAGCCGAAAATGAATAGTTGGTTTGGTTTGGTTTATTAATTTTAACGGCATATCAACCCGTCCAGGGTTATATCATGCCTAGCGGTTGGGTTGTTATACATATTGTGTATTCATATATATACATTTAGTAATTGGTTTTAACAATGTGTTAGCATTATTGGGAACCATACTCTATGACATTGATTTGTTTCATGTCTATATTCTATGGTATAATTTTATTTCCCTCAAAAAGGAGAAAATATCCTCTATGTTAACATTTTCAAATAGGTCCTTCATATTGTTTGCTTTAAAATAATGTTTTCTGATGTGAGCAAAAAATCTGCATTCCATCATTAAGTGTTTGACTGTCAGGGGTGTTTGACATGTTTCACATTGTGGTTGTTGTTTGAGTAACAAAGTGGTTTCCCTCCTCAGTGTGACCATATATGCCCCAGTAAAGATGATTTTCCTGAAAAGGAATTACCACACATGTCACAAGAAGGTGGCTTCTCTCCTGTATATATTCACATATGCGTCAGTAAATACGATTTTCCTAAAAAGGAAGGGCCACACATGTCATAAGAAGGTGGCTTCTCTCCTGTATATATTCACATATGCGTCAGTAAATACGATTTTCCTAAAAAGGAAGGGCCACACATGTCATAAGAAGGTGGCTTCTCTCCTGTATATATTCACATATGCGTCAGTAAATACGATTTCCTAAAAAGGAAGGGCCACACATGTCATAAGAAGGTGGCTTCTCTCCTGTATATATTCACATATGCGTCAGTAAATACGATTTCCTAAAAGGAAGGGCCACACATGTCATAAGAAGGTGGCTTCTCTCCTGTATATATTCACATATGCGTCAGTAAATACGATTTTCCTAAAAAGGAAGGGCCACACATGTCATAAGAAGGTGGCTTCTCTCCTGTATATATTCACATATGCGTCAGTAAATACGATTTTCCTAAAAAGGAAGGGCCACACATGTCATAAGAGTGTCTCCTCTCCTCTGCATGTTAAATAATTTAAAAACATAATTTAAACACGAAATATTATACATCACCCTGGCCACCAAACACAAATACGCTCTTTCATACGCACATACACACGTGCGATCCCTCGCTAGAATACAGTCTTAACGTCACAGCCAACACGCATTTTCATGGTCACGCGCATGACAACATACGCACACGTACATACAAAAAAACCCGCATTCACGTAAACATGCAACACAAGAATACAGTTATATAAAAAATACCATCATTTTCAAAACAAAAAAAAAATCATTTAAAAAGAAATGCCATAACTAGACTACTTCAGTTCCAGTGATCTTTTGAAAAAGAGATATTATCTCGAAAATTCACCGTTTGAACAAAAAATTCATTTTTCTTTCTTATTATATTATCCAGTGAAAGTTTTAACATCTAAGCATCGCTATCAAAATAAATTCATCTTTTTTGGAACACTTTGCTGCATTTATAACTGACCTACATTTACATGACCTACAAACAAATATATAATAATATTCAAAAATTTAGGATGGTAACTAGTAGGGTTATCTGGCATTGCTTGGGATTCGGGAAAATTGTTTTTTTATGATTAACTATTCAATTTGGATGATTTTTGTTTTAAGTTGGGTGATTTTTTTTATTCATTTACTTTCTTCAATTATGATGATCCACTTTCAACATAACAGAAAAATGAGTAGAAGTATGAACTAACGTCAATATACAGGGTGATTGAAAAGTAACTCCCTATTTTCAACTATTTATAGTTTTTTTTTATATGCAGTTACATTTTTCTCAATTCTTTAATGTATATTCCTTAATATACAGAATGATTGAAAAGTAACTCTCTATTTTAAACTATTTATAATTTTTTTATATGCAGTTACATTTTTTTTTCAATTCTTCTAATATATAAAACAGAGATTTTGGTATGTACGTGTCGACGTATAACAAAAAAACGGGAGGTCACTCAGATTCAAAATCTTGCATACACATTGATATCGTTCTAACTAAGAAAAATTCCAAATTTGGTTATTGATTTTTACTGATTAAGGGATTTAATCGATTAATTAATCCAAAATCACCGAATTTGCGGAACTGTCCGTACATCAGCCCTCCTGATAATAAAATATTGTCTCTGCCTGCTTATTGTTAAAGCGATAACAGCAGCGAAGTTTTGATTTTAATGAATTAATTTTGCTGTCTAAGCCGTTCAGCTCCGAATTTATGGCCTATTTATGGTCCAATCTTTAATAATTTGTATATCGTTAGAAAGATAAGAAAATACTCTTTCAAAATATGTAATTTGTGTGAGTTTTTATCAATTGAATCATTTTTTACAGCGAGTTAAAAAATTAAAAAAATGGCTTCGGATAGCCACGCTGCCTATGATTATTGCGATACAAGCAGTGCAGTCTATATCAGTCAGATCGGAATCTCTTACCTATTTAGGATCAAATCTTTAAAATATCTATATCTTTAGTAATAAGATGAAATAGTCTTTCTGAATATGTAATTTGTATGTGTTTTTATAGATTTTTTTTTTTACAGCGAGTTAAAAAAAAAAATACTATGTATTTAATCGTAAATAACAGTATCATGAAAATCAGTTTACGTCGTAAGTACGGTTACATATTTGTATAAATTAAACTAAGATTTTCATTCGAATAAAATGACTTTTAATTCTTTAATTTATTTATTAATTTTTATTGTTAGAGTTTTAAAGGGTTAAAAATAACAATAAGATTGACGAATATCCTTAGAAACTGTTTTTCTTTTGGTTCGTTAACTAATTATTTTCTCAAACCACGATAAAAAAACAAAAACAAAGGTTACTAATACGGACAAAATCCGGTGTTTTATCTTTAGTCGAAGTCCCGACTGGAGATAAGTAGTCAATTATTTGTAAGACAAAATTTATTTCAAGTTTATCTGACAATATCCAGTTATTGGAACATTTAAAAAAAAATTATATGTAAGTACGAAAAATTGTAATTTATCAAAATGACATGATTCGTTAGTAAATTACCCGAAAAGTTGATAAAACAAAACAACAACCAACATTTAAATTATTATTCAAAATACAATTTCAAATATCCTCAGAATTTGCCTTACAAATTAAATTTTAAGTTTTATGATTTTACTCTTTATTGTAAAGTCAATAAACATCGCTGAGTTTATAGTGCAACTTTTCAGTTCTGAAAAATTGGCATGTTTAAATAGAGATTTCATAGGTGACATTTGAACTTTTATGAAAATTGATGTTTTGTAATTAATATAAATTTTTTAATAAAACTTAATTTTAACTAGGGGGGGGTAGGGGTTGGGGGGGTAGTTTAATGGGAAAATAAATAAATAATTTGGGTTCCGTTCAAGCGGTTCCGATATGGGGGATCAATTTACTATAAACTTATACGAGGAAATGAGCACCCGTGAATACTCAAATAATAAAGAACTTTTAAGAATTTTTTTTTCAATCTGATAGATTGGTGTGTAATCGATAATAATCAACTGAAGGAAAAAAAATAGATGGGGGGGGGAGTCCAGATAATCAGGTCCACCAAAACGTTTTTAAACAATGTTTTTAAAATACTAGGTACCACCAATTTTACCCTGTGAAATTTAACCCCCCCCCCTATATTTAACACTATGAAACTTGCAGAAAAATTAATATTTTCTTGAAAAAATATTTTCCATTTGAAAGAAAAAACATTAAATAAACTCCTGATGATTTTTTAACTTTTTTTCAGCTTACGGAAATAATGAAAATTATGATTGAAAAACAATGTTTTCATTTTTGCACTGTTAAATCAACTGAAAATTAACGTAGCTAAAAACAAGTTACGATAAGAGTTTTTTAAAATTCTATGAAAAATCAATTAATTATAAATAATAACAAAATATTTCCGTTTTATTCAAGATGGCCTAAACTGATCAATTGGTGGTCCCTATAATACTATCTTAGGTTTTAGCAAAAATAGATATTGCAATACGAAGAATTTAAATTTTCGATTCTCAGCTTCTTTTTAAACTCAACATGCAATTAAGAACTAAATGTGAATTGTTGTCATGTACAAAAAATTTAAAACAATAACAAACAAATATACAAACGAATACTTTCAATTTGTTGTATAATAATATGAAATAATTTTAAACTATAAAACAGAAAATACAAATCCTGAAATATACAAATTCTCAATGATTTTAGTTTCAAGAATTATTTTCCTCTTACCCCCTCTCTAACTACTGTCTTCCACTTTCTCTCTCACTCCCTGGTGATCCAAATTTCATTTTTGTCCGGTCATGGATCGGGTACTTTAGCTAGTTAATGTATGTTTCTTAATATATGGCAATTAAATCTGTGTTGTTTTTCTTTTCAGATTGATTATTGTGTTTAAAAATTCGAAGCCCTATAAAGATGTCTGGATGTTAACTTTAATACTAATTCTCAAGTAGCTTGAGAGGCTGGTGCCCATATCGAATCTTTAGTATAGATGATTTTCCTCAAAAGGAAAGACTACACAAATCACAAGAATTTGACTTCTCCTCTGTGTGTTCGTATATACACCAGCAAATTTGACTTTTTGAAAAGGAAGAGCCGCACACTACACAAGAATGTGGCTTCTCTTCTGTGTGTGATCACATATGCGTCAGTAAGGATGACGTTCCTGAAAATGAAGGGACACATTCATCCCAAGAATGCTGCTTCTCTCCTGTGTGTTTTCGCATATGCACCAACAATGTTTCTTTTCGTGTAAAAGACGAGCCACACACTTCACAAGAATGTACTTTCTCTCCTGTGTGTGTTCTAAGATGAGTCTTCAAATTTGAATTTTGCGAAAAGGAAGAGCCACACACTTCACAAGAATATGGCTTCTCTCCTGTGTGTATTCGCATATGCAGCATCAAATTTGCTTTTCGTGAAAAAGAAAAGCCACACACTTCACAAGAATATGGATTCTCTCCAGTGTGTATTCGCATATGCCTCGGTAAACTCGATTTTAATAAAAATGAAGAGCCACAAATTTCACAAGAATATGGCTTCACGCCTGTGTGTTTGCTCACATGCTTCAGCAATTCTGATCTTTGTGAAAACAAAGATCCACATGCATCACAAGAATACGGTTTCTCACTTTGTTTTTTATTTCCTGTGTGTGTTCTCATATGTGTCACTAAATTTGAATTTAGTGAAAATGAAGAGCCACATACTTCACAAGAATATGGCTGTGTGTGTTCTCACATGCTTCTGCAAACATGATTTTTGAGAAAAGGAAGAGCCACACACTTCACACGTATGTGGCTTCTCTCCAGAGTGTGTTCGCATATGTGTCAACAAATTTCCTTTTTGTGAAAATGAAGAGCTGCACACTTCACAAAAATATGGTTTCTCTCCTGTGTGTGTTCGCATATGCTTCACTAAATTTGATTTGCTTGAGAAAGAGGAGCCACAAATTTCACAAGACTGCAGCTTCTCTCCGGTGTGTGTTCTCAAATGAGCCACCAAACTTGATTTTTGTGAAAAAGAAGAGCAACACACTTCACAAGAATGTGGCTTCTCTCCTGTGTGTGTTCGCATATGCATTACTAAAATTGATTTTGTTGAAAATGAAGAGCTACACACTTCACAAGAATATGGCTTCTCTCCTGTGTGTCTTCGCATATGTATCAGTAAATTTGATTTTTTTGGAAAGGATGAGCCACACACTTCACAAGAATGTGGCTTCTCTCCTGTGTGGGTTTGCATATGCATATCAAAAGATGATTTCACTGAAAATGAAGGGCCACACACTTCCCAAGAATATGGTTTTTATCCACTGTGTTTTTGCATGTGCAAATATGATTTCTCATATGATATATATATATATATATATATATACACTCTGATTTCCCAACAATATATTTTTCTCCAATATATGCTCGCTTATGTTGCTTCAAATGTGGCTTTTTTGAAAACTCAATAGAAATTACGTATTCCAATCCTAGGAATTGTCTTATCCAGTTTAAAGATCTGTAATCAAGAAAACAAGAGAAAATTATAAATTAAAAGAAATAATCATCATATAAAATCATATATTTCAATATGTTCAGATGTATTCAATATTACATTCACAAATGTAAAATATAAATGATTTTACAGGATTTTATATTAGAAAAACTTTACTTATTTATTAATTCATTACCAGATATATTTCTTCCTGGAAATATTCTTAATAAAGAATTTAATTTGCTGAATTGTGTGAAATTTTCAGGAATATTGCATGAAAGTTTTAAATTATTTTTATATTATCAAGATTGATAAAATAGATAAAGGTTTGGTTAATTGCAAAGCATCCCTGAATAGAGACCTGAATTAATTGAGCAACTTTTGTTTTCTGTGAAAAGAACAACATTCTGGCCTTTTAGGGTGCTAGATAAATCCTTCTTAATTATAAGACAGTGAAGATCAGCATATTTCACCTCTCACAATTCTGTTGTCTGGTTTTTAGGTTTACAGCATATCAATCCTATTTGGGTATTTTAATGCCAAGTCAGGACATATTGATATTCCATTTCTTTCATTATCTGCTGTCCCCCATCTAAGTATTGAACAGGCTGATCACTGCTTGACTTTGAGGATCTAGCAGGAACTGGTGCTTTCATCATGACTTAACCATAGACCCCTATCTTTATTACATTTTTTCAATATCCCCTTCAGTGAAAATAAATGTTATATGTTTTATTTGGGGAATTCTTTTCTATTCCATAAATACAAAGAAAATGTCTTAAAATATTCTGTAGTCTAAATCTGAATAAAATCTTTTAGCGCACATTCTTAATTTTTTTATAAAGATTTATTCAATTTCAAAATAATCATGGAAAATTTTTTATAAAAGTTTTATTCAATTTTAAACCCTTCATGTAAATCTTTTAAAAGATTTATTCAATTTTAAATCCTTCATGTAAATCTTTTAAAAGATTTATTCAATTTTAAATCCTTCATGTAAATCTTTTAAAAGATTTATTCAATTTTAAATCCTTCATGTAAATCTTTTAAAAGATTTATTCAATTTTAAATCCTTCATGTAAATCTTTTAAAAGATTTATTCAATTTTAAAACCTTCATGTAAATTTTTTAAAGATTTATTCAATTTTAAAACAACCATGTGAATCTTTTTATAAAGATTTATTCAATTTTGAAACAATCATGTAAATCTTTTTATAAAGATTTATTCAATTGTAAAACATTTATGTACATTTTACGAGACATGAACTTTTGAGGTGGATATAAATTTAAACCAATATTTATCTCCACTTTATAAAACCGAACATATTTGTGAAATATTAATGTGAAAATAAAAATCTTATTATACAAGAGATTTATGTATCTCTAAAAACCGAAACTATGACCAAAGACAACAAATTATACTTTTAACTCTAATACAGAATTTTGTTTTCCTTTGTAGTGGGAATGGATGGTATTTTGCTTTGATTATTCAATACTCAAATTCTTTTTGGTTAATAAAAAATTAAAGCAGCCAATAACAATAGACATTGCATCAGTTCAGTTTACATCTATTTTTAAATCTTATTCTAATGGAGATTATGTGTCATTCTGTAACCAAAACTGTCACCACCAACGTCATGATTCATTTAGTTATTTACCATAAATTCTTAATGATTATTAAATAATCATTATTTAATCTTAATTAGCATCTTATTTATGAAAAATGTCTCTATAAAGATCAAGCTGAGATAGATTTGCCTCAAAACAACCTATACTCTAAGTGAATTTAAAATCTTGCAATACCGTTAAGAAATGTTTACAACGTATACGGCAATAATTTGCTTACCAGTTTTTAAAAAAACTTTGTTTAGTAAATAATTACTTGGTGTTACTGATTTCTAATATTATTGTTTTATTCTCAAATGTATTAAAAATAATCTTATTTATAACTTTATATTGAAATTATTTAGAATAAAGTAAAAATAAGTGTAATCTTATTTAATTTCATTAGTCTTTCAAACTCAATATAATATCAAATCATATTAAAACAGAGGTCACATACTTTTAAATGATTTTTTATTTATTTATTAGAAAATATGATAAGTAAAAATAAGTGTAATCTTATTTAATTTCATTAGTCTTCTAACTCAATATAATATCAAATCATATTAAAACAGTGGTCATCTTTTAAGATTTTTATTTATTTATTAGAAAATATGATAAAGTAAAAATAAGTGTATCTTATTTAATTTCATTAGTCTTTCTAACTTCTTATCTCAATATATATTAATCAAATCATAACAACATAAATATTTATTGTGTGCCCAGATGGCACATACTTTTGCTAGTTAGAATTTTATATTTGTAGAATGAAATCTTAATTTGAAAATATCTATCAGCCCTCAGGTGTTTAAAGATATTTGTTATTTAACATATTTTATCATTTTAAAACTAGATGGGACATATTTTTAATTTTTTTTCTTCAGATTTTTAATTAGTCTGAAGTACATGAAATAATCCTGCAAATGCTTATATAAAGACTTATTTAATTTTAAAACAATCATCCAATTTTTTTTATACAGATTTATTCAATTTTAAAACAATCATCCAATTTTTTTATTATAAAGATTTATTCAATTTTAAAACAATCACCCAATTTTTTTTATAAAGATTTATTCAATTTTAAAACAATCATCCAATTTTTTATAAAGTTTTATTCAGTTTTAAAACAATCATCCAATTTTTTTTATAAAGATTTATTCAATTTTAAAACATTCATGTAAATTTTAATGAGACATGAATTTTTGACGTGGATATAAATTTGAATTTCACTTTTAAACTGCACATTAGAGAAAATAAACCAATATTCATCTACACTTTATAAAACTGAACATATTTGTGAAATGTTAATGTGAAAATAAAAATCTTATTATACATGAGATTTATATATCTCTAAAAACCGAAACTATGACCAAAGACAACAAATTATACTTTTAACTCTAATACAGAAGTTTGTTTTCTTCTATAGTGGGGATTGATGGTATCTGATTATCAGAAAAAATAATTCCATTATTTTTCTGCTTAAATAATCTGATGTACATGAAATAGAATTTTATTATTTATTATCAGAAAAAAATAATTCTATTATTTTTCTGCTTAAATAATCTGATGTACATGAAATAGAATTTTATTATTTATTATCAGAAAAAATAATTCTATTATTTTTCTGCTTAAATAATCTGATGTATGAAATAGAATTTTATTATTTATTATCAGAAAAAATAATTCTATTATTTTTCTGCTTAAATAATCTGATGTACATGAAATAGAATTTTATTATTTATCAGAAAAAATAATTCTATTATTTTTCTGCTTAAATAATCTGATGTACATGAAATAGAATTTTATTATTTATTATCAGAAAAAATAATTCTATTATTTTTCTGCTTAAATAATCTGATGTACATGAAATAGAATTTTTTATTTATTATCAGAAAAAATAATTCTATTATTTTTCTGCTTAAATAATCTGATGTACATGAAATAGAATTTTATTATTTATTATCAGAAAAAATAATTCTATTATTTTTCTGCTTAAATAATCTGATGTACATGAAATAGAATTTTATTATTTATTATCAGAAAAAATAATTCTATTATTTTTCTGCTTAAATAATCTGATGTAATGAAATAGAATTTTATTATTTATTATCAGAAAAAATAATTCTATTATTTTTCTGCTTAAATAATCTGATGTACATGAAATAGATTTTTATTATTTATTATCAGAAAAATAATTCTATATTTTTCTGCTTAAATAATCTGAGAAATAGAATTTTATTATTTATTATCAGAAAAAAATAATTCTATTATTTTTCTGCTTAAATAATCTGATGTCCATGAAATAGAATTTTATTATTTATTATCAGAAAAAAATAATTCTATTATTTTTCTGCTTAAATAATCTGATGTCCATGAATAGAATTTTATTATTTATTATCAGAAAAAAATAATTTATTGTTTTTCTGCTTAAATACTGGTGGTGAGTTCAGTTTAAACTAAGATCTAAATTAAAGTCCTTTTATAACTGACAAATGTAAACATGTTATTAAATAATTTTTTTTACAAATCTAAACATATAAATTTTAGTACTATAAAATCAGCGTTTTTAATTCTAAATGATTTTTATTTATTATATAAAAAATATGAGAAAATAAAAAAAAAAGTATTGAAGAATCTCTTAGTAATATTTACTTTAAAGGATTTCAATTTGATTTTTTAAAATAACCATTAGTTTTGCTCAAAGATCAACCACTCATGCTTGGATACTCACACACACATTATATATACTAGCAAATATATGCACACTCCGGGTGCAAGTATTTAAGTTTAATGTAATAAAATATGATATTAAATTAGAAAGTCTAAATAAGAATACCGATAAAAAGATTTGAAACAGAGGGAGTATAATAAAAAATAGAACAACTGAAACTTACTCTTCCATCACTCTCGTCTTTCATTGTTATTTTTTTAAATTTAAGTATTTAGTTAAAAGAGGAAGTAAAGAATAAAATGACAGTTATTTTTTCTTGTTAATGGATTTCATTTAAGATTCATTGAAGAGATTTTTGATTATATTCATTAAAATAAAACCAAACAGTTAGAAATCAATAATACTAAACACATATTTAATAAAATCACATTTTTAATATCAATATGCAAATTAGCCTTCCCGTTCACACTGTAAACCGCTATTTTGTTGTATATATAAATATAATTGCATGTTGTCAGTATGTAGACATGGTTAACAGTATTAATAATGTAAAACAATTTTATTAATAATTGAGGTTTAAATAAAAATACAATCATGGAAAATGTGATGTCAATAACTAAGGGAATAGTGATATGAGTAGTAATATAGTTTCGGTTACAGACAGAAAAGCACACAATCTCCATTATAATAAGATATATAGTACTATTTATTTGTCTTGCTCCTTTTCTTCTTTAGTCAGATTTTAGCCCTGAAGAGCTTTATGCGAAACTAATAGTAGGTTCGTCTGACTCATTTGATCATCTTTGTTATATATATATATATATATATATATACATTAAATACAATAAATACAAGAAGAACAATAAAAACTATGAATTAGTAATATTAAACCCTTAAAATATAATTAGAATTAAATTTTAACTGTTTTTACTAGCTATTATTTATAATTAGAATTAAATTGATAACAATATAGAAATGAGAATTAAGGAATGAATACACGTGTGGAACGATACATTGTTCTTTTATCAATTTTCACACACAGGCCACACACAAAGATCGAGACAAAAATAACGTAGTGTTCAACTGTTATTATCCGAAAAACATCTTTAATTTAACCAAGGAATTGCATCGACTAAGTTAACGTAGGGTAGGGTCCTGAAGAAATCATTTCAATTTGATTGAATCTATGGGAGACCCTTTATTTTTCCTCTAATAATAATAATATTATCATAATTACTGCTCTGTATTTTTAATATATTGAGCACTTTTGGATTATTTTAATAGATGAAAATAATAAATTGAAATTAAATGAACAACAGCTATTAAACTATCATGACCTTCCGCATGGCTTTAAAAAAAAAAAAAGAACGCCACGAGACGCATGTTTATAACATAAAGAAAAAGAAAAAAATAACGACATAAAAAAACACTTCCATTTCTGAAAACAGTCTCTGAAGATAAAGTTTACTTTGAAATCGATAAGACTAAAAACATCTTTTTTGTTTTTATTTCATATGCATTGTAATTGCCTTCCAATCATTAATATATATATATATATATATATATATATATATATTATATATGAATTTGATATATTGAAAAAAAACAAATGATGTTTACAAATGCTTGGGATCATCAGGAGAGAATGTGCACCGTTTCGGGGCCTTCCTCTTAATGGTTTTAACTGCACATCGTCCCCCCTCACTAAATGTGAGGTCCTCGGAATGTCTGTTTCGACCGTAAACATCATTTGTTTTTTTCAATATATCAAATTCACACTGTCGGATTAATTTCCTTTAATTTTACATATACATATATATATATATATATATATATATATGATTTATGTGAAAAGAAAACAACTTTGTACTTTAAACTGGACATCACAAAAAGAAAGAATTGAAGATTACACAAATTATCATTTCTCACCCACGTTTATCTATACATACTATACTAATCTGATTTATGTGAAAAGAAACAACTCTGTATTTTACAGGAATATGCTTTTCTCCATTAAGTGTTTACTTACGTTGCTTTAGATGTGACTTCTTTGAAAATCTTGGTTATCAAAATTCTGTATTCAAAATTCAGGGAATACTTTCATTCAGGTTAAAAATCTGTAATCAATAAACAAGAAAAAAACTATAATTCAAAACAAGAAGAGTAATGAAGAAATGCAGTTCATATGAAATTATATACTGCCATATGTTCAGATGTATTCAATATTATATTCATAATGTAAAATAAAATGATTTACTTAGATTATACAGGAATTCAAAATAGAAAACTATTACTTATTTAGTAAGCAGATGTAGGAAAAGTTTACTCAGTGGAAACATTTTAAGTAAACAACTCCATAAATTAATGATATCAAAATAGATAGATAATAAGAGAAGTTATGGAAAACCTAGTTAATGGTAAACACATCTCACGCATCAAATTGTGCTACATTTTTTCATCATTCGTTTTTGTGAAAATAATTACCCTTGACCTAAGGTGCCCATTCCTAAATAATACCATATTGGATTATCAGAGACATCATGAGTATGACTCTGACAGTGATAATGATTACAACATGGGGATTTAAATCAAATATCAGTTGACTCTGGTAGTTTTGAAGAGGATTCTGATAAAGATTTCAAAGGAAATGATAACTGGAATATATCATTCCGTTAATATTGTTATATTTAAAAAGGGAAAAAAATTATGAACTCAAATCTAATTAGAACCTGTGAAGAATGAACTATACATTACATTTACTATAAAAATAATTTATGTGTATCCTTTAATTATATTAATATCCTTTACTTTGATGATATACCCTGATAAACTTTTAATTCAATTCCCTGAATTGGTGCTATTTGAAATAGTGACTTTTTTTTTGCATTGATCAGTATTATTCTAAATTTAACTGTGATAGTTTATAATTATTTTAATTTACTAATGTGATAATCTTATTATAATGGAGATTGTGTGTTTTTCTGTCTGTAACCGAAACTATATTCCTACTCAAGTCACAATTCTCTATGTTATTGACATCACATTCTCCATGATTATTTTTTATCTAAACCTCAATTATTAATAAAATTGTCTTACATTATTAATACTGTTAACTATGTCTACATACTGACTAAATGCAATTATATTTATATATACAACAAAATAGCGGTTTACATTGCGAACGGGAAGGCTAATTTGCATATTAATATTAAAAATCGAATTTAATAAATATGTGCTTAGTATTATTGATTTCTAACTGTTTGGTTTTATTTTAATGAATATAAGCAAAATCTTTCAATGAATCTTAAATGAAATCCATTAACAAGATAAAATAACTGTCATTTTATTCTTTACTTCCTCTTATAACTAAATACTTAAATTAGAAAAAATAACAATGAAAGACGAGAGTGATGGAAGAGTAAGTTTCAGTTGTTCATTTTTTATTATACTCCTCTGTTTCAAATCTTTTATCTGTATTCTTATTTAGTTTCATTAGCCTTTCTAATTTAATACAATATTTTATTACATTAAAACTTAAATACTTGCACCCTACGGAGAGTGCATATATTTGCTAGTATATATAATACAGTTATGATCATCCAACAAAATAAAATTGAAATTACTTTATCCAACTTATTTGTGAATTGATTTGATTTCTCTTCTTTATGGAAATATTATTTATTTGATTTAAAAAAAATAACATGATTTTGGGATTGAATGATCATAATCATACAAACGATACTAAATTTACTGAAATTTAGAGAAATCGTTGGCTTTAAGCTTTTTCCACCCCAATCCAGATTTCCTTTTTTATTTTGTTTAGGTAAATTGGGAAATAGTATACTGTTGGTTAAATTTTATTTTTGGTACCACGGGATCAAGGCTACAATAAAATTCCAAAGAAGATTAACTTGGGGGTAGGTGATGCATAGGTACTACCAATTTTCCCTTTGAAATTTACACCCCTCCTATATTTAGCAATAAAACTTGCATAAAGGTTAATATTATCTTTAAAATTTTTTGTCCACGGAAAGAAAAACATTAAACTCCTGATGATTGTTCTTTTAAAAATTCAGCCTAAGGAAATAATGAAAATTATGATTAAAAAATAATGTTTTCAATTTACATCGTTAAATCACTGAAATTTAATGTAGCCAGAAAGAAATTAATTCAAGCGGATTTTTTTTTTTAATTCTAGGAAAAATCAATTAATGGTCCGATTTTCCCGCAAAATTTCCAGAATTGCCTTTCTTTTGATGAAAATGTGTCTGAAATAGTTTTTTCTAAAAAATAGTTCTCCCCCCCTGTTTATTTTGTGAGATATAAAAAAAATGAACCGGAAAAAGATTTTACTTTTTTTTCCATAAAGATAAGAATCTGAATAACTCTATCAAAAAATTGTGTATAACATTCCAGACCATAGTTTTTGTAGAAATAAAATCATGAATTCTGAAATAAAAAGTGCTAACAAATGTCATAATATTATTATTTGAAAACTTTTTTTGTTTTTGTTTTTTCTAATTGATATGTACTATATTCAATTAAAATGTCAAGAAATTTTTTTTAAAGCATATAATTAAGATTTTAAATTTCTGTGTGCTTAATTTAGGTATACCCTAAATTGGCCTAAAATCTGTTTTGGACAAAATGAATTTTCCCCTCACACGCTAAAGAAAATGATTTACCAAAATCAGGGTAATTATCGATTTTAATGAAATTTTCAGTGTTTATTTATCAATGAATGATCTTTATAATGCATTATTTATTTTTTTCAAAACTCTCTCATTTTTTTCAGATCACATAATTTTGACCCCCCTTATGTTGGGGGTGTAAAATCTTGGCGAGTTGTTCCTTGTTTGATACTAATTACAGATAAAAGATAAAAGACCGAAGTTGTAAATAGAAAAAATATATAAGGGGAATATCTTATAAGAAAATAAGTACCGAAAACCGGAAAATAAAAGGTAAAAAAATTAAAAAGATTTTTTTGAGATTTATTTTTTATCATTTCGGATAA